>CM031240.1:317054044-317476544 GCA_018340775.1 Taxus wallichiana var. yunnanensis | reverse complement strand
GGATATATCATCTACGAAGCCCTATAAAAGCAAGAAAACACTACCTCATATGCTAAACTTGAAATCATATTACAGTATATTTATAGACTCACTTCATACACTTACAAAAGGAACTCACTTCTCCCCAAATCTTGCAATACAACATCTATAGTTATTAGGGAAACACCCACATCGGATCTAAAGCTTCTTACCAAGTCAAGACAACATTTTATCTCATTTGTAAGCACTCAAACATCTCTCCTCCAAGTATTTCTTGCAAGAAGTAATGTCATAAAAAGCGTTATCAAAGAAGTGGACAAAACTATTTGATCTATGTAACTATCACATGCTAGGTGAAGATCGACGTCTTTGTTTGAGAGCTCTTGGGTCTAGTGCCACGTTGGTGATGAATAGGGTTCCCACAACCCAAGTAATTTTTTTGTAGGATTCTTTATCCATGTAGTTTGAGATGATGTGTTCAAAGAGCTTTTCTACATAATCCACAAATAGGGTTTGACAGTGATGGAAAAATCCAGGAAGCAAACCACCACAAAAAATTACAAGAGCATAAATAGAGAAGGCCCAAGAAAGTGTAGAAGGATTTAGATCTGTATAATATGGTGCCGATTCGGGGTGGTTTGTAGTTACAATCTTAGTTGCAAAGCACTTCTATGTTCAGATATCCATGTTCTTGCATTACTCAATCTTAGAACATTCTAAAATCCTCTATAATAAGCTAAGTACACTCATTCCTATTTTTTCAAGTTCATATCATGGATTGCATGTTTTAGAATTTTATTTTTATATTATAGAGTTCATATTAGAAGTTAATTAATCAAAATAGACCCATGTATCTAACTTGCATCCATTTAGTGTAAATATGACCTAAATATTTAATCAAATGTAGATTAACAAAATAGTAGTCTTAATCTAAAAATTATATAAACAAAATTATTATGGGAGGAGGTGCTAAACACAAAACACAAACGAAAATTCTTCTAACTAATATTTGTTATTAAAAGTGTGGAGAATGACATAAACAATATGACAAAAAGACAATAACACCACATAGTTACATATCAACATCTTATTTGATATACTTAAATTTTTGTAACAAAAATATAATATATGGTTATGATAGATAACTGAATAAATTTTCTCCTATTAATATAAAATATTCATAGGCATTATAATGGTCAACCGTGATGTGTCATGAATGAATTTTATCCTTTTGATATATAAGATTCATCAGCATTATAATGGCTACCAATGGTGTGTCGTGAAAATCTTGCAAGATATAGAAAGTTTGTAGGTGTTCATCTCCATGTCTATTGTTAGTTGAATGTCTTCATGAAATATGTAGTCAAATCCTAGTGACATGGCCTTATGTCTAAAATAGATGGATTCCTACCTCTAAAAGAAAGATAAACCTTTTGTTCATCATTCCATTTATTCACAAAAATGGTTTCTTTGACTTACACAACTATGTTGAAGTCATTGAATGTTGTTAATATCCATTACAATGTAAAACATTAAAGATAAAATACCTCATTCAACCTAAATTAATATCAATTGCATGCCCCAAATTTCTTCTCTATAAGGGGCAGCATGATTATTCTTAATACCAACTTTTGAATAACGGTTAATTTTTTAAATGGTACAATAAACCAAATTAAATCTATTCTAGATATAAAGTTGGCCCAAAACTACCTAGCCTACCATTTTTTTAGTAATCAAAATTTAATAACTAGATTCGCCAAACGTGTGATGTTAATTCCCCGTAACATGTCTTTATCTCCACAATTTTCTACTACAATTACATATGAATTCTCCCCAAAATAGTGTCGACTTTAACTATCCAAAAACACAAGTGCGAGACATTATAAAAAAATAGCATTGACATTAAAAGTGTTAAATAACAAGAATATACTTTCATAGGTGTCTACTAGCATGTAAAATAACAACATGTATTTATTAATGATAATCATTGACATAAGGTATGGAGAGCGAGATGGTGTAAAAGGTGCAAATTTCATGAAAAATGCAAAGCAAGTGGAAAAGGAGCAGAGGGTTTTGGAACATGTGAAGACGAAAGATGATATGCAGAATCCAATCATTTTTGGATCAATTCCCGGGGGAATTATAGAAGAAGAGAGAAAGATGGCTCGAATGCACGACACCAAAATGAATCTTCCAATCCGAAACTTGGTGTTGTGGTAGAAGGTGTTATCAAGTAACTTCCCACCAATATTAAAATTTGAAAATTATTTCCCTCTCACCTTTGGTGTAAACGTTGTCCCATTGGGTTTGAAGAATAAACATAATTCTCTAGAGACTATCCTACCCCCATCTTCAAGTAATGGGTCACCTTCCCCATCTAAATCGGAAGGATCGTTTGCTATAAACCAAATGAGGAAGGTGAATTTCATTCATATTATAATCTCCAATCCAGTGTCCTCCCAAACTCGAGATTAGTTGTGCTCTTGGTTAGTTTCAATTTGGGAGCGTCTCTCAGATGGAAAGAGGTAAACAAAAAATTTATGGATATCATGCATAAGATGGCCCACAAGACTAGGTACAACATTTTCTTGTATATAAGCGAGGGAATTATAGAGGATACAAAGGATCATAAGGAGAAAGGAGAAACATTACTTGGGGTTCCTTCTTTATAATGATTTTATTTTGGGATATTGGCGTACGGATGGACCAAAAGACAATATTTGGGAGCACCCCATTGAATACAAGTCTCCGAAAAAAAAAAAAATTCCACGTATACTTGCGATGATGTAATTACAAATATTTAAAAAGTGCACCTTAAGAAGTGGTATATAAGAATGCGTGAGGAATTCAAAAATGAATGGTGCATGCCTCGAGATTTTCCATTGTTATTAAATGGACAAGAAGATTTTGTAGTGATGTAACACTTACGCCTTGTAAAATTCTTGCTAAATAATGGGGAGATGGTGCAAAATTCCTTTTGTATTCACATCCAAGTATTTCAAGTGCATACTAAATAGAATCAAGAACGTGCAACACCTTAAGTTTAATGCAGAGAGGGTTGTCTGGACTACCATAAGTGTGCAAGAGATATGGGTATGTATCAAAGGTAGTATATGTGGAGACAATGGAGACAAATAGTATGGACCTTATCCCAATTATGACCTTGGTAGTTGTCAAAGAAGAAGATCATAAGGGTGATGCAAAGCATGAAGATGGGAATAACGGGAAAGAAGGGGCAATGAAGAAAAATTAATTGGGGAAGGCCAAGGAATTGAAGGGTAAAAAAGTTGTGTATAGTTCCACATTGCATAAGAGACCCTACAAAACTAATTCGTAGGAGGCGGAAGTGAAGGAAACCTCAACGAGTACCACATATGTCTTACTTAAATGACCCAAAAAAGTTGTTAAGGGACATATTTCAGATTTTTGTACCAACAGAAGACCTATTCTATTAGGAAATTTTTTACAAGGTTGAGGCCTTTACGCACACAAGGAAGATGTTTTCGTGGAACATGTATACCCATATAGAGGATCCGAATTTGAAGTAATAAAGGTTTCATTTTCAAAGATGGCGAAGAAGGAACCAGGAAGGGTATTCCCGTAATTGACTCCACTAAGCTCTCAAAAAACAAACATGTAAAATGCTAAACAAAATAGCCTCTAAAGTTGGAAGAAGGAATATTGATAAAGGGGCCGCAATAAAGAGGATGCAATAGGATATAGAGTGCAAAGGGTTGAGGAACCAACAACTTGTGAAAAAATTGAACGATGAGAAGAAGATAATAGATAACATGTACAATAATGTAGCTGATATAGTTAATAATATTATGTGTACATACCTAAACAGTGGAACATGCTAAATAAGAATGTGATATAGAAATGGAGTATTTGGAGGATTTGGTATGCTTATTGCTAATCAAGTTAAAAAGTAAGTTATGGCCATTAGCGGAAGAGTTGTAAAAAAATGAATAAAGAAAAGGTAGAGAAAAACATTGAAGAATATGAAATGCTCATCGTGGAGGTAAAAGAGGTAGTGCGGAAGGCAGAGAACTTTTTGAAACTATCATGATTTTTATCCGATATGTAATACATGCACTACAATTAACAAGGAAGAGTTGAAGAAAATACATGCCATGATGAAAACCAATAAGGTCGAGTGTGAGAAGGTAATGTAGGAGGATTTAGAGAAGAGAGAGTTAATAAAGGCCAAGTTTTACGCTCTTGATGAAAGGCTCAAGGAGATCCATCTTATGGTGATGCACAAGATGGATAGTTTTGAGAGTCTTGCAACACACTTAGATGTAATGATTAGGGAGATGAAGGAGGAGAATATCGGCAAGATAAATTTGGAGAAGGTGTCAAATATTATGGAAACATCACCATACACATGACCTCCAAAGAGCTTGAAGGATGGAAATAGCTAGAAGATATAATAAACAGAGAGTTTCTAGAACTCCTCCCATCACCTAAGGATTGAATATTGAATGCGTGTGGGGGAGAGAATATTTATCATTTTTGATTCATTATGTAGTTGCCATATTTTTTATTCTTCATATATTCTTTCATTCTTCCGGCTATTCTTTAAGGAATTATTCTTTGCTTCATGATATTGTCGAGAACAGAAAATACTCCTATTGTGGGGTAATTTCAGAATTAGAAAGTGGTTGAGTATAATCACGTGTGGAGGTTGGAGACCACATGTAGGAAGCACGTGCGCAAGCATATGAAAATTATAGAGTTAAGTCGGTGTGTGAAAGGTACGCATGTAAGGGGATGAAGATAATAGTGCATGAAGTTCCGCGCATATACACACGAGAGGTTGTAGGACTTGGCCAAATTTTCAATAGAGGATGAAAATAGGAAAATAAGGGTTGACGTAGAAAACAATGCACATTCAAAAATAGACATGGAAAGGTAAAGTACATGAAAATGAGGAAAAAACGACACATGGACAAACATAAATATAGGAATAAAGTGTGGATGAGGCCAAGCTAATTATAACACGAAATAGAGGATAAATAAGGGGTCCAAAGTCATGCAACCTATATTTAGGATGTCTATTACTTTGGTTAAAGCATGTGAGTAGTGAAGAAAATTTACCACTAGGTGTAAATATGTGTTGTTGTCTTTTGTAAGAAGAGTTATATGGACAGTGAGAGATAGCAAGAGTTCTAAGCTCCATGTGTTAGTCTTTCATAATAACATATATTACATATACTCACAACTGATTACATCCAAGCACACAATCTATGCACGACAAACTAACACTAACACAAGAGAACGAGAGAGGGGGCGAATCTATCTATTAAAACTTTAAACCATTTCAAATTCATCATTCATTATCAATCAAATAACCATTCATCCATACAAAACCATATGTGTGATTAGTTAAGCATTGAATACACCACACAAGAACAAGAGCAAGAGAGTACACGAGAAAACAAAATATATTTGGAAACCATTAAGAAGAAGAAAACCCACTAAAAATTTGTTGATATTACACACATCAAATAAATTTAGTGAAACACCAACTTCACAAGGAGAACCAACCCCTAGTTTAGTAGAGAACCAACCCTACAAGGATCCCCAACCCCTAATTTAGTGAAACACCCACTCCACAAGGAGGATAAAACCCCTAAGAATGACCAAGAACCAACTTAGCCACATGAAGATATTTGATCTCTAATTTTTCTTCTACCACAATTGATGGAGATCACAATTTCAGCTCATAAACCCTAGCTCACACACTAGGTATTCAAACTTGTATTATCTTGCTCTTTCTCTACTTGTCTTTGTTCTAACCTCTTGATCTTATGTATTTAAAAATATTCAAACTATCATGTTATTCATTAGCCTTTAAATCATGCTCTCATGCCTTAAAAATACCTTCCTTTAGGTTGGACAACTTCCCTCCAAGACTACTAGTTCAAAAATGAACCCAAAACATCACTTTTTATATGTTTTCCTTCTCTCCAAAAAAATGAGGTCAGTCCTCATGATAATTACAACTCATAAATTTATAAAAATTCAAAAATTTAATTACAATAGTTACATATGACCCAAATAGGTCGGCCTAGCTAAAACCCCATTATATATGTCAAAATGGCTTAAAACCCGTGAGCATAATCTTAAAATTTCCCTTACGTTAAATGTATACATAGTAATAACACTAAATCACTTACATATGATTAAAAATCATAAAAAATTTATATGTGGTCACAATTAATATTAACCAATAAAATTATTTCATTTACTAGGCTCAATTCCTTTTGCAATTCTCAAAGCAGGTTGTTTTTGCACCCTTCATCACCCTAGACACTTCATAAAGACAAAAATCACTTCAAAAAGAGAAATCCATGCCACATAAACACTTGATGGAAATATAATAAATTTTAAAACACTTCTAAGTAATTTATAATTCATGAAACATCCATCTATTCAAACCACAACTACATTTGCCTTCACAAAAAATAACTCTGCCAAAAATGGTGTTTCCAAAGGGTAGATCATAAAACATGTCTTCATATAATAAATAGATATAATTTGATTCATTGGATTAAAAATTCATCCCTCTTCACATTCCAGGTGATAGAAAACATAAAACAATTCATCTCATGCTTCAAACAACATCAAACTTGAGAACACACGTCTTGAACTATGAAAAATATTATTGTACAAATAATTCCTAAAACCCATGTCAAATGACCTCATAACTATGAAAAATAATATCAATATGAATATATATTAATCCAATTTCTAACACAACTTTAATCACCTTCAAACTCGACCTGTAGCTCAAGTTATGCTCATTTTATTGGACCCTCCTATTTGAGATCCTGAAACTACCCTTTGACTAATAAACATGTTTTGATCTAAAAACACCATGTAACTACATGAACTTGTCTTGAAACCTCTATGGACATCAATAAAAACTCTCATACATCATTCACCATCAAATTTTCATATTACTCCTTTGTACTACCTTGTTTTAAAACCTTCTTCTTCATAAACTTATATTTATAGGTGGGGCCCACTCATCACCATGACCTCAACCATACATTTATGGAGATATGAAAAAGTCCTCTACAACATCCAATAATAAAAATTTTATGAACCAACCAAAAATTTATCATTATACTTCACTTTCTACAAACAACTCTTTATTTAGGTTTAATTAAGGTTTTAGACCACTTTACCTTATTAACATTCATTCATAAAATCCTAATAAACAAAGAACCTTGTTATTCTTATAAAACATTCTAAACTAACCATAAAATATTCCTTTAAAGATGCAATATCCCATGCAAATCACATTGTTCACAACGAGCATCTGAAGTTCAACTTTGAGCTGGAAATACACTTTATTTTGACCATGTCTCACATAAACTGTCATATTTGAAAACATACACATCATGGGAACCTGAAATTTTTCTGAGAGCACTATGAATCATGCCTCTAACATCTCCAATCATTATAATGTCAACATAATACATAAATTTACCCATCCTATCTCATTTCAAAGCTTCACCTTAGGGATTCTCACCTTTGTAGAAACTAGGGTCAACTGAAATAATGCAATAACTAAACAAGAAACCTATGTAATGACCCAAACATACATGATATGCCATGATACACCTGTATACATCCTTCCATGAGCTCATATGACTTCAAAACACATTATCACACCTCCAAGTTGTTATACTCGCTCCCAATGAGCGCCTGTAACAAAGTGAAACAGATGTACTTGCACTATAAAACTACTGTGAGTTCCCAAAAACCCTCAAAACATGTTATCTATCATGTCAAAATTTCCCAAGAATCTATAAATCTCATATTGTCATATTGCATTTCTTAAGCACCTGTATGGGCTTGCTAAAGCAAGCACACCTCATTGAATCCCATTGTAGTAGCTAATGTACATTTGAACTAGTGTGTTAGTATCATATACATCATCATGAAATCATCATACAACATTCACTTTATCATTAATGTGGTTTTCATCAATGAAAACATCTATTAGGACCACATGCCAAAAATCTCCCCTTTTACATAAATGACAAAGATATACATGTAGCTTACTTTCTTTACCTACTTCAGCTTCATACCATCATGCTTTGGTTAGAAACATCAACCAAAGGTCTCAAAGTGACTCCATTTCTTCATTTTTTCTCAAAATTGTTTCTTGCCTTTATTTTAGGCATGCAAACTCCAAGCTCCCTTGGAAAAAGTACTTCCAACATCTAAACATCATCGTAAAGCATGAAAAAGCATAATCTCACCTTACTTGGGGCTAAATTTCCATTATCCACCTCCTAAGCATGCAAAATAAGAACTTTTCTTCTCTACCTCATTTTATGTTTCTTGACAACACTATAGCACCCTAAAATATGAGTCATATCCTTCTCACACATGCCAAAAATGTTAGTTTCATCATGAAAAATATTCAAACCTTAACTTTTGAGAAATTTCCACCATCTCTAGGTCTAAAAACAAGTTTTACTAAGAAGAAATTTGCTCGTCATACTATTCTTGATACCAAGGGTCATAAATAGTCTTTTCAGAGCAATTTCATCCAACTTTTACATTCTATAGTATGATATTCATATATTATCATGACCAAATAATACTCCCTAGGCTCAAGACAACTAAATCTATCACCCAAGTACAAAAGTATACATCTTACCTTGATCACTTGCCTAGAATTCACTCTTGACACTTTTGCAAGGTTTCAAAGCATCTTCTTAGTATTATACGGTCACATTAGATGGAATAATTCAGTCAAGGACTAAAATAATTAAACTTAGGTGCATGCATCCACTTCATACCTTGGAAGACATAGAATCACTTTAGAGCATCTAGATTGTCCTCAAACATAGCTCGCCCTACCTCTTATAGATTCACACACAACTATATGCATTTGAACAACATCTTAGAACTTGTAAGAACAACTTTGCAAGCTATTTGGGTATTGTAGCAATCAACCTTGAGGTTCATGACCCAACATTTGACTCAACATGTCTTATTCAAGCCAATACACCATTTCTCATGTCATCATGCATGTTTAAGTTTATAACACTTCTTTTCTTCTTTATTAGAACAACTCAAAGCAAGAGGTCAACTCGGAATGCAGCTACAATCTTCATTTCACCTTCAACACAATCTATAGAACCTTTTGATATTTGAATTTAACTTGGTTCATCATTGTCTTTAATAAGTATCTCCTTATTTCTCAAAGAATACATGTTAACACAAATTCTTTCCTTATCTCATACTGAAGAGAGGTTCAAGTGAAGCAAAAACTTATACACAATTGGAGAGAGGGAAGTTAACACTCAAACTTTTGTCAGACCCTCATACTTTGTTTTGCATTCCTTAATATATAGTGACTTATTACTTCACATACAAGAGAATACCTTATGAACTCTTATCAACTTTGATAAAATGCTAAACTCAAATTTACTATGTTCAAGCCTTCACGGACCTCCTCTATTGAGAACACTTCCCAAGTTGTTGTGATTCCTATTGAACCTTCGGTGGACTATAAGATTATCCATTTCATAAAATTTCATTTGCAAGTTGTGTCAACCCTTCATGGAAGAGCTTCTTTTCATGTATAACCCTCCAAATATATTCATAATGTAACAAACCCTCGTGTTATACCTTGATGACTCCACATACTTTGCACTTTTAGAATCAACATTCTCGGATCCTCATAAGTATTATTATCTTGTAGGTATCCTAATTGCATGATAAATTTTTTTTGAGAGTTAACACTACACATTTCAAACAAGTACTACTAAGTATGAAGCAATTTTCTTTGAAGAAAATTTCAAGTCTTCTTTACCCATGCTTGAAGGTCCTTAAGGTGAGACAAACCATTTTCATATCGAGTTGACCGTCATACCCTCCTTTAGACATCTTATACCCTGTCTCTCACCTTAATAGATCATATTTAACCTCTAAGAGACCAACATGAAGTCAAAGAAACACTCTTAACAATATAGAACAAGCTGTAGCTTGTATTCGGACCTACGAGCCATGATTTTTATGTAAATATACACATCTTTTGCATCAAAAACCTATACTTGACTTCAATATTGTACCTTGCACACTACTTTCACAAACCCTTGTCCACATTTTTGCATGTCCTTGGGGCATTTTAGACCATCAATAATCTTAAGAGAGCATCCATACTCATAAGAACATCCTCATGACCTTGTGTAAGAAAAGATAGACTAAGACATAAACCCTAATAGCTCATTACATTTTGCATCTTTGATGTTGACACAATTATATTCCTAATATAGTAACAGAGTCCTTCCTAAGTATCTCTTACACATTTTTCTTATATCAAAGTCCACCTCATAGTTTCACAAACTTTTGTACCTTTACTCCTTTCAAACTTGACTCAACATCTCCCTGCCACCTATAGGGCCACATTCAGAAAACACAAACCTTAGAACCCCGAGCTTAGATCTTAACTCAAAGAACACCAATAATTTGAAATGAATCCTTCACAAATTTGAATGAAATCTCAAACTCAATTATCTTAGCTCTCAACCTTCTATGACTTAGGCTTAAACAAACTCTCACTCTACTCTTGAAAAGTAACATTTAGCTTGTTCATAGTCTACAGAGATTTTTAAGGCCTCTTACAAATACTTCATATTGATATCTATACTTAAAGGGATAAGAGAGTTCATTAAGAACTCATAACACCATAAAATTCTTCTTGCACAATCAACAAGCCTCTATAGCAGAGGTACCCACACTAATTTCTTGATGCACGCTCTTTAAGTGGATAAGCCGACTTCAAGCCTCTTGAAGATACACGATGTCTAGACTCACCACCTCATGAAGCTTTTGAGGAGAAAACACTAGGGTCATAGTGTTCAAACCATTATCAACCTTCTCAAAATACCTTGTCATAGTCTTTGTTCATATTTCACTTTTGCCATTCCACACCTATAGGATCAACTAGAGACTCCTTCATATTGTGAAGTCACTTTACAGTCATTTAGATTACTTTGAGTCATGTGTTCAAGAAAACACAGAAATCCTTGACCTTATTAGAGACCTTTGGCAACTTTTCACCTTGATTATTGGTTTCATATTATCTTGACATGAAGGCACATCTCTGATTTGTGAAATACTATACTTGAGGACCTTACATGAATCTCAACTCCCCTTGGGAGTGTATATCATCTTAAGATGAATTTATCTTTGTATATGATCATCAAAAATTCACTGAGATAGCTTACGACATGAAGTTTAATAAAATTGCTCTTCACTAGTCATACTTGAGACAACAAATTGATTTCAAACACATCTTTGATTTTCGATGCAAAACATTGAATCTTGATGCTTAAACCACTTGAAATGACAAAACTTATGACATCTTTGAAAGTTACTTTCCATTGAGTCTTGAACATATATTAATATAAAGACCTCAGAAGGCCTTCACTAACTATCATTATGACATTTAAAATGACTTGAACAACATGACATGAGACCATGGATCACTAGGACACCTCCTTTTAGTACTTTACGCACTTGACATATTAAAAGAGTCATTGATGAATGTCTTGACTTATCTCATTTTGAAGGAACAAGATACCTTAACATGTATTAACACTTGCAAAACATGATTAACAACATTATGATAGGAGAATCGACAACCACGGTGAAATAAACCTTGGAAAATTCCATTTTCAATACGACAACTCAGACATAGAGGGTATACACAAATTAGGCTTCATGATGAACCTTCATAAGCTGATAACTTGACCCATTTTACAATTCTATGGCATCTAGAGAAACAAGAATGACCTTATACTAACTAAGAAAGATGCACTCCATTATTTTCTAGCTCCTAATTCACACATTTGATGTTTTGGACAAAACACAGTCTTGAGCCTTATATGCGAGACACCTACACCTATCAGGGACTCAAGATACATAAATAGGTCTTATAACATACCTTACATTACTGGAAGTTATTTCCAATAAACCATTCTTCCTCCATTTGATGTTTGTTTTTTAGAAGCATAGAGAAGACATGCAAATTTCATTGGATCACTACATCACCTAAAACTCAGGTGATTCTCAAGGCTCCATCTTCCTTCTATCCACATTGGTGTCAATTATTAGAACCTTCTTTCTCGTCTTGTGTTTATGTGCATGTATGCATATGTGCACATGTGTGTATGAAGTGTGTGTATATGTGTGCATGCATGTGAAAGTGCATGGTTATGTATGGGTGTGTGTGTGTGTGTGTGTGTGTGTGTGTGCATGTGTGGGTATGCGTGTGCATGTGTGTGTGTGCGTGTGGTTATTTTATTATTGATGAAAGTGATTAAAAACCTTCATGTGTAATGAGAACAATTTCAACTTGATGATAACACATGTATTAAAGAGTAACTTGAATATAATAATGTAACCAGGTAATAATTAATGGAGGATGAATGTTAAATTTTAAAAATTTGTTGGATGGATTTCAAATAATAATTTAATAAAATTTATTGGAAATGATTATAATTATCTTGTCAAGATAAAATACCAAATTTGATAAATCCTTTATATGGATATTATTTTTAGTATATGAGATTAGGATTTGTAATATAAAGCTAGTATTTGTTTGTACTCTTGATCATTAAAATGATAGTTTAAAATATTGATGAAATAATATTAGTTTTTAATTTTAGTCAAAAAAATCCTTGGGTGAATTTAATGGTTGAGTGGTGATTCCTTGGACAATCGAGTGTGATCTTGAATTTTGTCAATTTATGTTTATCACAATTTGGCTAAGTGGTCACTAGAACTATGTGTTCATGTTGTGGTATACTTGTAATCGATTGTTCAACCTTATTATTTTGGGTACATATGACGTGTTTGTTGAGTTTTAGATGGAAAACATGTAGGAAAACTTGTATAAAACCACACCCAAATGAGGATGAATGCAACAAGCACATTTATGGCTCACTCAAAAATATGGCATCACAAAACACATCTTAAACTTGAGGATTGTAACTTCACCATTATTTTAATATGTTTACTATTTTATTTGTAGTTCCAAAAGTTATGGAGTTCCCCCTTTCTTTTGGGACCCTTTTATTCCTAATTAAATTTAATTGATCATGTTGTATATTAATTTTAGTGATTTATTTTTTCAGGTTGATTTTTTTACATTTGTTTATCTATGTGATTTATAAAGTGGTTGACACTTTCTTTTTTTGGAAAAATAGGGTTTTGTCTTTGGACCCAATTTTGAGAGGTGTGTGGTATAAGTAATAATTGTGCCAACTCTTCAAACTAGTCATTACACCTAACCATGGCATAGATGGGATTTTAAAGCCTTTTTATCCACTTAGGACTTAAAAGACGTCATAAATTCCCTTGGAATGTTTTTTAAAAATGTAATGGATGTGTAAGTATGTGGATTGGCTTGCGAGTTAGAGCGTGCAATCGACTACCTTGAGTTTTGTGTGTTAACTTTTGGCTTTTCTTGATTTTCAAGTTGATGTTGGCCATGATTTTGCTAAGTGAATTTATGGTTTGTGCATGTCATTTATAAGTTCCTATCAAATTTTTCTTGGGGTTTTTATTTTTCTTGGGAGTGGATCTTGCCACTGGAAAATATCTATTGGGTGTTCCTTTTGGATTATTTTCCCTTTATATTGAATTTTATGGAGGTTATGGGGGTTGTGATGGTCAATTAAGAAATTTTAGGACCTATCCAATTTTGGGTAATTGGATTTTTGTGAAAAATGGATTCTTTATGTGGATCTTTTTGTTTTGTAGTAGAAACATACATTTGAGCTTTGAAGTTTAAGGAAAGGGAGGTAAACCTCCAAATTTGATTGATTATGAATGTATAATTATTTATCCCTTATTCTATGAATAAATTAATGAAATATTAATTTGTATCTTTGATATTACATCTCCTTCTATTATTTTGTACATTCTCTATAAAAAAACCTCTTATTTCATATATCATTTGATTATTGTGATCTTGTATTGCACACATTGAGTGGTAAGAAAGAGTCGATGTGTGGGGAGGATGAGATGTAACACTATAGTATTGGAGGCAAAGGGATATTTTATCATCCATGTCTTGAAGGAAATGTGTTGTGATTTTATTTTATCTTGATAATAAATGAGGGAGAGAATGGTTTTCCATTGGTGGATGAAAAAGATGATAAAGCACTTTTAGAGAAAAACTTCGTGGATGAAAGCGATGAATGATACATTTTATGATATTTCACTGGGATGAACCAATGGCATACCAAAACTCCTTCCATGGATTCAAAAGTGTGTTTTAATTGGTCTTACTTGGTGTTTAATTGGATTAATTTGGTAAGTTGCATCTTTGTCTCTCTCACCCTCTCTCTCTCTCCCCCTCTTTCTTCCTCCTCCCTCTGTCCCCCTCTCTATCTTCCCTCATCCATCCTTTCACCTCTTTCTTAGCTTCCTTCCTCCACATCTCCTCTTCACTTCCATCCATTCCCTCTAGCTTATCATATTACTCCCATGCCCTTCTCTCCCCTATCCATTTCTTTACCTTTCCTATCTCCTCTTACTATACCTCCACCTTCTTGTCCTTCTCCCATCCCTCTCTCTCTCTCTCTCTCTCTCTCTCTCTCTGTGTGTGTGTTTCCTTTAGCTACTCACTCGATCGACAGCTCTTCAAAGCGGCCCTCTCCCATATATGGATAGGCCGGCCCGGCCCTCTATATAGACTAGGCTCTTCAGACAGACTCTCTCTAGTCGGCCCCCTATCCCTATCTCTGCAGGTTCGAACCATAGATAGGGCGCCCAGCCTAGCCTAGCCCCCACCCCCACCTCTAGAATCGGGAATCGGGAGATCCAGCACAGCCATATAGATATTTCTGAGGGTCAATCACTTCCATTCTCCCCATCCCCATACATCCCACTCTTTTTCTCACTCTATCCATTCCTTAATCCCTCCCTCAATCCTCACTATATCCATCTATCTCCCTTCATCCTTATTGCCACCTTTCTTTCCATCCCTCATTGTGTCCTTATTCCTCCATCTATTACTCCCCCAACTCCTATTCTGCTCTTCTTCTCTCTCCACATCCTTCTCACTCCCCCTCCCCGTCTCTTCCCCTCTCTTATCATATTATCCTTTTCCCATCCCTCTCCCTCAACTTTGTCACTCACCTATATCCCACTTCGTTCATCTCTAACTCCTTGTATTCCTCCCCTATGTTATCTTCAAATCCCTCTCTCCCCCTCCCCATCTCTTCACACCTCTTAACTTACCCCATCCATCCTTCAACCTCTTTCTCCCCCTCCCTCCCTACATATCTCCTCTTCACTCCCTCCATTCCATCTAATTTTACATATTCCTCATCCTCCCCTTGTCCCACTCTCCCCCTCTCCATCTCTTCACCTCTCTCTATCTCCTCCAATTGCTTCCTCCCACTCTCCTTCCAACTTCTTTCCCTTCTCCCATCCCTAATCCCTTCCTCTCTACTCATCCTCTCCCTCTATGTTTCTCCCTCACTTCCCTTCTCCCCGCCCAATACATCCCACTCTTCCTTTCACTTTGTGCATTCCTTGATCCTCCCTCAAGCCTCCTTCCTACATATCTCCTCTTCACTCCCTCCATTCCATCTAACTTAGCATATTCCTCATCCTCTCCTCTTCCCACTCTCCCCTCTCCATCTATTCACCTCTCTTATGTCCTCTAATAGCTCCCTCCTACTCTCCTTCCAACTTCTTTCCCTTATCCCATCCTACTCTCCTTCCTCTCTACTCATCCTCTCCATCTATGTTTCTCCCTCACTTCCCTTCTCCCCTTTCCCATACATCCCACTCTTCCTTTCACTTTGTCCATTCCTCAATCCCTCCCTTAATCCTCCTATATGCATCCATATCCCTTCATCACTCCACACCCCTCTTTCATCTCTCATTATGTCTTTATTCCCCCTCTCTTACTCCCCAATCCCATCCCTGCCCCTCTTCTCTATCCACATACCTCTCACTCCCCCTCCACATCTCTTCCCTCTCCTATCTTCCCCCTCTCCATCTCTTTCCCTCTCATATCTCCCCCATCCCTCCTACCCTTCACCATTTCTTTCCACCCTTCACCTTCCTCTCAACATGTCCCATCTCTCCACCCCTTCCTATCCACTTGTCCCCTCCCCTCTTACTCCCTCACTACTCTTCTCTCTCTATCTCCCCAATCACTCTCACCTTCCTCCCACCATCTTCCTCTAGCCTCCCTCTTCATCTCCCTTCCTCCCTTTGGCCTTCTCTTACCTCCATCTCCTTCCCTCCCTCCCCTTTCCTCATATTTTGTCACAATCCCTCCCTCTCCCTCTCTCTCATATTTTCCCTTCCCTTTTCCCTCATTTCCTTACCCTATCCCTTTCTCTCCCACTCTCTTCATCTCTAAATTCCCTACTTGTTCTCTTATTCTCTCTCCACAACCCTCTCATTTCCCCTCCCAATATCCTACCTTATCCCTCCCTCAAACTCTACTTTTATCATTCTCCACATCCCTTCCTCAATGCCCTTTATTCATCCATCTCCCCCTTCCCTCCATATTCTCTCTCCCTCTCTCCCCCTCTTTTTTCTCACTCACTTCATCCCTGCCCCCTCTTTCCATCTGTAATTGTGTCCTTATTCCTCCATCTCTTACTCCCCAGCTCCCTTTTATCCTATCATCCCTTTCCCTCTCTATCCATCACCTCTCCCACTCCCTCTTATCCTAATATTGTTTTCACATACCTCTCCCTCTCCTCTCCCAATCCTTCCCCTTATTCATCCCTCTCTTACCCCCATCCCCCTCTTATCCTAATATCCCTTTCATGCACCTCTTCCTCTCCTCTCCCAATCCCTTCATCCCTATTCCTCCCCCTCATTTCTATACATCCCTCTCATTCATCCTCCCCATCCATCCTACTCGTTCTCTTATTCTCTCTCCACAACCCTCTCATTCCCCCTCCCAATCTCCTACCTTATCCCTCCCTTACACTCTACTTTCACCATTCTCCAAATCCCTTCCTCAATGACCCCTTATTCATCCATCTCCCCCTTCCCTCCATATTATCTCTCCCTCTCTCCACCTCTTTTTCTCACTCAATTTATCCCTACCCCCTCTTTCCATCCCTAATTTTGTCCTTATTCTTCCATCTCTTACTCCCCAACTCCCTTTTATCCTATCATCCCTTTCCCCTCTCTATCCATCACCTCTCCCACTCCCTCTTATCCTAATATCTTTTTCATGTATCTCTCCCTCTCCTCTCCCAATCCCTTCCCCATATTCATCCCTCTCTTACTCCCCCATCACCCTCTTATCCTAATATCCCTTTCACGCACCTCTTCCTCTCCTCTCCCAATCCCTTCATCCCTATTCCTCCCCCTCATTTCTCTCCACATCCCTCTCATTCATCCTCCCCAGCCATCCTTTCACCTCTTTCTCCTCCTTCCTTCCTTCACATGTCTCCTCTTCACTCCTTCCATTCCCTCTAACACCCTATTTCTCCCCTACCCTTTGCCCTCTCTTCCCATCTCCATCTCTTCCCCTCTCCTATCTCCTCTCATTGCTCCCTCTTATGCTCCTTCCACCTGTTTTCCTTCTCTCCCCTCCCTACTCCATTCCTTTCCACCCATATGCTCTCCCTCACTTTCCTTCTCCCACTACTTGTACATATCGCTCTTCCTCTAACTTTTTCCATTCCTCCATCCCTCCCTCAATCCTCCATCTATTCTATTCATCCATATCCCTTCTTCACTCCCTCCAATATTATCTCTCCCTATTTCCCCCTCTTCATCCCTCACTTCCCCTTTTATTTCATCCCTTATTGTGTCCTTATTCCTCCCTCTTTTACTCTCTCTCTCTCCTCACTTACTTCCCTAACTCCCTCCCCGTCCACTCTACCCTCTCTCCCCATCTCTATTTTTCACCCCTCTACTATCTCCTCTCATTATTCCCTCACACTCTTATTCCACCTTTTTTCCTTCTCCCCTCCATACTCCCTTACTCTCCCACCCATTTGATCCCCCTCTCTATTTTTCCCTAACTTCCCTTCTCCCCACCTCATACATATCACTCTTCCTCTTACTCTACCCATTCCTCAATCCTCCCTTCTTCCATCTCTCCCCTCTCTTTCCATCTACCATTGTGTCCTTATTCCTCCCCTCTTACTCCCCAACTCACTCTTATCCTATTATGCCTTTCCCTCCCTCTCCCTCTCCTTATCCTCTCCTCTCCCACTAACCTTTGCCCTCTCCTTGTCTCCATCTCTTCCCCTCTCTCATCTCCTCTCATTGCTCCCTCCCACTCTCCTTCCACCTTTTATCCTTCTCCTCTCCCTACTCCCTTCCTCTCCACCCATTTTCTCTCCCTCTATGTTTTCCCTCACTTCCCTTCTCCCCCCCCGTACATCCCACTTTTCCTCTCAAATGTTCCATTCCTCTTTCCCTCCCTCAATCCTCCCTCTATCCAGCCATATCCCTTCTTCCCTCCCTCTAATATTTCTCCCTATCCCCCTCTCCATACCTCCCTCCCCTCTCTTTCCATTGCTCATTATGTCCATATCCTTACCTCTCTTACTTTCCCAACTCACTCTTATCCCTTTTCCATCTCTCTCCCTCTCCCTCTCCTCTACTAGTCACCCTATATGCCATTCCATCTCTATCCATCCATCTCCCTTCTTTCATCCCTCAAATATTCTCTCTATATCTCCCCATTTTTGTCTCTCCCTCCCCTCTATTTCCATCCCTCATTGTGTCCTTATTTCTCCCTCTCTTACTCTCCCTCTCCTCTCATATACCACTCATCCTATATACCACTCCATCTCTATCCATCCATATCCCTTCTTCCATCCCTCCAATATTCTCCCCCTATTTGTCGCTCGCTCCCCCTCTTTCAATCCCTCATTATGTTCTTATTCCTCCCTCTCTTACTCCCCAAACTCCCTCTTATCATGTTATACCTTTCTCCTACCTTTCACTCTCCTCTCTAACTCCCATCATTCATCCCCCTCTTTTCACTCCACATCCCTCTCACTCCCTAATCCCATCTTTTCCCCTCCTATCTTCCCCATCCCTCCTTCCACCTCTTTCTCCCACTCCCACATCCCACACTTCCTCTAAATTTGTGCATTCCTCTATCCCTCCCTCAATCCTTCCTCTATACAACCATATCCCTTCTTCCATCCCTCAAATTTTCTCTCCTATCTCCCTCTCTTACCCCCACTCTTATCATATTATCCCTTTCCCCTACCTCTCCCTTTCCACTCCCACTCCTTCATTTCTATCATACATATCCTTTCTTCCCTCATACATTCCTTCATCCCCCTCAATCCTTCCTATATCCATCCATTTCCTTCTTCCCTCCCTCGAATATTCTCTCCCTATCTCCCTCTCTTACTCTCGCCACTCTTATCATATTATCCCTTTCACTCCCACTCCCTTCATCTCTATTCATCCATATCCCTTCTTCCCTCCCTCCAATATTCTCTGATTATCTCCCCTTCTTTGTCCCTCCCCCTCTCTTTCCATCCCTCATTGTGTCCTTATTTCTCCATCTATTACTCCCCAACTCCATTTATCATATTATCCTTTCCCATCCCTCACCTCTCTCTGTCACACCCTTCATCTCTAACTCCTTCATTCTTCTCCTCTTCTCTCTCCACATCCCTTCACTCCCCTCCCTCTTTCTCTCTCTCCCCTCTCCATCTCTTTCACTCTATTATTTCCTCCCATTGCTCCCTCCCACTCTCCTTCCACCTTTTTTTTCCTCCTCTCCTACTCCCTTCCTCTCCACCCATCCACTCTCCCTCTCAACTCTTCCTCTCAGTTTCTCCCTCACTACTCTTCTCCTCTCCCCATACATCCCACTTTTCATCAATCTTTCTATTCCTCCATCCCTCCCTGAATCCTCCTTTAACCATCCATCTCCTTCTTCCCTCCCTCCAATATTCTCTCTACTTATCTCCCCTCGTTGTGTCCTTACTCCTCCTATCTCCATCCATCTCCCTTCATCCCTCATTGTGTCCTTATTCCTCTCTCTCTTACTTGCCCAACTCTCATTCCTCCATGTCTTCTCTCCACATCCCTCTAAGTACCCCTCCCCATCTCTTCCACTCTCCTATCTTCCCCATCCCTCCTTCCTCCTATTTCACTCCCCCTCAAATTTCTTCCCTGTCTTATCCTATTATCCTTTTCTCAATCCTCCCTCCCACTCTCCTTCCACTTTGTTGTATTTCTCCCATCCTACTTCCTTCCCATCTTTTCTCCCTCTTTGTTTCTCCATCCATGTTTTCCCATTCCTCGATACCTCCCTCACTCCTCCCTATATCCATCCATCTCCTTCATCTATCTCGACCCATATTTCCATCCCTCGTGTTCTTATTCCTCCCTCTCTTACTTGGCAACTCTCATTCCTCCCCGTCTTCTCTCTCCACATCCCTCTAACTCCCCATCCCCATCTCTTCCACTCTCCTATCTTCCCCCATCCCTTCTTCCACCTCTCTCACTCCCCTCCAAATTTCTTCCCTCTCTTATCCTATTATCCTTTTCCCATCTCTCTCCCTTTCCATCTTGTCTCCCTCTTTGTTTCTCCATGACTTTCCTTCTCTGCCTCTCATACATCCCGCTCTTCCTCAAAACCTCCCTCACTCCTCATATCCATCCATCTACCTTCATCCCTCCAACCCCATCTTTCCATCCCTCTCTCTTACTTGCCCAACTCACATTCCTCCTTGTCTTCTCTCTCCACATCCCTCTAACTCCCCATCCCCTTCTCTTCCACTCTCCTATCTTACCCCATCCCTTCTTCCCACCTCTCTCACCCCCTCCACTTTTCTTCCCTCTCTTATCCTATTATCCTTTTCCCATCTGTCTCACTCTCCTTCCACCTTCTTATCCTTCTCACATCCCTACTCCCTTCCTCTCCCTCATTATTTGTTCATCATTTCCCTTCTCCCCTCCATGTAGATCCACTTTCCTCTCACTCTGTCCATTCCTTGATCCCTTCCTCACTCCTCCCTATATACATCCATCTCCCTTCATCCCTCTTGCCCCCTCTTTCCATCCCTCATTGTGTCCTTATTCCTCCCTCTCTTACTTGCTCAACTTCCATTCCTCCTTTTCTTCTCTCTCCACATCCCTCTAACACCCCCTCCCTATCTTCCATTATCTTATCTTCCCCATCCATCCTTCCAACTCTCTTATCCTATTATCCTATTTCCATCCCACTCCCTTCATCTTTAACTCCCCCTATTCCTCACCCTCTTTTCTCTCCATGTTCCTCTCACTTCCCATCCATCCTTCCACCTCTTTCTCCCCTCCCTTCTATCATGTCTCCTCTTCACTCGCTTTATTCCCTCTAGCTTACCTTATTCCTCCTCTCTCTCCCTCTCCATCTCTTCACCTCTCTTGTCTCCTCCCATTTCTCCCATCCTCTCTCCCTTGTTTCTCCCTCATTACCCTTCTCCCCTCCCCATATATCCACTCTTCCTCTCACTCTATCCATTCCTCGATCCCTCCCTCAATCCTCCCTATATCTATCCATCTCCCTTTGTCCCTCTAGACCCCTCTCTTTCCATCCCTTTTATCCTTATTCCTCCCTCTCTTACTCCTCCAGGACACTCTTATCTTATTCCTTTCTCTCTTACTCCCTAAGTCACTCTTATTATATTATCCCTTTCCCATACATCTCTAATTCCCCTATTCCTCCCCCTCATTTCTCTCCACACCCCTCTCATTCCCCCTCCCCATCTCTTCCCCTTTCCTATATTCTCTCATCCATCCTTCCACCTCTTTCTCCCCTCCCTTCCTCCACATGTCTCTATTTCTACCTCACTTCCCTTCTCCCCCTCCACATACATCCCACTCTTCCTTTCACTTTTTCCCTCCATAAATCCTCCCTCTATCAATCCATGTCCCTTCTTCCCTCACTCCAATATTCTCTCTCCATATCTCCCTCTCTTTTTCCTTGCCCTCAATATTCTCTCTCCTTATCTATATTTCTCCTACACTTCCCTTCTTCCCCTCCCCATACATCTCGCTCTTCCTCTCACTCTATCCATTCCTTCATCCCTCCCTTAATCCTCCTCAAATATTATCTCTCCTATCTCTCTCTATCAAATATTCTCTCTCACCATCTCCCCTATTCGTTCCTCTCTCCAATATTTTCTCCTTATCTCTCTTTCTCCCTCACTACCCTTCTTCCCTTCCTCATACATCCCAATTTTCCTCTCTTTTTCTATTCCTCCACCCCTTACTCAATCCTCCCTCAATTCATCCATATCCCTTCTTCCCTCCCTCCAATATTCTCTCTCCCTACCTCCCCCTCTTCATCCCTCCCTCCCACTCACTTTACGCCCCTCATTTTGTCCTTATTATTCCCTCTCTTACTACCCCAACTCACTTTCACCCTATTCCTACCTCTCTTACTCCCCCACCTCCCTCTTATCATATTATCCCTTTCCCATACCTCTCCCTTCACTCACCCTATCTCTCACTCCCTTCATCTCTAACTCCTTTGATTCCCCCTCCCCATCACATCCCCTTTCCTATCTTCCTCCATCCATTCTTCCACCTCTTTCTCCCCCTCCCCTCTGTCATCTCTCCCCCTCTTCTATTTCATCTCATTTCTCCTCCCACTCTCCTTCCCCCTTTTTACCATTCTCCTCTCCTACTCCCTTCTTCTCCACCCATTTGATCTCCCTCTCTGTTTCTCCCTCACTTCGCTTCACCCCCTCTCCATGTACATCCATGCCCCTTATTTCCCCTCAAATATTCCCTCCCTATCTCCTCTTCCTCTTCTATCCCTCCCCCTCACTTTCCATCCCTCATCGTGTCCTTATTCATCCCTCTCTTACTCACCGACCTCTCTTATCCTATTATCCCTTCCCCTCCCATTCCATCTCTATCCATCCATCTCCCATCCCTCCAATATTCTCTCTCCCTATCTCCCCCTCTTCATCCTTCCCTCCCTCTCTTTATATCCCTTGTTGTGTCCTTATTCCACCCTTGCTTGCTCCCCAACTCCACTTATCATATTATACCTTTCACATCCCTCTCCCACCCTCCCACTTCCTTCATCTCTAACTCCCTCATTACTCCCCCTCTTCTCGCTCCACATCCCTCTCCTCATACATCCCACTCTTCCTCTCACTTTGTCCATTCGTCCATCCCTCCCTCAATCCTTTATCCATCCATCTCCCTTTTTCCCTCCCTCAAATATTATCTCTCATTATCATCTCCTCTTCATCCCTCCATCCCTCCTCTCTCTTTCCATCCCTCATTGTTACCTTATGCCTCACTCTCTTACTCCCCCAACACACTCTTATCATATTATCCCTTTCCCATACCTCTCTCTCCCACTCCCTTCATCTCTATCCATCCATCTCCCTTCTTCCCTCCCTCCAAAATTCTCTCTCCCTATCTCCCCCTTTTCATCCCCCTCTTTTTCCCTCCTCCATCTCTCTTTCCATCCCTCATTGTGCCCTTATTCCTCCCTCTCGTACTCCCCCAACTCACTCTTATCCTATTATCCCTTTCCTCTTCCACTCCCTTCTTCCCTCCCTCCAAAATTCTCTCCCTATCTCCCCCTCTTTCTCCCTCCCCCTTTTTATCCCCCATTACGTCTTTATTCCTCACTCACTTACTCCCCCAACTCCCTATTATCATATTATCACTTTCCCCTCACTTACCCTCTCCTTTCCTACTCCCCTCATTCCTCCCCCTCTTATATTTCCACATCCCTCTCACTCCTCCCCCTCTCTTTCTATCCCTCATTATGTCTTTATTCATCCCTCTTTTACTCCCCAACACCCTCTTATCATATAATCACTTTCCCCTCCTTACCCTCTCCTCTCCACTCCCTTCATCTCTTAACTCCCTCATTGTGTCCTTATTCCTCCATCTCTTACTCCTCCAACTCACTTTTATCCTATTATCCCTTTCCCCTACCTCTCCATTTCATCTCCCACTCACCCTACCTTCCATTCCCTTCACCTTTATCCATCCAACTCCTTCCTCCTCAAAATTCTCTCTCCTTATCTCCCCCTCTTCATACCCCCATCTTTCCATCCATCATTGTGTCCTTATTCCTCCTCTCTTACTCCCTCAGCTCCCTCTTATAATATTATCACTTTCCCATCCCTCACCTCTCCTCTCCCACTCCCTTCATCTCTAACTCCCCTCATACCTTCCCTCTTCTCTCGCCACATCCCTCTCACTCCCCTCTCTTTCCATCCCTCATTTCCTCTTTCTCCTACTCCCCCAACTAACTTTTATCATATTATCCCTTTCCCTTACCTCTCCCTTTCCCTCCCACTCACCCTATCTTCCAATCCCTTCATCTATATCCATCCATCTCCTTCTTCCCTCCCTCCAAAATTCTCTCTTCCTATCTCCCCTCTTGAACCTCCCCCTCTTTTCATCCCTCATTGTGTCCTTATTCCTCCCTCTCTTACTCCTCCAACTCACTTTTATCATATTATCCCATTCCCCCACCTCTCCTTTCCTCTCCCACTCACCCTATCTTCCAATCCCTTCATCTCTATCCATCCATCTTCTTTCTTCCTTCCCTCCAAAATTCGCTCTATCTATCTCACCCTCTTCGTCACCCCCTCTTTTCATCCCTCATGTGTTCTTATATCTTACTCCCTAGCTCCCTCTTATCATATTATCAGTTTCCCCTCCCTCACCCTCTCCTTTCCCACTCCCTTCATTTCTAACTCCCTCATTCCTCCCCCTCTTCTCTCTCACATTCCTCTCACTCCCTCTCCCGCTTCCCTCTCTCCCCTCTCTTATTGCCTCCCATTTCTCCCTCCCACTCTCCTTCCACCTTTTTTTTCCTTCTTCCCTCCACTCTCCCTCTCTTTCTCCCTCACTTCCCTTCCCCCTCCCCATACGTCCCACTCTTCCTCTCACTCATTCATTCCATCCCTCTATCCTCGTCCATTATCTCCCTCTCTCACTCCATCCTTCTCCTCCATCTCCCTCCCTTGAACATTCTTATTAATCCCTCCATCACCCTCCCTCAAGCATCCCCCTCCACATCTTATGTGTCCCTCTCTCACCATCACTCCCTGCATACACCTCTACCCCTCTCTCTTCCTCTCAATCTATTCATTCCTCCTTCATCCCACTCCTCCACCCTTGATCAAGCATCCCTCCACATCCCTCACAATTTCCTCTTTCCCCATCCATTATCTCCCTCTCTCCCATCACTCCTTCATATACCTCTATGTATCCCCATCTTCCTCACGCTTCAACCACCTCCTATGACTTTCTCCCTCACCCTAAAAAAATTCCTCCTTTACCCTCACCCCTTTTCCGACCTCTTAGTACCCTCCCTTTCTGCCACCCACCATCCCTCTTTCCCCATCCCTTATGTATCTCTCTCACTTCATCATTCCTCGCTAGTCCCTCCCTACACCTTTCTTCCCCCTCAAGTATCTCTCCTAATACATTCATCTACACCCCTCAAAATTTCCTCTACCCATCTTTTGTCACTCTCTCACTCCATCCACATCCTCCCTCCAATGAGCACCCCTCTCCATCCCCATCCCCATCACGTATATCCCTCTTTGCCTCCCCCTCTTCCTCAAACTCTCCCTCACCACTTCGTCCATGCCTCCTCTCTCTCACCCCTTTGTCCCCCTCCCTCTTTCACCATCCCTTATGTCCCTCTCTCAATCAGGTCCTTCCCCTTCACTCCCTCCCTATACCTTTTTCTGCATCCCCCTCTTCCGCACACTCTCCCTCACAACTTCATCACTTTGGCTCCCTCTCTTCACCACCACTATTTCATCCCACAAGCCATATTCATCCCCATCCCTCTCCTTCCTCACCTCCCCCTCCCATTGTCTCCCCCTTACTCCTTTATATTCTTCCCTATTTATCTCTCATCCCATGCCTCTTATTGATCCATTACCTCCTCCCACTCTCTTCATCACTTCCAAAATCCCTTTATGTCCCCCTTGCCCTCCCTCTTTCACCATCCCTTATTTCCCTCTCTCACTCAATCCTTCCCCTTCACTCCCTCCCTAAACCTTTACGCCTCCCTCTCTTACTCACACTCTCCCTTATAGCTTCGTCATTGCCTCCCTCTCTCACCTCCTCTCACTTCTCTCTATCCACGCCTCTCTCTCTCTCATCCCCTTCCTTCTCACACTCCAATCATATCTATCCTTCCCTCTCCTTCCTTGTCTCCCCCTCCCATTGTCTCTCATTTACTCCCCTTTCTATCATTTGCCTTCTTCCTCACACTAGAATCACCCTAAATCTCTTCTTTCCTTTTCACTTACCACTATCCCCCTCCCTCCCTCACCTCCCTTCACTTCTCTCTATCCCCACCTCTCTCTCTTTCATCTCCTTCCTCCTCCCACTCCAATCATATCTATCCTTCCCTCTCCTTCCTTGTCTCCCCCATTATCTCCCTTTTACTCCCCTTTCTATGCTCCCCATTCCCTTCTTCCTCACACTCTAATCACCCTAACTCTCTTATTCCCTTTCACATACCACTCTATCCCCACCTCCCTCTTTCACCTCCCCTTCACTCTCTCTCTCTCTCTCTCTCTCTCTCTCTCTCTCTCTCTCTCTCTCTCTCTCTCTTCAATCACATTCATCCTTCCCTTTCCTTCAATGTGATGTCCCCCTCAAATTATCTACCTTCTACTCCCCTTTTTATCTTCCCCCTCCCCTTCTTCCTCACACTCCAATCACCCTAACTCTTTCCTTCCTTTCCTTATCACTTTATCCCCACCCCCTCTTGCACATCCCTTCACTTCCCTCTCTACCTTACCTCCCTATCTCTCTCTTCCCCTTCTTCCTCACACTCCAACCACCACCTCTCACTCACATCACCCTCTCTCTTCTCCTTTTACTCCCCTTTCTATGTTCCCCATCCCCTTCTTCCTCACACTCCAATCACCCTAACTCTCTTATTCCATTTCACGTACCACTCTATCCCTACCTCCCTCTTTTACCTCCCTCTCTCTCTCTCTCTCTCTCTCTCTCTCTTCAATCACATTCATCCTTCCCTTTCCTTCCTTGTCCCGCCTCCAATTATCTACCTTCTACTCCCCTTTCTATCTTTCCCCCTCCCCTTCTTCCCCACACTCCAATCACCCTACCTCTTTCCTTCCTTTCCCTTATCACTTTATCCCCACCCCCATCTTGCACATACGTTCACTTCCCTCTCTACCTTGCCTCCCTATCTCTATCTTCCCATTCTTCCTCACACTCCAACTACCACCTCTCACTCATATCACCCTCTCTCTTCTCCTTCACACTCCAACCACCACAACTCTCTTCTTCCATTTTCCCTTACCACTATATCCCAGCATTCCTTTCTCACCTCCCTCACTTCCTTGAATCCTTTTCCCACTGATCATATCCACCCTTATTTCTTCCACCAATCATATCCCCCTTCCCTCTCACTCTCATTGTCTCCTTTTACTCCTTTTTATCATTCCCCTCTTCTCACTCCACTCCATCATTCTCGTTTCCCTCTCACATTCCCCCTCACACTCAATCACCCTAACTCTCTTCTTCCATTTTCCCTTACCACTCACTTCCCACCTTCTTCTCTCCCCTCCCCTCACTTCCTTTAATCCCTTTCCAACCAATCATATCCCCCTTCCCTCTCACTCCTATTTTCTCCTTTTAATCCCCTTTCTATCATTCCCCCTCCTATCACTCCCCTCCTCCCCATACTCTCTTCCCTCTCACATTCCCCCTCACACTCCAATCACCCTAACTCTCTTCTTCCATTTTCCCTTACCACTCTATTCCCGCCTTCTTCTCTCCCTCCCCTCAATCCATTTCCCAACAATCATATCCCCCATCCCTCTCGCTCCTATTGTCTCCCTTTTACTCCCTTTTCTATCATTCCCCCTCCTCTCACTCCCCTCCTCCATCATTCTCTCTTCCCTCTCACGGTCCTCCTCGCACTCCAATCACCCTAACTCTCTTCTTCCCTTTTCCTTACCACTCTATCATTGCCTCTTCTCTCACCTACTCTCACTTCATATCCCCTCATCCCTCTCACTCCTATTGTCTCCTTTTACTCCCTTTTCTATCATTCCCCCTTCTCTCACTCCCCATCCCTCGTCCCTCTCACTCCTATTGTCTCCCTTTTACTCCCCTTTTTATCATTCCCCCTCCTCCCTCATTCTCTCTTCCCTCTCACGGTCCTCCTCACTCCGATCACCGTAACTCTCTTCTTCCCTTTTCCCTTACCACTCTATCTTTGCTTCCTTCTCTCACCTACTCTCACTTCATCGAATCCCTTTCCCACCAATCATATCAAACCTTCCCTCTCCCTCTCATTGCCTCCCTTTTACTCCCCTTTTATTATCCCCCTCCTCATTCTCTCTTCCCTCTCACACCCCCTCACACTCCAATCACCCTAACTCTCTTCTTCCCTTTTCCCTTACCACTATCCCCCTCACACTCCAATCCCCTTTTTATCACTCCTTCCACTCCCCTTACCAATCATATCCCCCTTCCCTCTCGCTCCTATTGTATCCCTTTTACTCCCCTTTCTATCATTCCCCCTCCTCTCACTCCCATCCTCCCTCATTCTCTCTTCTCTCTCACAATGCTCACACTCCAATCACCCTAACTCTCTTCTTCCCTTTTCCCTTACCACTCTATCCTGCCTCCTTCTCTCACCTACCCACACTTCCTTGAATCCCTTTCCCACCAATCATATCAACCCCTCCTCTCACTCCCATAACCCTCTCTCACTCCCCTCCTCCCTCATTCTCTCTTCCCTCTCACACCCCCTCACACTCTAATCACTCTAAATCTCTTCTTCCCTTTTCCCTTACCACACTATCCCCATCACTCTCAATCCCCCTTTTATCGCTCCTTCCTCTCTCCTTTCTATCATTCCCCCTCCTCTCACTCCCCTCCTCCCTCATTCTCTCTTCCCTCTCACACTCCAATCACCCTAACTCTCTTCTTCCCTTTTCCCTTACCACACTATCCCCTCACTCTCAATCCCCCATTTTATCACTCCTTCCACTCCCCTTTCTATCATTCCAACTCCTCTCACTCCCCTCCTCTATCATTCTCTCTTCCCTCTCACAATCCTCACACTCAATTACCCTAACTCTCTTCTTCCTTTTCCCTTACCACTCTATCCCCACCTCCTCCTCTCACCTACCTTCACTTCCTCGAATCCCTTTCCCACCAATCATATCCAACCTTCCCTCTCCCTCCCATTGTCTCCCTTTTACTCCCCTTTCTATCATCCCCCTCTCACATTCCTCACACTCCAATCACCCTAACTCTCTTCTTCCCTTTTCCCTTACCACTCTATCCCGCCTCATTCTCTCACCTACCCTCACTTCCTCGAATCCCTTTCCCACCAATCATATTCAACCTTCCCTCTCCCTCCAATTGTCTCCCTTTTACTCCCTTTCTATCATCCCCTCTCTCACTCCCATCACCATCTCTCACTCCCCTCCTCCCTCATTCTCTCTTCCCTCTCACACTCCATTCACCCTAACTCTCGTCTTCCCTTTTCCCTTACCACTATCCCCCTTTTTATCGCTCCTTCCACTCCCCTTACTCCCCTCCTCTCGTTCCCCTTACCCCCTCTTCTTCCCTTTTCCCTTACCACTATATCCCGCCTCCTCCCCTCTTCCTCAAATCTCTCTCCTCTCCCCTGTTTCTTCCCACCAATCATATCCCCCTTCCCTCTTTCTCTTATTGTCTCCCTTTTACTCCCCTTTCTATCATCCCCCGCCTCGAAACTCCCCTCCTCCCTCATTCTCCCCTCCCCTCCTTTTCCTTCTTATAGTATAAGTTTCACAATACCCAAAACTAACTAAACAAATAAAATAATTACCCTTCTTTTGCTATCCCTTTCCAAGCATGCATTCCAAAATACTCAAAATTAACTAAACAAATAGAATCATTCACATAAATAACATGAATATAAATAAAATAGAAATTAAAAAATTTTACATGAATTTATTAAGATGGTTTTAAAACAAACATCCATGTTCCTATCTCTCTTCCTCCCCCTTTTTATCTCTCCTTCCACTCCCCTTACTCCCCTCCTCTCGCTCCCCTTACCCCTTCTATTTCCCTTGCTTCTCGTTCTCTCACTCCTCTTCTCCAACTAGAATATTAAAAAATACAAAATTCTAATGGAGTCACATGCAAATCAGAAGTTTTTACACAAATTATTTAAGATTTTTTTAAACAAGTAAAAACCCAAAACCACCTCCTAAAATTTAATTGTTAATTTAGAATCTCATTGTCAATACGGTGGGAGTAGTTAATTGTTAAGGGGAAACATAATCAAACAACCAAAAGAGGCAATGCATATCCGCATCACGAAGCGTAGTAATCAAATGTAAATATTTAATTAGACAACCAAGCACTCTGTATGATTTTAATTTTTAGGAGTAAATCATGCGCAGAAAGGACAGAAAAGAAGCATAAATCTACACGGTGATGTGAAATTCATGATGATATGTAGCAACGTAATATGAATACCGCAAAAAGTAGAATTTGAAAGAGTAGATTTTCATGATTGTTACCAGAGAAAGCATTCTGTCTTCTGAGACAGGCAAGCATTTCTCAGATTGATTATCCCATAAAAACAAAGACGGCTGTTTCTATTGGGAATGATGTTGTAAATAGGGAATATCATAGCCCCAATGACGTGGCAAAAAAATTGACCTCTAGGAAAGCATGTATTTGTCAGCATGCAGACTTTGGAAGTGTCTTTGGGTATTGAGCTACATAGGGTAGACAATGCACATATAGTTAAAAAGAAGATGCAGTTGGAATTGAATGTACCCACTGAAGAGTCTAGTCAGAAATGATGCTGCCCTTCTTCTACCCCTTGTCTTTCACCCAGAATTGATAGTCCTCTGTATAGAGATAGGAGTGGACCTTTGGAGATTGTTGGTGGTTTAAGTTGCCATTCCAAGATGAAGAATTTGATGAAGTAGCCAGTCAGGGCAATTGATCCTATCCCCATTCAACAAGGGCTTGGGTGGAGCATATTATTTACGTAATCCATTAGGTAAAAAGCCCTTATCCAAAAGGGTTTTGTTGAAAATATTCTCAGGGCAACTGGGTTGAAGAGATCAATACGTGTGGGTGAAGCAGTGTAATCGAGAGGTTGCGCTTACCTTATTGATCATGAAGAGTTTGTAAAGGTGCCTCCAACCGTGCTTGTTAAAATATCACATTCGGTGTTTCAGATTAATAATCTGATCGCAAGCAAAAGCCCAAAAAATTAAAATAAACATTATTACAAACAAGTATGTTGAACATGATTTTGATGCCAATGACCATGTGACATCCAATTTCTCATTCATATGCATTGTTCATAGGATTGGAATTTTAGATATAAGAGTATTAAATCTTGATGCAGACATGCAGTAACATTCTTGTGGTAAGGTATCGTCAAATGGGTGATACAATTGAGCTTATACCTATAGACCATGGTCTTTGCCTTCCGAAACATTGGAGAACCCTTATTTTGAAAGCTTCATTGGCGAGGCCTCTTTACCATTTTCAGACGCTGAATTCAAATACATAAGCAGACTTGATGCATTTAAGGATGTAGACGTCTTTAAGAATTCTCATATTGTGCACTATTTTTTGAAAAATTGCTACCGCTAGTGGATTGTGCCTTGCAGAAATTGGTGGAATGATGGGTCGAGATATTTTTTCTATAGAAGAGGAAGCAAGTGAGTTGGAATTAGTTTGTTTGCGAGCCAAAATTGAGGCTGATAAACTAGTGTTTTGTGCAGATTGCGAGTTAATTATGAATCGATCAAGTGCCCTCTCGAAGACAAACATTTAGTAGATGATCACTCAGAGATTGATTTGCCTAGAAAGGAGCATTTGATGGATCAATTTTAGTTTGATATCCGGGATGGACCAAGAAATCTAAACGTATCTCAAGGTACCAACGTATCTCCATGAGTGATATTCATGGTGATCCTTAAAAGAGATTCTGTAAGCGAGTTCAACCTATCTTTAAATATAAATTAGTTTAAAATGTGAGCTTCATGTAAGTGAGAAAATAGTCCCAACAGAATCCTACACGAAATAGTACTTTGTTGGGATCCACATAATCGTAATTAATAGCTTGTGAGTGTACATACATTCTCAAATGCCCATTTTAAAATGTAGATAGTTCGTAAGGCATCATATGGATTATGACAAATTGGGTTGTACACATAATCATCAAATTAGCTCAAATACCTAATTTTGAACTAAAGCTACTTAGTTCAAAATCAAGAACTGCTATAACTAAAAAGAGGTTTCAATTTACAAATATCTTGGTTCCTCAAAAGGGAAATAGGTTACATAGCTTTCCAAGATTAATGGAGTAAAGGGCTATTTAAATCTGGCCAAGTAGAAACCCAAATAAACCAATTCTTAGAGAAGCAACAATCAAAGAAAATATAGAATCTTATTCACAATGCATGTGTGGTCTAATGCAAAATAGATCAATTATTTTAAATCAGTTCATTTCATGGACTTCGGGAAATACTATGCAAGGAGAATTTGGGTGCATTTTTAAGCAAAGTTCTAAGGTACTTAGGGATTTCAAAGCAATGAAATAGAGATTAGTCATTAAAAGATAATCATAAAATATGCCGAGATCTAAACAACAAAGAAAACTCACAACCTATAAAAGAAAAGGGGCTTGCCAGATTATATGCACACACAGTCAACTAAAGCCCAGATTAGTGAGGTATATACAATCTATAAACTAGAAACAAGAACACATTTAAAATAGATTGAGGATGCAAGAGTATGCAATCATTCTTGAAAAGAAAGAACATTAATCAGAGAATAAGTGCAAGAAGCATGTCCCACTTTAATACATCCTAGAGTTGGTAATAAAATCATAACCGGGAAGAGTGTGGCTGTTAGCATTGACACAACCACAATAGCTACTGAAATTTTGTCCAAGTTTGATGATTTGATTTAGTGCCACTATCCCTCAATATTGAATCTTTGCCCAAGCATTACAATTGGTATTTCATCTTTTTAAGGTATTTCATCCTTAACGTAGTGGCCTTAATGCGATGGGTGTATTTTATTGGTTTGGGTCCTTAGTGGCAAACACAATTACACAAGGTATAGGCAAAGGTTATTATTGGCTAGTGTTTACAACACCAATAGAGCATAGAAATCAAATGTGATATGTAATCAAGCACGGTGGTTTTATGCACACTATAACTGATAATCATTATTTTATAGAGCATAGAAAGCAAATGTAATATATAATCAAGAATGGTGGTTTTGATGCACACTATAACAGATAATCATTATTTTACCGGAGTTACTGATAATAACCATACATTTTTTCAGAATAAAATTGTGTGGGAAAGGAAAAAAAAGAAGAAGATACATGTACAGTAAAGTGAAATTTATGATAAACTGAACTAAAATTCAAATCCGATGAGCCCTGAGATATTTACAGAATAGAGTTCTGCCTATCATGAAATGTAAATTAAGTTACCACATCTTACCCTTCATTTTTAGCTGGTTTTAGATATAACTAGACATTTTAATGATTTTAGAAGTAAATTGTGTGGGTAAGGAAAGAGAACAATAAGATACTTGTACAGAAAGTGAAATTTATGATAAACTCGAACTCAAATTCAAATCTAGGTAGAGTTCAGCCTGTCGTGAAATGTAAAATTAATTTACCTCATCTTACCCTTCTTTTTTAATATAGATAAAATGTTTGAATTAATTCATATAATTTCGAAGTTAAAAAATGTCACAATTTGAAAATATAATAATTCATGCAATCATTTCCCCCACTAAAAGGCTCTTTAGATTGTTATGCAATAATTCATGCAATCAATTTTTAAATTTCTCTATGTAGATTCTCTAGTATAAGATTAGAAGAAAACTCTAAGGTTTTTTGGAGTATATGTGCCTGGAGGAAATGTCTCTAAAAACTTTCATGCAAAGCTTTCTTTTTTGATCCAAACCACACAGATCCCACAAGCACTCATACAACCAATGATAACCCTTACATCTAGCATGTCTAATTATCTTATGATTTATATGCAAAAATAGAAATTGAATGACATTGCTCTACATCATTGTGCTTGACACTCAATCCTATTGGAATTACTTCCCTTTATATTGAATTACACAGATCATGCCATCTCACATATATTAGTTCTTTTTGTAATTGTATGGACTAACATTTTACTACCACTGGGTATATAAGTGGTGGATATATAGAATCTTTGATGTTAGTGCTTTCCTACTTCCAACGTGTGCTTATAACAATTTGGACTGCGGAGGAAGTGGAATATACCTATATATGTAGTCCACATAATGAATATAGTGGAATTCAAGTTTTTCAAAAACATAGAAATGTGTTCGATTGTTAGCAAGTGACTATGTCACTTTATTGCTTCTCTATATCGTGGGGGATATAGAAAATCCTTCTCCAATTTCCTACTTCAAAGCACATGCTTATATCAATAATGGTATATGCAATCCATATCATGACTAACATGGAATCCTAGTTTTCCTACAACATAGAAATGCTTCATGTAGCAGGCTTATTGCTTAGCAATGATTAAGTCATTTTATTACCTCATAGGGTTATAAGTGCGGGATATACATGGGGGATACAAAGAATCCCTCCCGTAGTTTCTGTTTCCACTATATGATTATAACAATACTTGCCTTCCACAGAAGTGAAGATCCATATCATGACTATCATGAAATCCCAGTTTTCTTACAACATAGACATGCATCTTGTTGCGGGTTGGTGATAGTATTGACTCTTTGTGAAGGTACAATTTCTTGTGCTTTGTATTCGATACAAAACTTTTTTGCTACTTATTATGAATTAGACAGTAGAATTTAACTCTATCACAAAGCATGTTGTGTTTCAATCTGTGAAAATTATCCAAATAAATTAAACATAGATGTTCTTATTCTTCAAATATATTATTTACATTTACATACATGTTGACCAAGTAGATCTACGTTTGGCAATATATACTAACATACATTTAAATCAGATTAAGGTTATTAATTCAAGTTGCAATTTATTTTTGATATCATAAAGGGGTCTCTTCTATTTGTTATCAGGGGAGGACAGTTGGCATTTTACCTTCTAGTCTCTTTCTCGAGAATCCTTATCAATGTAAGATTAAACACAGACAATTTAATCCTTTGTATAACCCCCACTTGTGTCCTAGCAAGTCTAGAAAAGCTGTGGAAACTATTCAGAGTTTTAATATATTAATTGATTCTACCTTACATATCACTTGCTTGGCTATGCATGGCTTTGGATGGGCTGCCCTTTTCAGAAAATTTGTGATAGAATCCGCTTACATGGTGACCAATTTCACCTTCTAGTCTCTTTCTCGAAGCCCTCTACTTGAAGGAGAACGGGACTTATGCACTTTCCTTCTTCTAGCGGTGGAGCCACCATAATGTCAATCTCGTATCTAGGGGAAGTATATTTTATTTAATACAACCACTCCTTCCAAGAGGTTGAGCTGCCATGATGTCCGGCTGCATCTAGGGGGAAGTATATTTTATTTAATACAAATACTATGTTACATTTAATCTGCAGGTTATGACAGTTGGCTCTCCATCTTTTTCAAATAATACTATAATCGTATACCCTACTAAATGTCAATTCGTGTGAATTGTATAAAATTAACTCGTATCTTGAGAAAACTAGTAGAAATATAAATAAGCGGCAATAAAGTGACAATCTATACAATTAAAAAGAACAAACATAAGCAATAAAATGATAGTCCATACAATTCAAAAAGAACAAACATAAGTGAAGCTGGTGTGATCTGTGTAATTCAATATATAGAGAGATGTAATTCCAATGGGATCTTGAGCAACAATGAAGGTTCCATCCCAAAATTCGAGTAAAATGATGTAGAACAATTGGTTATTCAAATGTTTTTGCATCAATGCCTTTGAAGCATAGAAATCATAGCATAATTAGACAAATTTAGAGGCGAGAGGTCATCATTGATTCTAGTCCCTAGCGTCATTTGATAGGTTTTGCATACAATGAATCTTTAGCATAAAAATCATATTCCCTAGCATACAACGCACATTCCCTAACAACATACAATGCATATTCCATGATTTTGTGTGCACATTAATCTAATTTGAGGTTGCATCCAAGATGATCTGATTCGGTAGTGCTCGAAAGACCATTTGAACCTTTTTTTGTAAATACTAAAATAAATAAAAACACTTTCCATAAGACAAAAACATCAATAGATGTAAACTCTAACTATGATGAAGACCTAGAATCTAGATTATTAACTTCCTAAAAGCTTGCAAATCCTACCAAAAATGAGACACTCATCAACTTTAAATTTATAATTCTTTAACTAAAACAAATTCTACTGAAAGATAACTAAGAAAACATAAACCAAAAAACAGGGTTGTCCATTAAAAATAAAGATATATTTGACACAAAGTGTATCTTATGTATTACATTAGACAGGGTTTTACGTGCATCTTCTATATTCAACGAAAGTAAGTGCATCATCTACATTCATCGAAAGTATAGTTTGAATAATGCTAGTAGATACCTAAGGTTCTAATACACTATTCAGGGTTCTACACCACAGCCCACTAACTAGGCTAGTTTAACCCCACATACGAGAGGATTAACAAGTTCGAAGGGTCACTATGCATATCTTACGTGAGTCTGTCATTCATCATATGTATTTTTTATCCAATTTAAAAGTGCCTTTAATTGGTTTCCAAATTTACATTTTATAGTTGTGACAGCCAAACAACAAAACAAGCTCAAGCGATCGGGTGTTGAACCATGGGTAAAACCACCGTGGATAGAAGCTAGAGGACATCGTCTTTAATACATGTAAAGATAAACCTAAACAAATACCTATAGATCACCATTGAATTCTAACCGTATAGAAGGATGCACTAACTCATGGAGTCAATATAGAAGGATGCAATAACTCATGGAGCCAATATAGAAGGATGCAATAACACAAGGATTTAGTGTATTTCCCTTGATTAAAAAATATTAAAGAGATTGTCATTTAAGTTAAAGTGTATCTTAGGCATGGCTTTACTAAGTGGTTCTCGCTGGACCACAACTTATGCTAACTCTGCGGTTTAACCCCACCAACCACTTACACGGGATTAACAATTTTGAGGTTCTCTATGAAAATATTATGCTAATATGTTATTCATCAACTTGCTCAACGCATTAAAATATTTAAGATAAAACAATAGAAAATTAAATGAAGACCATTTTACTAATTGTATGAGAAAAATTGTAAGTGACATAACTGTGAGGGTTCTACCACTCCGTAGTCTATGCTAACATGGAAATTTAACATTACCTAGAGACGATGTACTATCAAATATCTAAAATGTAGCAGAAACCAAAACAATATATTTCTTTCATAAATAAATGATTAAACCATATGCTACTGAGAGAAATTCAAACTTTAGGAAATAAATATCTCAACTAACCAATAGAGCTTTTACAAACTCTAAATTGCAACTGTAAACACTATATACTATTAAATAGATTATAAACCGTAAAATACAACATTAAAACCTGATCATTTACCTTCGAAAATGTCTTTAAATCATTTGCATCACCCTTTAACTACAACTCTATGTGTTAACCCTAAGATATTATTTGAAAACACTAGATAACATTAAATAGATTATAAAGTGTAAAATACAACATTAAAACCTGATTATTTACCTTCAGAAAATGTCTTTAAATCATTTGCATCACCCTAAACTACAACTCTATGTGTTAACCCACGAGATATTATTTGTAAACACTATATAACATTAAATAATTACAAACTCTAAACTACAACATTAAAACCTGATTATTTACCTTCGAGAAAATGTCTTTAAATCATTTGCATCACCCTAAACTACAACTCTATGTGTTAACCCTAAGATATTATTTGTAAACCCTACTCTACCCTATGTCTATAATCGTAAAATAATCAGATATGATCTGATTTAGAGAAAGATTTCATACTAACCAGCTTGAACCCCGATTTGGACACTTACGTGCATTTATCTTTACTTTAAAATAAACCAAGCATATTTGAACTAGGCGTTTGAAATTTTGATGCATTTGTTTAAATGAAATTTCTAATATACAAATTGAATGGAATGAATTAAAATAGGAATGACTTACCCGACTCACGTTACGTGTCTTTGTCATGTAAAATATGAATTCCCTACTTTTTGTGAGTCTGTATGTGTGTCTCGTCTGTCATGTCTACAGGACAGTCTCCAAAATGTTTAATGAATGAAAGTAGGTCACTCGTGAAGAAAGAAATCCACATATATCCTTCATTTTTTTCTCAAGATCGATGGTGGCCACAGCAAAAAACGGTGAAAATAAAAGAGAAAATGAAACCACATTGGCCGAAAAGAGCAGAACATAAAATGATCACAATTTGCAATGAAAAACAAAATACGTCATAAACCAAAATTCAAACCATAGAAATGCGGGTCAAAAGCTACTCAAACCACACAAATGTTGAAAACACAAATACCTCAAAATACACACGACACGACACGACCACCAAAAATACGAGTGAAATGAAGAAACACTAAATGAAAATGGAAGAAACACATCTCGAAAGGTTTTAAAGACCATTTCCCAACGGCTCTTACATTAAAGCTCCATCCCAAGAGTTACCTAGGATTCTTTCCACTGTCTAGTGCTTATCCCTCCACATGTATATTTTTACAGATTTTTAATAGGCAATGGACCGTTGGATAAACCGCTATAAAGCATATTTATTAGGTTTTATATCCATTGTAACCTCACCTCATTGTAATAAGTTTCTTAAAAATCATTTGGTATATATGCCCTTTATAAAAAGTTAAGGACATATTCACCTCAAATCTGTTAAATTTTAATGTTAAGGATGTCTCCTAATTTATTTATTTTTAAATGAAATTGTCTATATACTAGTAAACGTACATGACTTACAAATTAAGTCGGATAGGATAAGAATGATGTCATGTGCGGACAAATGCGTATGGTGAGAATTTGTATAGTCATGTGTTTTATATATTTGGGGTCTCTTGAATGTGTTGTATATGAAGGGGGTTCTTTGCATGTTAGTTTACGCTCCTCTTTGTGTGAATGAATATTTTTGTGTACTTCCTTTCGTAATGTTCGAATGTAAAAATAGGCGAGATTTGTCGGTTGTTGCACTCTTGAAATTGCTATAAATGTTAATCCTTGATAATCAACATTGTCAATGTCTATTGTGGCCTTGACAAGTGTCACTCCTTGCACTTTGTGTATGGCGGGCCCCATGACATTTTAAGTGGGATTTGGTGATAGTTTCCTCATGTGATAGGAGCCAACAATAAATGTGTTGAGTAGAGGACATCCCATGGTGGCCCTCAAAACTTCATAAAATTAACAACTACAAAGCACAACATGTCAAGGGGTTGTGATTTTGGGTTGTGAGACAACTCGGCACTGTCTAAGTGCCCCATTAACAAATCCAAAGTCGAAGTACATAACCTATTTCCCTTTGTACATTAACAATGTAGGCTTTAACTAAGTGTCAATGAGGTTTGATACGAATAAATGTATGCTTTCATCTGTAGTGTTGCTTGCAACTGGCAAGTACAAGGATTAAAGAATTTGTTTATTGTTTGAGGATACTAGATCTTTCATTGCAAAGAGAAGATTTGCACATGTGAAGCTTGATTGTTCTGATCTAGGCATGATTGACACTTTCCATGACATGATAAGGGTTCAATCCTTTATTGTTGGTTCTCCATTTGTGATGTTGATCAATAAATGTTTGAATTCTAAGTGTCTTGGTTTCAAGCCTTGTTTCTTGAAGTTTGTATATAAGGTAATGACCATGTCAAATTGGTGCCAAAAGTGATTATCATGTGTATAGAGGTATGTCATTAATAGGGGAAAGATAGCACAAGTCACCCACCACTATTATCAAACAACCACCAAAGTCAATGATTTTTGTTCGAGTGGATTTCCTCACAAAATCTGTAATTTATGTTGCTCAAAGCATTTTTAGGCCTATAAAGATCATTTCATATTTGAGAATGTATTTTATATTCCTCATACACTCTTGGGATAGTGTTGGCACCCGACCTTCAAGATCCTTCATTGTCGAATGGATATTTGAAGGTCGAATGTATAGTGGATGCATTTATGTTGAATCCAACAATACTGTTGGAGCTAACAAGAGTATGGAGAACTTGCCACTACTTGTGAGAGTTTGTAGCCCATTTTTATGCAACATATGAGGTATGAATTTCATATTCCATATGTTCCTTGAGTTATCATCTTTATCGCTAGAATTTGTTCATTCCTTTTTGCATGTGTAATGGCAATTAAGTATATAAGTTGTTGTTTCGGTGATGGAAGGAGGGGCTCTGATAGGTTAGATGAAGCAACAAGTGGTAGTTCATTTTTGAGTCGCGCCTACTCTAAAATTTAGGTGTTACATGTTGTAAATGAATGGGGACACTATGTTGTGAACAATTGTGGCTATTGTTGAAGTCTCAAAGTCCTATTACGTCAAGATCCTCTATCAATGCATTGATAGAAGGATGTATCACGAGGTATATAATGCTCCCATTCTAGAAGTTTCATTTACATGAGGCATTCTTCTTGTGAGTCATCCTTATTGTTATTCATTTCATTGGCACTTTCTTCTTGATTAATAGTTCTTTGTATATATACGAGGATGTAGAAGTTTTTATTTCTTCCTAATGAGAAATTATTTGATACGTGGAAACATCGATGTTTGTTTCGAGCTACCAAAATGGTTTGTAAGGTAAAATCTCTAACCAATATAAATATTCATAAGATGGAGCATTTGTATTGGGTGTATCACAATAACAAGGGAATACACACACGATTGTATGGGTTTCCCTTTGTAGTCACTTGTGACCCTTTCCTTTGACTCTTTGAAAGACTATGCGCAAGAATCCTCAAAGAGGGAGACTTGATCTAGGTGGAGAGGGTGTTTCATGTATGTGCCTATGAATGAAGACATTGTGGATGTTCTTACTACGTCTACAAGGATGTGTTTGAACACTTATGTACCAACAAAGAAGGAAATTAATGTACATCTATAGACTAAGAGGGGAACTTTTTGCATCATGTGGCATGTCTCTTGTGAACTAATATTACTATCGAAATAGTTTATTCTAAGAACCTATTGTATGTGTATTTTGCGGGGTTGTTAATGCCAACTATATTAGATATTATAGTCAACATTTAGTGGTAGCTCTCTAAATTTATCTTTGACTTAGTTGGGTACTTTTATATATAGTGTAGAACTACATGGTAGGACACAATGAGTTGGTAATTGACATTGGATCGCCATAGTGTCGGGATGTTTGAGATGTGTATGTTTACTCATGTGTTATTATGGGCCGGGGTGTAGGAGTTTTCCTAGTGTCATATAAGGAAAAACTTCAATGGCTTTGGAGTGGCCAAGGGGCTTTATATCTATAATACATAGTACCACCCTTCTTCCACAAACAAGTGGCCTCACTACATTTCATGTGTCGTTTCACTCATTCCACCAGTTCTTGAAATTGGTTGAAGCATCGAGATAAAAGTATCACTGTGTGTCTAACAAGCATGGGTCATTAAGGTTAGAGTGGGGTAGGTCCATAATTTAAATTTTTAGGGACCCTTGGATTCCATGTCGTTACGATCTAGTCAAATAAGGATTTCACTACATCGATTAGACGGTATCATCCTAGTCTACTAGATCCATGTTGGTTGTATTTGGTAACCATACAATACCATGGATATGAGTTGATCCTTTGGGTCGTCATTCATGCATATGTTATGAATGAGGGAAATGTGGTTGGTGAAAATGTAAGGTTTATGGCACTAAGGAAATGTAAGTGGCAATGAACTCATATGTACCAATAGTCTTTGCAATGCATTTTTCTAAAGCACCTCTTCATAGAAGATTGTGAATCTCTTTCCCATGTATGCAAATACAATAGGGGTTGAGTAATAAATTTTTATTTCTCCATTGGTGGTCGTTTGATGCATAAACAAACACCATAACTTGGCTAATAAATTAAGTTAGGCTCAATTCTAAAAAATCATATAAATACCTTTACAATTTCCACAATGTAGTTATTTAAAACTAGGATACTCTTCAATGTTTTCTTGCTTCTTGAACTCCTTACTTCTATACAATCACCATTCAAGATTATTGTACTAATTCTTCTTTATATTTTCTTTATTCAAGCATCAATCAAACATGAAAAATTCAAATATCATTCTAAATTTCTGACCTATTTTGCACTTCATCACATTAATATCCACTAAATGAGGGTGTTAATCACTAATAAACTTTGAGCTTCATAGGCATCAATGTGCATTTATCAATAACATTCCATTACTAGCTTGTAAGTACCCAAAAATGCATCAAAACATCTTAGGATTGTCTTGAGTCTACTAGGCTTAGAATACTATAATATATATTGTCCAAGATAATTATACCAAATAATTCCAACATCCATTCATCCACCAAATAACATTATTTCATGCCCTTATGTCTTTTTTTTTTGCTTGGGAACATCAAAGAAATTCAAGAAACTTTAGTTTTTCCTCTTTACCTAAACTTTCTTCCTAATGACCTTAATTTCGTACAAACATTATTGTTCGATGAACTAATAATTAATCAAAGGATCCTAAACACCTTTCTAGACACTTTTTATTGAGTTTCAACTCACCACCAATTTTTAGACCCTAAAACCTGGTACACCATCTTCAACTCACTTGTCATCATTCACGGTTAGGTCACTAGGTCTTAAAACTAAGAATATTTACTTTTGCCTTCCTAAACTCCTCCACAAGAATCCAATCTTAATTATATGACTGTTAACCAATGTATACCCCTTCTTAACTAAGGAACTTCATAACAATGAGTTATACCTTATTACTATACTCACTTACTTTGTATTTGGATTACTTGTTTATAAACACAAGTCATGTAGTAACTTAATTTCTAAGTCAAAAATACTTATTTTATCCTTCATATGACCTTGAACATCTATGAACCAATGTAAGATATCTTCTAGACAAGTTCACCTTCAAGAAACCAAGTGTTTTTGATTAATTACTCTCAAACTAGCTTGTGGACTAATAAAAGAAGGTATTTGATTTGGATTTTCTAATTTTACAACCTAAAAACATTGTACTTATTCATAAAATTTTATCCACACCTTTATTAACCATAATTCCACCTAATCACTGAATTTTATCTCTTTACACTAGGTAAATTTGTAGTTATGTTTATTTCTTACTCACAAACCCTAGGATAGGGTTTCTCGGACCGAAACCAACAATTCAAATTATCTTTTTATTTTATTGATTCTATAACTTATTCAAGGCTTAAAATACTTATAAAGTGTCCCATTAAACTTCTTTAAGTCCCTCCCATCATACTTAAAATTGCAAATATGTTATATCCTTCCAAAGATTGGTTTGCATGTCTTAGATGGAATGTGTTTCTCAAATTTACCATATTTTAAACCTTCCTCTATTGAAATGTTGTAATGGACATCATAATAACCTAAAGACCTCTCTATAATATCCTTGAGCAATGCATATATGTGCTTACAAGATGAATAACTATAAATACCTCCTTATAATGTTTCTTCATCCTATAAATCACATAAACCAACATGAATACTAACCCCGGACTTCTTACCTCTTCAAGAATGAACTATATTAAATTTCCTTATGCGTTTATAGCTTCATATCATGCCTGCTACCAATAATTACATCATATTATCTCAAAATCTGTATAATCACATCAACCCACAAAAATACAAAGTTTTTCCTATCAACAAGAAACTTTCCCCATATATCCTAGTCTCATCCCATAAAGATCAACCTTGTCATTCTAACAATACTACCATCCCTAAATATCAGTAACTTAGCATTGTCAAAGCATGAATATCTATAAAGGAACAAGAACATAACTTATTCTTCATTCAACATTCATGTTTAAAATAATTTCAAAGCTTGATTCAAACAATGATCTGCATCACAAGAGTTTTCATGATCTCATACAAACCCATTGATCCTTCACTCCTCTTCACACTTAGTTATCAAAATTTTCTACCCTAACTATGTTTCATCCTATTTGAGTATCTCCTTTCATATGCTAAAAAGTATGTATTCATAGCTAAATTGTAATCCTAATCATGGTGAAATTGGCCACAACAAAAGATAACCTCATCTAGGTAGGTGAAAACATGTTGCTTACATCACATGAGTTCCTTTATGCCTTTTAACATCATTATATGTTTTTACACTTAACATTAAACCTCTCAATTTCAAACTAGGAATTCAATTATTCAAATAGTGCATTTTGGAGGGAAAGCCCAAAATAAGCATTTTATGCACCATGGCAAGTCCAAATAGATTAGATTTTATAAAAACCACTAAAACTAACTTCCTAAACCTACTTGAATAAAAACTTTTTGCTAGAAACTAAAATTTGTTATTTAAATTTGTTATGGAATAATGATGGAAAATCCATATAAAAAAATCCCTCAATGTTGTATTTATTGATTGAGAAAAACCAGTTAGCCAATAAATACAATGTGTGAGTTGGATTTTAGTCATGAAGGAAATTTGTAATCTAATCAACCTTTGTATCTATTGGTTAGAGAGTGGACATGAAAGATGATCGTTATTGTTCATGTGAATTTGGTGGGGTGCATGGTGTTGGGCATGCTACAAGTTATTTAATGTGCGAGAGGTATTAAAAGAAAAATGGTGTAAAGAAGTAGAAATGTATGTGATTTCACATGGGATGGCATGGAGTGCATCAAATTTGAGGTGGATGAATTTGTAATAAGGGATATGATCTATTTTAAATTACAATGTGGCTAAAACACAAGATCTATTGTGAAGCATTCGAAGGCCTTTTTGTTGATAAAATTCTTTGGATGATCAAGATTTTTAAATCCACGCCATTATAGCATAGTTGTCTACTTATGGAAGAGATATCATATGGGAAGAAAATGGTGTTGCCACTATATTTATATTGACCACCCCTAAAATATGTTACCTCCAATCTTGGGTTAAATCTTGTTATGAGCATTTCCTCTACTTGAGTAAGTGAAAATGGTACTTCAGATTGAAGGCCTAAGTCTATGTTATTCCATTTGAGAAGCGATGTCCATCATTTTCAGAAATTTATATGTGGAAAACATGACCTCAATTGTGAATCCTTATTTGTAGGTTGGCATATAAAGCATTTGCGTGGAGAGGGGAGGAGATCATTTTTCTATAAAAATTTCCTTGCACATCTTAAAGAGAAGAAAAAAATGGGGTACATGGGTTGATAGGGCCGACGTGTTTTTTTAGGATGTCAACCCAAGCATGTTCAATTTTTAGTGTTTGATACAGGTTTTATGGTGGTAATGTTCATTTAATTTGTTTTTTGTTGATGGCCTAATTTGAGCATAAATTTGCATTTATAGTAGAACATGTCATGCTTGTGTGAGTAGGGAAAGTGAAATAAAAAATTAGATGGCAGCAAAATTACATGAAAGAAAGGAATAAATTAAATTTTTTTGTCTATTATATGGATTGCAAAAATTATAGTTTGAAATAGTTAGTATGGTGCACAAAACTTATACGAAGATTCAATTATATCAGAACAAAAACTAAAATGAGAAATGCAAAGTAGTGTGTGCAAAGCTTATATGAAGTTACATTTGAAACCAATGAGCATAAGCACTTATATGTTTAAAAGGTAGATTACAAAATCAATAAGAAGATATGCATAGTAGGGTGTATGTAATGTGTAAGAAATCTCCATGGCATAGATTGGGTGTCTACACTAGTGGTGGGATTTATTAGAAAGTGGAAAAAGGTTAGTATGCAGATTACATGGCTATGGGATGTAGAGAATACATCTTGTGGGGAAATATTATCGAGCTAGGTTGTGTCTACAACTTTCTCTTTTTCATTGTAGACATCTAACTTCATGGAGATTGTGAATTGGTATATGTGGAAGAGAATTGAATTGAAAATGGTCCAAATTTTATTATAATTTTCCCCACATAGATACAATTCTTGTGATAATATGCCCATAATGGAAGTAGTGAAATCCTCAAAATTAGTTACCTAGGTTGAAGTGACATCCTCTATGATGAAGTGTAGTGAATATTTGGATTAACAATTGCCTACATCAAGATTACATTTTTTGGAAATGCCAAAAGGATTCTACATTTTACGACAAGTTATTTCATATGGTAGTTATTGTTAAGAACTGACGTCTACAAGTAAGATAACAAAAGGATGACATATTGAGGTGGATTATATTTTTGTAGTGTAAAATGTTTTTTTTACCGTAGATGAAGAGGATTTAATGCATGAGATATATTTTTCTTCAATTTTGTTAATACTTACTAAGGGGTGTGTGTGTGTTGTGTCATTGGATTTAAATCATGCACGTAGTGCATGAGCCTCAACTATATCAGGGTTGATGAAGATTTTTGTATTAGATCTAGTGCATATAGTTTTTCCTCTATATGTTGATTCCCCTTTTCTTTGTTGCAATAAATTTCCTCAATGATGTCTTCAATACAAAAAAATCACTTAACACCTTGCCTTTTTCATCGCAAAACACCTCATAACATTGCCTCATTATATAGTACAAAAATATCATTGAGGAGAAGAGTTCATTTCTAGTTGTAGGTCTCAACTCTTTTTCTACTAGTGGAGGTTGTAGTAACAAATATTAAAATAACAAGGAGGTCTACCATGGAATTGGTAGGAAAGATTTGATATCCATAATTGTTTTGAAATAGAAAATATATTAAGGAATGCACGTATCCTAGATTAGATTGAGTTTTACATATGATTTCAAGTATAGGATGATTTCCTTAGAAGTTTCCACATTAATGCATTATTATTTTTCATGCCTCAATGTACCTCCCATGATTATGTACAACTTTCCAATTTGTATTTTCTTGTAGAATACTTCAGTGGCTTAGTTAAAAAGTTACAACTATGTCCGCCATTGCCTTGTCGATGAGATCAAAGCTAAAAAAATTCTTGCACTCTTGGTGGTGTGGTATTTATGTAAGATTTAATGCCTTTATTGATGAGATTGGTGTAATCTCTTCATGGCATGTGATGAGTTTAATTCCTAGAATATTATCATTGTAGTAAGTTGTTGTGTGGATGTCCATTTTAGGAGGAACAATATTAGGGGTAGTGGAGGAAGTGATATGTTGGGTTCATATACAATAGAAAATAGAGTAAGTAAATTAGCAATGTTGTAGGTTGTATGAATCATCAAAGTGGTATATAGTATGAGGTGGGCATGACCAAGTAAAGTGTTATTATTTGTGCATTACTTTGTATGTATATAATTATGAGGGAAAATGCAACTTGCTAAGTAAACGGTAAAGAGGTAGGTAAAATTACCAAAATAAGTATGGTAAATATTTTAGACAAAAAAATCACTATGTATACATTGAGGAAATTGTTATTTATAAATTGTATTTTTCCTATATATAGGAACTAGAGGTACATCATATTTTTAAAGATATGGAGTGTACCAAAAGTAAATTTTGTGTACATTTATATTAAAGGTGTGGTTGGATATCCAAGGTTATGAAAAAGGGTTTAGTGCAAGTATGAACGTGACGAAGATGAAGTAGGGGAGAGATGTGCTATGACATTACGGGGATGAAAGATAAGCGGAAAATGCATATGTAATGTATCGTTCATTATAGCTATCATAATATTAGTCATATCCCAATTCATGAAGGAAATGATATAAGGCTTCAAGATGGAGATATGTATCGTCCACCTTAATCACCAAGTCCAACACGACATCGTGTTTTAATCTATTGTTCAACACATCATAGTCAGAGCACACTGGGACCTCACCTGACAAGAGTATGAGCGCTTTCCCAAACTTCACACAACTCTCATAGGTCCCTTCTAGGGTGGAAATAAAAATGTGGTTACCGCAATCATGGTTATCAAACAAACATATTGTATAGAAAATATATATGCTCATATATTCACATTATATGTAAAAGACAACAATATACGATTAAAGAGAGTTGAATATCCATTATAATCATAGTACTTTATAGAGTATAATAATCAACATCATACAAAACTAATCTCATAGCTCACATAGACTGACCAATTACATGCATAAACAAGAGTGAATCAAAGACCCAATTAATCCCCCATTACATGAATATTACAATCATATATAGGGTGGGACCTTGTCCTTCACCATTGAATCATAAGTACAATCAGAAAATAGACCAACCTATACATAGATTGTATACTTTTACAACTAAAGCTTTCCTCTAATTAGACTCTAATACACGGTTCTCCATTAGCGGCTGCTTTCTTTTTAGAATCTCTATTTATGTCGGTGTTCTATAAATAACTTTGATTTATTCTTGTTACATGTGTTATAAATAGCTCTACCTCTTCCATACGTGTCTCATGTATATTTCTAGTTATGCATGTCCTTATCTTGTTTTGGTCCATGCGCTGTTGTCTATTTATGACTTGCCTTGATGACCATGACAACTTTTTTTTTTCTCGTTTTTGGCTAAGTCTCTCAAATATGGTCTTTCTTCCTCCCACGTGCCAACCTTTACACACCTTTACCAAACCTTCACATGTAACTCCTGCACATTCTCCAACCTTCACGCATGTCCAAAAATTAGCATGTTTTATTTACCCAATATTATCCATACTAGGGATATTGTTCGTCCTTAAGAATATTTATATAAGAATATAATCAATGAATCAAACAACAAATAATCATGGTTGGATGAAAGAATATAATCAATGTATGAATAAAGAATGTCCACTCTTGTGTGATCAAAAATAGGCTCAAGGTATCCGGAGGAGTTATGGGAATTCCACGTTGATGTGTGATTCGACTCACTTTCACTCTTTGAGCACACCATTTTACCTTCCTAAAAATGATTCAACAATGTTTGGTATCCCCTCCAGTGTTAGTCCAACTGATTTCTCCCAAACTCTGGGAAAATGACATTCTATTATGTTGTAAGGATTTCTAGGATGCCCCCTTTTTTCATGACCATCACCTATAACTCCTTCAACCTTTCATCTACCTTTTTCTATTTTCGGTTATTATCTTTGTTGTTTCCTCTAATTCCTACATAACCCGTGTAGACAATGCTTTATCCCCATTATTAGGGAGGCCTTGATGCGACTCCTCTTTGTTTCTTATTCTATAAGGAACACATATATAATAGAGTTGTTTGTAATTTTTTGAAAACATTCTTTTCCTTTTGTGAAGCTTTTTTACCTTCACACCTAAGTTCTAATATTCCTCTATCCACTTATCAATTTTCTCTTAATTTTTAGTAGCCATTTTCTCCATTATTAGTGCCTATCCTCTGCTTTCCCTTATTAGCAACAAGTTAACTAATTATTCTAGGTAATCAATTTCCATTTTTTTAATCAATCTTGGCCTCCGGACTACTTCAAGACATGAGTGTGCAATGCGGGTAATCAATTTAGTCACCTTAGTGTTAACATTGACTAACCTTCTTTTCCCTTATTCAATTCTCGATGACAACGTATTATAATTGTTACTTACATCATCAAAATTGTCTTATGTGTCACACAATATGGATCCTTTATTAATGTTCCCATGTGTAGCTTAACTAGCCATATTTATTAGGGAATTATTTTCCTACTCATCCATCAGTTGTGTGGATTCTAAAATTGACAGTTGTTTTTGATGGATCTCGCCTCCCCTTACATCTAACTAATGGATTTTTTTCATATTTCAAACTTTAGTTCCTCTACATGAGTATGCATTGGAAAAGAAATAATTTTGCATTTGCGGACATGAGATTCTCCTTTATTAAGTATATCCCAAAAATATAATTCTTCTACATCCATGGAGATTAGGAACCTATACATGATGAATTTAGATGTGTGATTTATATGGGACATGAGAGGGAGAGGAGGTGAGAGTTCCCTTTTCCTTTTCCTTGATAAAGATTCAAGTATTTCTCCTGCCGCATGCTACTCATGTGATGAATATTACACAATATTATAGTTTACATCACTAGTGCCCAATCTCATGCCTTGATCAATTTCATGTTCATGTTCCTCTTACTTGTGCTTCTCTTCTTTCTCATGATCTTCCTACTCATGCTCCTCTATGTGCACCAAGGTATCAAAGAGTATTTATTCTTCTTTGTGTTCCCCAAATTTCTTAGGCTCATGCTCCTCTATTGTCCTTTGAGATTAATCTTATTCTTCTCCATCTAGACTAGTTGTGCGCGTGGTTTCATATAGGTAATTTAAAAAAATAGAATTATGCTAAATCCTTTAAATTGCGGTGTAAGAGCTAATGAATATGCAATAAAGTGCATATTTTATCTAAGCAAAGATAAGCAATATATAAATGAAACCCTAGGTGCAAGAGAAAGGATAAAGTACTTAGCTGATTCACAATAATCTCGGAGGTGTATAGAGCTGGAAAACTAATGAAACATAAAGGAAGACTATCACATGGTCCAAACCTAGAAAAATGTAAAACTTCTAGAATAAAGCTGGAATAGGGCACTGGATGAGGTTAGGGGCTCCACGGGAATTGTAGACCACCTGTTGGGTGCCCATGATTGTGAAGGACCTCGAGAAAATGATTTTTCTTAAGTCACACTGATGTCGTTGAACCTCCCGTTGATCACCTATACGTCATTGGAAGATCATTGAATTCACTTGTAATCTACAAACTAAAAGACCTATTGTAAAAAACCAAAACGCATCAAATACCAACAAGAAAAACATGCAAATGGGGATTTGTCTCGACCCCGATAGTCACCCAACGGAGTGAACTTATAAAAAAGTGCTATACTAAATTTTAGACTCCATGTAGTTATTTTTGTGTGTGAATTATTTTGCCCTAGGTGGATCTTGTGCAGACAGGACTTGAATAGCGAGTAAGTATGTAGATGTAAAATGTAGATAGATGTAGGGATGGAAAAAGGAACTTATCCTCCTATGCATATATGTAGAATAATGTAATCCCTTGTCCCTTGATTGGAAGCTATATGGATGTTTTGATGCTCTTAGAATGGCCTTTGGATGCAACCTTAGGTGGTTATAGTAAATGCTTAATGATTGGTTCTTTATTATGGTCACATAGCTTTATATTTATATAAATCCCTTGCTCGGATTTTGCAATTGGAAAATAAAAGGCCAAACCATAAGAAAATAAGATTCCCAAAAGATGAAAGAGGTCCAAAAGAGGCAAAAAAAGTACAAAGAGGTTAAGGGTGCCTAGAGGGACGTAGGCACCTGATGCTGACATTGCAATCTAGAAAACAATGTCTTGAGTGACAAAATATGGAATGGTGAAGTATCGACTAGGATGTAGGGTGTAAACATAAAGAAAATGCCAAAGACATATGTTATTTGCTAGTTTTCTCACTTAGGAATCATATGAATAGTAGTATGTGCCTAGGACCTAGAAATGTACCCAAAGTGAGTGATTTGTGTCTCTAATTACTCCCACTTTATGTTGTTGAGTGAGTACTCAATAACATAAAGTAGATAAGATATGTGTACTTGATAACCATGTATATCGATGGTGAAAAGTGTGGCAAGGAGCCAAGAAAATGGGTGAAGTGATAAAAATGAAGTGTGGAAGATAGAGAAGAGGAAGTGACCCTAGGGGTCAAAGCGTATGTGTTGTGTCACATTGACACTTATATATGTCTCTTGATGTGTTTTATGGTGTGATTGCTACTTCCCATAAGGAAAGACCTATAAAAGAGAGGAGAAAAAGAGTAGTCAAATATGTGTATATGAAAAATTTGATCCAAATATGAAAAAATCATATAAAAGTATGTAAAAATGTGAAAAGGAACATGTGCACATGATTCGTGATGAGTGAAGAGTGTAGAAAGGATCCTAAAAATGTTGTGGAAGAAATATTTTTGGGTGATCTCATGCTAAGAACAATTTTTTTGCGAGATCTCAAACCAAGTGCGAGTTTTTTGGGAGATCTCACGCCACAATAGAAGAAGTGTTGGGGAGAAAGTTCTAGTGTTATTCTCTAACCTTGTGATGCACCATCTTAACTCAGCGCCTCTATCTCAACTTTTAGAGCTTCATGAATACCCAGAAGGTCTAACAAGATTCATTGGCTCTCATTTTCCCATAAAACCTTGCTCCTAAAGTTTCATGGCTTAAAGTTTTGTCTAACTCCCTCTATCTCATTTGTTTTTTTATTTCTTGCTCTTGAGAAACCAACTCATTTGGGACAGTCCTAAATCCTTCATAACTTTTCTGGGTCTTTGTTTTAGGACTCCAAATTTTTACACAAGGTCTGTATATTCTATAACCCTCTCCACACAAAATTTCAGATCTTCAACATTCATCTAGCTCCTTAAATCAAGCATTTACCAGTCTGATTTCTGAATCTTAACATTTAGATCAGCCACAGTCATGTTTTACACAAAATGAAGGCAATATCATTAAATATTTCTCCTTATAGGTATTAAAACATATTATTCATACCTGGATGGTGTCCTCTGAGCCTTCATGCATTGGTTCTTAACTCAAATTCTCCTTGACATTAGCCCTTTGAACATTTTATTGTGAACTAACACAGTCCTAGACCACTGTACAGTCTGATTATAACTAGAGGGAAGGAATTTCCCTTGTACCTATATGTCCAATGTCATTCATATTCAACAAATATACCTGGATAGGTGCCCTCCAATACCTTATCAATGGATTTTCATCATATTGTGTCCATTTCCTTCATGTTTGCAGTCTTCCTTTCTTGCCAAATACAGTCCTAATCCTGTGCAATCATCTTTTATATACTAACAAGGTGATAACTTCATGCATTCAAACCTGAGATCATGCAAATACATCCCATATATCCCTATTTTGTCCATCTTATCAATCTATCATCATGATTAGCAATGCTATAAAGCAAAAACTGTGCATGTTCTTTATTTGACTGGAACAATACATCACTGTTGTATCTCGAATACACAGTCACCTATAGCTTGAGCGACACAAGATCATTCTTCACCAAATTTGGATGGTCTTTAGATCATATCAATGCAGAGATATTGTAAAAGTTTCAGGTGATTCTATCCATGGAATAAAAAGATATACGAAGCCCTAGTTCAGGCCCGAGAGGCAACAATTTGCTATAAAATCCAAATTATGCATTTTCAAAACATACAAAAATACCAATGTGATCCACATCACCTGTAGAATCTTTCCATGCTAATAATCAAGAGATTTACATCATTTGAAGGTCATGGAGGGTTTCTATCTTGCTGTCCTGCCAGGGTTCTTGTGCACAGTCCATTGAAACAAGCTATTTCATGCAAAGCAGAGTATATTTATTCTTTCAAACATCATACACATGTTGTTATTCATTGTTCCATCTTCTTCCAACCTTGAGAACCCCCTGTCCTCCTTCATCTCCATCGAATCACCTATGAAATAGGTATTCATTAGCTAAGAATAGACCCTCTAAAGCTCCTAAACTGACTCCTAAGCCAACTCACACTCCTAGGAAGACTCAACCATCTTCTCAACATAGAAATCCTGTGTATATCACCTTGATACTCTCCTATAATCCATACAAGGAAGCTATTACATGATGTCAAGGCTTAAAATGACCTTAATTAGCCTATATTACTCCTTAAATGCCAAGTCAAGTCACCTTACCAACTTCTTACAAGCATATATTCATTTTTACAACATATTTAACTCTAACACACCTATAGACAACATGTATCATGGTCTTGTATGACCTTATTATGTCTTGTTCCTTGATTCTCCGCATCACCTTGACTGGTTCTCGATGATTTATACACCACTTTGTAGATGGTGTGATATTGTTTTTTTCAAGTTCAATCCATATTGATCCAATTAGATCCAATGAAAATAGAAGAAAAGGAGATACCATGTATGTTGATTGTCGAAGGATGTGCCTCTTGGTGAAATACGTTGTGTAATCTACTAATTTTTTTCCAATATGATAAAAAATATGTCATTTTTCCTTGGTCATAGGCACCGTGGAAGGCCAAGGGCACGCAGGCGCTCATGTCTAGATCTAAGCACTGGCCTCTATGTTGTGATGAGGACCCAAGTCAAATTTTGAGCCCTTTGTGTGACTAAAGAATGCTTTGTTTCTATACTAAATTATCTGCGATATAAGTATGAACTATTGAATGGGGTGAATGTTTCACCCAATATATGCCCCCTCATTTGGGGTGTATGCAATGTTGCTAGGAGGATGTAGCCCAAAAGAGGACCCAAAATTGATAAGAAACCGATTCCCTGCAAGGGGGAGGGAATGTGCATGGTAGAAACCAAGGAACATGCAAACAAAGTGGCTAGGAAACAATTGTTAGTGCAATCACAACAAATACGCATATGGAAGATAACATGTAAGCTAGAAAATAAGAAGACAATGTAGAAAATCAATAGTGCATAAAGTTGACCTCAAAGATTTGGATTTAAACATAGTACATCGCTCATAAATACACAAGACAATTAGGGAAAAAGTGGCCAAAAGCATATAATGTGCACACAAGATAAAGGGCAAAGCCCGCAAATAATGACATACAATGACATACAATAACAAACAAAGTATCGACAACCATGGTAGAAAATAGAATTGTAAAGAAAAAATTGTACATGAAGCACCCATTATCATGTTAGAAAGATAAAAATTATGTCAAAGTGTGTATGATCTGATATAAATTAGTGTGCTAGTAAGAATATGAAACAATATAAAATGAAATGATAACACTGTGATGTGTATGAAAGTATACATCCCGGACCTATTGTGGGATTGGTAAGAAGTGCGGTGCTATGCATCAATGCTGCATGTAAAGATCTGTATAAAGGACGCATTCAAAACTAGAAGAAAAGTGAATGCGCATGTGTATATATAAAAAGATAATGACATACAAAATATATTTCTAGCATGTGTAAAAAGTGTGCATGTAGGCATAAGTAAGAAATAGTAAATGTGACCAAGATATGCAATATGTTAAGAATGAGATGGAATGCAATGTGAGTGTGATAGGGAGTGTTCCCCATGAGAAGATGAGATGAGGTTCATTTATAAAATACCCCTTGACAATAAAGAGTGAATCATAGAAAAGAGTGCATCATTGGGAAATGGTTTAACATATGAGCTAGAAAGATGTGATCGTGAAACATAGAGCGTAGAGAGTGCGAGTGAGGTGAGGTGAGGTTAATTTCAAATTTAGACCCTCAAAGAATCGACTATGAAACATGGAACTAGAGTGCGTCATAGGGTAATAAGTGCAATGTGTGGAAATTCATGTCATGAATATGTAGAGTGTATAATGTGCTTGGTTAATGATAGAAGCCAATAGATGTCATGAATGCATGAAGTGTGAAGTGTGTAGTGTGTGAGGTTCATGTATGTATTATGCCTTCAACATTCAAGTGTGAACTATAACACAAGAGTGTGTCATAAGGTAATGACGATACAAGAGTGTATTAGATGATGAATAGAAGAAACAAACTCCCGAGAATGATAGAATAGGGGAATAAACATGATGCCCCCAAGTTCATGATGATGGGCATGTTATCGATAAAATTAAAGGGTACTGACCCTCCACGATGCTTGTGGAGATAAAGGCATGTGACTATGCTCTAAGACCAACAATGTATGAGACAAATGATGTGTAGGTGAATAATACCTATGTGTACGATAACATGGAGGTGATGAACACCTATGTGAAGGAGACCGAGGAGGTGATATACAATTATGCAAAGAAGATCATGGAGGAGATATTTACCCATGTGAAGGAGACTCGAGGAGGATATGCATGCCTATACAAATAAGACCATGGAGGAGATATATACCAATGTGATGGAAATTGAGGAGGTGATGTATGCCTATATGAAGGAGCCATTTGAATAATGGACCTAGACTGCCACAATGGAATAGTGGGCCGATGAGACCTGAGTAGGTCATGTGTAGACAAGAGAACTAGTACCAGTTAATCTTTAGACTTGAGAGGTCTAGGGGACCTAAATTCTATAGTGAGTGCAAGGACAACCTCAAGTGGAGGTAGAGGCAATGGAGTGGATGATGGAACACCTTGGATAGAGACAACTTGTTTATCATGAATGAAATTAAGACATAAGTGAGTGATGAAAAAGATAGCCTTAGTAGCATGGAGCCAAGGAAGACCTAAGAGTAGGTCACAACCTTCGATGAATGGTGCCACAAAAAATGGCACAAGCATGGTGAGAGGACCAACTATGATTGGAATCTTGACATAACCATAGAATTTGGGAACTGGATATGAAATTTGTGAGAGTGGATAATTGATAGCAATAAGAAGTGTAAGAGAACACACACAGAGAGGAGATGATGAGTTAATCATAGTATTTTTGATATCATGAGATCTAATAGAATCAATGATATGTAATGTATTAGAAGAGAATGAAGCATGATAGTCATGATTAGATAATGTAATGAGCAGTGGAGATGGTAAGGCATGTGCAACTCGAAAATCAAGGGGCCCCGATGAAGGAAGAGGAATCACATGATATGTATGATTAGCTTAAGGATCAGCTATTTTCTTGTCATGCTTAGTAATAGGATCATTAAATATTTTGAGCCTTTTATTTTCATTGACTAGTTAAGATACCAAAGATTTAGGGAGCTCAATTACATTGTTGTTAATTAGATTGTTACCCATTTTTTCCTCCTAGGAAAAAATGGATAACGAGGGTTTACAAGAAAAAATGGTCAAAGTTGGTGTATAAATTTTTTTGTCTTTCTACTATACCTCCATGATGGCTTGGAATTGAGGAAATTTCATGATGTTAAGAAATAAGGTTGAAATCATTCAAGAATGGTTCATATGAGGGGGCTTGAGGTGAGCTTGCACAATGTATAAGGAGAGTGACCTTCAATATAGCTTGGTTGAGCTAAATGGATGTAAGGTTAATTATTTTTTCATCTTGACGAGCTCATGGAGGCCACAAACAAGCTATTCGGTGTTGACCTCTTCAGATGCAATGTTGGCATGTATGTGAGGGAGTACCGAGTTCCAAACATAGCTCGACGATTCAATGTGGCCGAGTCAATAAGTAACTCAATGATTCGAGCTTAAGGTTATTTAGACCAGCCACAAGGATTGAGTTATAGTCCTGCACCAAAGCGGGAATAGATTGAGCTTGCATGAGTTGGAATCCAAGGTGGAAGTGCGTGGATAGGTCTAACTCAGCCATGATCAAGGTGATCAGCATAGTTGGATGACTCGAAGTGAATCCATGGGAATTCGGGTGGTTTGATTGGTAAAAGACTTAACACAATGAAGGAATACAAACTACCAAGCAAAAATTGGAAGAGCTCAATCAATGTGCAAATGGTTGAGCTCGATACAAGCCAAGCTGAGCCAACTAAGTGAAGGATGGGAGAGCTCATGTTTGACATTACAATGAGCTCGAGTTCGCATGAAAAGGGAGTTGGGAACATTGTGGGAGAAATTAAAATCGTGGCCAGGTGGAAATATGAAGATGTTGAGCCATTGGGATTTTTTGGGTCAATAAGCTATGACATGCCCAACATGGGTGGAAAAGATGTATAAATCCCACGCTAAGGCATGAACAGGGGAATTGGGAATCCATTCCCAAGTGGTGATAACATGATGGCAGGCCAAGGTGCATTCCCGCACGTGGAGATTCATGCGAGTGTGGTCGAGGTGTGCCGAGTCCTCCACTAAGATGCCATCCAAGCCAAGTTAAGTGGGAGGTTGGTAGAAACCTAGAAACTCTGCATAAGACCCGGTCATCTAATGAATGCAGGGGACATGATTCCTCGAATATAGCTCTGAATATGGTTGGAGTGAGGGACATACTCAATGAATGAGTGTTTTGATGAATACAAAGGCATGCAAAATCACTTAGATAGATTCTATCTTGCAAAATCTATCTCCATATAACCTCAAAGTTCAATTTGGTCATGTCCAAGCTCGAGAAAAAAATTTTGCAGGTAATGCATAGAAGGATGTTGTTACAAATTGATTCAGGAAAGGTGAGCATGATCAGATAAAGTAAGCTCATGACACAGTTCGGGATGGATTTTGGTCGCATGGTGACAGAGTTAGCAGAATCATGCAAAACTCACCGAGTCGAGGTGATGGAGCATGACAAGCATGTTGATGTATGCGAGAACAAGCTCAATGCTAGGTGGTCACGATAGAGGTGAGAGATCTCTATGGGTGAGTCGATGCAAATATGGTCATAGAAGGAGATCGTGAGGGTGAGGAACTTGGGGTGCTAGGTCATGGTTATAAGATGTTTAAATTCTTTTATAGTGTGAAGGAATCAACAACGAGCTCATGAAAAGTGATTTCGTGATGAGGGAAACATGACACTCACTGTGGCTTGGTGGGTGGTGTTGAGTGAGCTCAGGGATAAAGATCATGAAGAAGAAAAGATCCAGGTGATAGTGAGCTCATGTAAAAGAATAGAGGTAAGCTCAATGTTGGGGAAAGACTTGCAAGAAGCTCATAGTTGGGCAGTGGTGAGTACACAAGAGCTTGATGATGAGCTTAGTATAAATCTCAATACAGAAGAATCCAAAGCTCGGTCCCAGATGGAAGGAGGAAGATAACTCGGTGGAACCATGACAAGTGACTCATCGATCAACATGTGAACATGGAGCTTAGCTCGATTGTGGAGCAAGAGAAAAGCTCAATATGGGAAGCTTGGTAGTCGGAAATGCAGAGTAACTTAGATCTATGCGAGGTGATGTAGTGGTGGTGAACTCGAAGTGATCACTTTGCGATGGAGTCTTTGCTCAACAATGAGAATGGAACTTGATGCACATGGGAAGGAGAGGTGGTCCGAGGACTAGGTGAGTCAGTGGTGAGCTCAAGGCATACATGTAAAGGTGATTAGTGACGATGGTGGATCGACTCAGCATTGGGCTCAATATGAAGTTGAGATATCATCAAGGAAAAGAGATCATTCTCGGTAGATGGAACCATGTAAAGGAGAGCTTGACACAAAGCTCAACTCTATGATGAAGAAAACTCAGCAAAGAGATAATTAAAGAGCTCAGTGGCTTTATGGGGAGCTCAATGGCAAGCTTGATGTTGACGCAAATTGCTTGGTGGAAAAAAGGAGTCATGCTCATGTCGTGGATAACAAGCTTGATGGAAAGCTTAGTGTAGAGATAGATGGGATCAGGTCCGAGTCATCTTGGTCAGTGAACTCAAAACTCCCAAAAGACAAAGCTCAAACCTAACTAGGTGGGTTGGCTTGGTGAGCCACCATTGAGTTGGGATATTTTTCCCTATTTTCATGGCCCCCACTTTTTTTAAGTCAAACCGGTCTTCAGGGGGCCACATTTAATTATTTTTTTTTCTAATAATATTTATTATTAATATTAAAATATTCTTTTAATTAATTGAGAAGATTAGGTCAACATGCAATTAATGGCACATTATGGAACCTTCTCAAGTGGTTCAACCAACTATAATAAATACATCACATGCCTTCAATTTAGGAAAGGAATTTATGACTTCTATTCTCCTCTCTCACAACTTCTATAAATGTAAGTTGGAAGATCATTCCAATAGGTTGGACAAGTTAGACTTCTGAGACAAGTGTATAGTTTTCAAGAAACCTCCTTCTTCTATAAGTTGTTCTTGTATGTTGAGGGAACTTTCAAGCCTCCTTTCAAGACTATAATGACAACCATTTCCTCTTCTGAATGTATGATGCATTGTGCATGTTTTTGAAGTAATAAAAGTGTGTGTTTTGTGACTAATCTTGGTCCTTTCATCCTTCTATGCTTATTTGTGCCTTTCTCATGCTTGCAGGTACATTGTGTAAGTTTAAGTTTCTATTACAAGTTCTTGGAGTTTTGTACTTATCAAGTGGTGGAGTATTGCATGCAATTGAGTTGTGGTGATTGTTCACCCTTTTCAAGTTCATCCTTCTTCACTGGAATACTAATAGATTGTTTTGTCTGATTGAGTTTAACAAAAGGGAACACATGCTTCTTAGTCTATGGTCTACCATTTACCCTCTCTAAGTTATAGTAGGTGAAGTTGTCTTGTGGTGCACAAATTCTCATTAAGTTAACCCTTCCCGAGTTTTGAAACACCATTTATTTGGTGCATCACCATCCCTAGTATAGTTTCATTTCTTGTAAATCTCTCTCACTAAAACCCATGAAAATGTTAGCATTTGACTAGGTATTCATTTTATTACACCGAGGAGTAGTACAACACTTAGTTTAGGAAGAGGAAGCATGCCTTCTTTGGATTTTCACCTTGAGCCCAAGTTCCACAACTTGAGAGGTGATCCCATGTTCTTAAATCACACCGAATGTCTGTTCACATTCGGACATTTGAAGGGTGCGGTGATTTGGAGACAAAATAGATCCTGAATGAGATGTTGAAGTTTGAATTATTAATCCGTGGAATGCCCAACACATTGATGATATTCACATTGGAAATTTTCATTGTAATTATGGCCCTTAAGGTGAGATGGATCTAGATCAACTGGAGGTGGAAGCGTAATAAGATTGCTCTCAACAAGTTGTGGTAATATATGTAGAGGATAAGGAAATTTTGTCAATGTACACTTTGAGGCTGCCATTGAATATTTTTGGAGTAATAATATTGTTAACAATTGGTTTTTCTGTAGTAGGCTTAGTACATGGCTTGAAAGTTAATTTTCTTTGAAATCGAGTGAAGATAATTCCTTCTCATGATATTTAAGCTTGCCCATGGAGAAAATTTTTCCTTCATGTAATTTGAGAGTGTGACATAGATGATCGAACAATAGAGAGGTATCAAAGATGAAACTCTCCTACAAAGGTAGTAATATACTTTGGACAAATAAATCTTGAATCTCGAGTCCACAAGTATAGTAGACATATTAGCTAAGTTGTTCTTATATCGTAAGACATCGTCTACATTACATGGTCATTAGATCCTTTCTTAATTTATGCTAGTTGAGTGTAAGAAATATTGGAGCTGATATTGATTGAGAAATGAGTGAGAAAATATCAACTAAATGCATAAAGATGTTACCAATGGATAGGTAGATTATGAAACCAACACATTGCATAATCTTAAAGAATGAAAGGAAAGAGCTTTGTGAGTAAAGTATGATCATCCATGTAATATAAACATGCAACATATAATACCCAGAGATTATTTTGAGGATCGCCATGGCCATTTAAAATAGAAAGCTTAGGGGTGAAAAAATTAGGAGGAAAAACATATGCAAAAAAGGTCGTTGTGAAAGGAGTATGGAGGATTAAAGTGGATTCAAGATATGGAGATGCATGAGAAGTAGCCTGCTAAAGCTGATTAATTTGAGCTTATAAATCTTGGTAGAGAGAGGCTAGATCTTGAGTGCTAGTAGAAGTAATTTTTTGCATTTAAGAAACAAGAGGTGGAGTGAAGTTATTGGTGGGAGTAGGAACAGATACGAGAATAATAGAAGTAGGTGAAAGAGTGGAAGAAAGGGGTTGCATAGAAATAGTCATAGAAGAGGGGATGAATGCAGAACATTAAGCTCAGCCAAATTGGTTTCCTCCTCATGATCAACGAAGAAAAAAATCTAGATCTTGAGGATGTTCAAAAAGATGATGATTAAATTCTTAATGGTGGGCTTTAGTAAAATTTCCATAAGATTGAGCCATGATGGAAGAAGACAAGGAGAATATTTGAGGGATGGGTTCACCAAATGATTTAACAAAATTAAATTTATGCTAAACCCTAATTGAGGTATAATAACTCATGAATAAACAATAAAGTGCAGATTTGACCTAAGCAATAAGCAAGCTAGAAATGAAACCCCTGGGAAAAAGAGAAAAGATAAAGTAATTAGATGATTCACAATAATTCTAGAGGTGCAAGGAGATGGAAAGCGATGAAACAGGAAGGCAGAGTGTAGTAACTAAACCCATAAAAATGTAGAACTACCGAGAATAAGCTGGACTAGGTGCCTATATTAGGTCAAGGGTGTGCGGGTAATGTAGACCAATGTTGGGAACTCCGTGATCTGTGAAGGACCTTAGAAAATGTGTTTTTATTATATCACACCAATGTCGATAAACCTTGTTGTTGATCTCCTGTAGTTCGTTGGAATATTTTCAAATTCACATGTAATCTACAAAACAAAAGACCTCTTGCAAAACCCCAAAACACATCAAATCCCAAAAATAAAAATATACAAATGGGGAGTTTGACTGATCCCAATGGTCACCCGACAGAGTGAAGTTATAACCAAGCGTTACACTACATTTTAAACTCTATGGAGTTTGTGCGCGCGCGCGCGTGTGTGTGTGAAGAATTGTGCCCTAGGTAGATCTTGTGCCAGACGCACTTGAATAGTGAGAAAATATATAGATGTATAAATGTAGATAGATGTGTGGATGGAAAAATGAGCTTCCCCTCCTATGTGTGTATACAAAAGAATTTATTCCCTTATCCCTTGAATGGAAGTTAAATAGATGCTTTGATGCTCTTGTAATGGCCTTTGGATGCAACCTTAGGTGGTGATAATAAATGCTTAATTCTTGGTTTTTTATTAAGGTCACATAACTTTATATTCATATTTTCTTGAATTTTGCAATTGGTAACTAAAAGTTTGACCCATAAGAAAAAAATATGCCCAAAAGATGAAAGAGTCCCAAATGAGGAAGGAAAAGTATAAAGAGGTTGCGGGTGCTTGGCACTAATGTCCTTGTCTGGGTGTTGGTGTCTAGAGTGACAAAAAAATGGAACATTGAAGTATCCACAAGGCTATAGGGTGTAATATGCTAGAAAAAAGACATGAAACATTAATAAAGGCCAAAAGTAGATTTGGACCTATAAATGTATCCAAAGTGCATGATTTTGTGTCTATACTAGGCTAGTTATAGGGGTCTTAGGAGGGTTGAGTGCTAAAATTTCCCATTGTTGTGTTCACCTCCTCCTTTTGCTGACTATGATCCAAATATCTCTCAGTTTCATCTCCTTCCTCTTATTCTTATGTTGAACCGGCTCAAGCTTGCGCTTCTTTTATCTTGAGACTGTCATACTTAAAGTTGGTGGGGTGATAGATGTATCACATGATTCCACCACCTTGTTGTCCTGTAACTTATAGAGTATATAGATATACACTCTACATGCTTTGTTTTTAACTGCCAAAGTTACTATGGGGTTCAAATCCATCCCATCCGATTGCATTATTTCCACATACAATTGCTTGGTTGTGTAGCCATAAGTATTACACAAAGTTTGGTACTCTATGTGTACCTTTTCTGTATTAAACTTTAGGGAATGCACATGCTTGATTTTATTCACTGCACTCCTGAAATACCTGGTTGTGAATATAAATGGAAAATTACACCATGGACCCATGTCTCCATTTAGCAACAAGAATCGTGTAAAGTAGAAGTGCTACACGACAAAAAACTATGTTTGTCCATTTAACTCTATTGGAAATTATCTTGATATGTGTCATTCATTCTCGAAGGCATCGTACATCCTCTTATACCAAAGGTTCAAGCATTCCTTATACATATTTGTGATTTCCCCATCACAAGTGTATTTCATGCATCATTTTGTTGGTGATCAATTCTCTATAGGGTGCTCTCATTCCTTCCCTAGTGGTCCATCAGAACTCTAATCTTCAAGAATACTATCGGTAGAAAAATGGATCCCCATGTGATCTTCTCACCTTTATCATGTTGGGTCCCGACCTCCTCCATAATACTCTCTACAATGTACAAAGTAATATTGTATTTGGTGTCATGTTTCATCTAATGCGTAATATAAAAACATTTCTTATTCACTTATGCCCACCTTTTGAGGTTCCAAGCTTACAACTCATCAAACACATGACCACTCTGGTACTAGGGTTAGAGATGTTTAAAACATTGAAGGTATGACTTCACCTTTGATAATATAGTTTAGTGGTTGTTTCTTCCACCACTACTTCATCATGCATACCTATGGCGATCTCTTCACCGTGTTGTGGAATAATGTTAATTTTTCAATTAGTTACACACTAATGTGCATCCTCTTTCCCACAAAGTAGAAGTAATATTAATGCACCCACAACACTAGACATTTGAAAAGTCACACGGGCTTTCCAAAAAATGATAAATCAAATAGTTTTAATACTTTTCCACTTTTCAAGGTCTTGCGCATTCGATTTTCTAACACAATTTGGCCTTCTTTAGTGTATTGACTTGTCTTTGCCAAAGTGTTGTTCCTTATTTATATTTCCTAAACTGAAGCGGGGTGGTTATATTCGTTGATTTTACATCTCCATACTTGATATTCCAAAGCCTTGTTAGCAATTACCTCATATGGGTATTGCATTTCCAAAAACCAATCGTCAAAGGAATCCTCCACTATTTGATTTCCTTTAGGCGCTTTCTTAGTTGTGGCCTTGTTTATAAGATGAAGCTTGGAAATCTTGTAAATTGATTGAAACTCTTGTAAATAATGTGCCCTAAAGTTTGAAACATTGTTTTCTCTTATTTTCTTTCTTTTTTTTTCCTTCAATAGTATAGTACACTTTGGAAACTTTTGAACAATTCCCTAGCTCTGTCACTTCACAAATAATCCTACAACACAATCTACCATGAACAACATTGCAACTTAATCTTCCATGAAAAAACCTACAACTCAATATTCTCCTTTCAAATCTCCAATGCCATCTTAGCTACCATTCGCTTATCGAACTTCAATTGTTCCAACCAAAAGGAGCTCTCATCGTTAGATACTAGTTTCTAGTTGCCTTAGGTCGTCGCTTTCATTTACAAAATCACACGGTTCCAAGAGATCCAAATCACAATATAAATTACAATTATCATTCATACCTATTTATAGGTTTTCAAATTTTAGTTTATTTAAATCTTCACCTAATTTTTTTGAATTTTTTTAATGTTCCTCCGTACATGAGATTTAATTGCGTTTTCCCACTTTTTTCACTTTTTCACTTTTTTCACTAAATTTGTGTTGTAAGAGTCTTATCTTGCGCACGAAACATCCATAATCTTCGGAGAAAAATAATTCTCGGATACAAATCCTTTTGCATGTACCTTGTTGTGCCCCACCTATCTTCGTGCACCTTTTTATGTCGTACCTTTCTTACGCACACTTTTTATACCTCAAATTTTTGCACCACATACCTAGTAATATTCCTTCGCACTATCTACCTTGCATTATCATGCATCCTTTAAAAATATTTCCACTCTTCCATCACCACTAGTTTCCTTTTTCCATCATTGAGTAAAAATCCATGGCACCATTTTCATCATCGAGTAAAACAATCCACGGCCATAAACATTTGCATTATTGCCTTTACCTGCTACCCCACTCTAAAAGCATGTGCGGTCCTTCAGTGCATCGAGACTTAAATAAAAATAATCTCATACGGGCAAAAATATTTCTTAGAAAAAACCATTCAATAAAATAAGAATTAAAATTGAAAACCTAATCTAAATGACAACATTTCCTTATTACAAAAATAAGAAAAAATCTTATTTATAATAAACCTTCAACCTACTCCCATTGAAATAACCAAATAATATGGTCCTATCCAAGTACTTATAATTGACATGCGTTAGAATCCAAAAGATTTGTAATTTAAATGGTCCCAACCAATGAACTTTCGGCTTCCCCTGGATTGCACATAAACTTGGAGTCATAGAGAAGCACCAATATACCCATAGAAAAGGATGTGCTCTGTATATATCGATCATGCCAAGAATTTTTCCTCACCTTCTTTATATTTTGGATCTTTCGACAATGGTGTGTTGTTCATCCAACTTCATCAAATTCTTAATGTGATCTTGCAAAGTGCATTTTAATCTACGAGCCCTCTTGCGTGCGTAATGTGCATAGATGGTAACATAAACTCGACATGCAACATTACTTCGTGAAAAACACTAATTGAAAAGATGTAGCCTTATTCAACCTTTTATAGGTAGTTACGTATGTTTAAATTATAGCTCAAACTTTTTCATTCCAATATTTTCTTCCACCATCACAAGTTTGGTTAAATTTTGGCCTAAGATCTTATTTAATGCTTATGTTGTTCTATTAGCTTGAGGGTGATAGGGAGTTATCTTGTGATGCACCAAAGATAAATGTTTTTAATAGTATTATGATGGTCTCATTAAGGAAATGAGTTCCTCTATCACCGGTGAGGCTTAACAGATAATCATACCTGGTTATAATGTTCTCCCATAGAAAAACATAGTTGTAGTAGTAGTAAAATATTTAGTAGGCACAACTTCTTCTCACCTTGTTAAGTAATCAAGTACACGTAATAATATACCACATGCATGTTCATCACACAAATGACACAGTTGGTCCAAAAATTCATTGGCCAATTTATCAAAGGGTTATATAGATGAAATGGGGTGCAACAACATCTCATCCCATTGTCCTAGTTTACCCATCTACTAGAAATGGTCACCAACCTTAAAAATGCTTTTATATCCTTATAAAGCATTTCCCACCATAGTTACGATAAGAGTATCTTGCATGTGGGTGATTTTCCAACATTATGTCCTCCAATAATACCACCTTGCACATCTTCCATTACTTCTTATCACTCATGCTCTAAGACACATCTCTGTAACACTTCATCTTTAACCATATTATAAATATCTCCACCGAACAATTGATAAGGTGCAACACATATAGTTAAATTATTCTTCTCCATAGTATTCATTTCTTTTGGTGCAATACATATTCACAAAAATATCACAATGTCTTCTAAATTTTATGGGGCATGTTGTAACCTGAAAAATTATACATCCAAAATTATGTCTTCTATACTTTTTGCCTCCTCTCCGAATTTATGCGCAAAATATAGTCAAGCCTTAGATTTTTCTTTCTAGGTTTCACAATTATAGATAATTCAAACTCCCGGAATAAGAGAATCCATATGTAGATGTGAACTTGTAACACAAGTTTGTTGACCAACTACTTCAATGCCATATGATCAATGTAAAAGACAAAAGATGTTACCGAGAAGATACTTCTTGAATTTATGTAGCACATACATTGCTGACAATGCCTCACACTCAGTAGTGGCATAATTTTTTTCTACATGTGTTAGCTTCCTACTTGCAAAGAAAATAGGACAATCAATTTTTCTTTTACCAGGATGTGCCAAAATAGCCGATTGGAGATCCTAAAGCATCAACATGAACATGCAAGGGTACACTCCATGAATGGAAATGAAGGATGGGATAAGTATTCAATATTTCCTTCAACTTATAAAAATCCTTATGTTACGTATTATTATAATAGAATTTCCCTTTAGCCTTGAAAAATCTTGTAATGGTGCAACAATATTGACATACACTTGGATACATTTCTTGTAATAACCTATATGTCCAAGGAAACCACACAATTCAATCGATTAGGAAGCTATATTAATCCTTATATCATTGGGACCTTTACATTATCAACAAAAGACCATCTTTATAGATGATATGCCTCAATAACGTGCAAAAAGGTGTTAGAAAGATATACTTCTCGATGTTCAAAGATATAATTAGCTTCCTACATATTTCAAACATAAGCCTTAAGCAAATCACAATGGTCCTTGACTAGAACATCCACGGTCCAATCATCAATATATACCTGTAAGAATTTGCTAATAAAGTCCTCAAAATACTAGAAAACAAATGCATGAGAATAACATTGATGCATTCTTATGTCTAAAAGGTATGATTGTATATGTATAACAACCCCATTATGTGGTAAAGGTTGTATCGACCCGATCCTTACATTCTATATGTACTTGGTATTATCCTGAGAAACCATTTGTGAAAGAATAAATCTCGTTCCCTGCTACATCTTCAACAATCTCTTCAATAAAGGGTGTAGGAAAAGGATCAATGAAACAAGAATCATTTAATACTTTGTATTCCACACAAATCCTAATTCTACAATTCATCCTAATGTTGATAACCATATGGTTTATCCACTTATATTCCTTTATGGGCTCAATAATGCCTTATTTTAGCATCTTATCTATCTCATATTTCAATTTGACATGCAAGTTTAGATTAATCCTATATGGTCTCTTCGCACTTTGGTCTTATACCCTCCTTTAGTTTTATATCCATTTCTCTTAGCGAGTGATGAACACCCTTTAACTCATAGTAACCTATAGGAAAGAGATCCTAAAATTTGTGCAATCTGGTCACCAATAAATTTCCAACTTCAGATTTTGACTAGTAATTTCCAATTATTGCCTCCTTGAGTGCATCTTCTGTTCCAATGTTGAATTTCTTCATTTTCAATGGTAAGTGATACATGCACGCTTGCTCATCTTCTCTAGCCAATACTTTGCACTCTTCCTTAATATGTTCTATATTTAAATCTTTGACTTCCTCATCATCAATTAGGTAGACCAAATTTCCTTTATATTTTTATTTCCAAGTGCACTCTAGGAGATACTCATCGATTCCATCCAACCACAAGTGTTTGTGGACTTGTTCAAAAGAGTCTCACCATGTAACTAAGTTATAATATCTTCTTACTTTGTGGTATTTCCTAGAGTGATGTGCTTCATCAATTACAAAGCCTTGTGTACATAAAAATTAGTGGAAGAATAATTGAAGATATGTACAATAATTGAGGTCATTATTTTATAGTTTGTGATCTCCTTCTTTAACCCAACAAGAATGTACCATATGTTTGCACACCCATGCAAGGCTAAATAGAACTTATGTACCAAAAATGATGGTGGAAGTACACCAGTCCCACAAGCCAATTATTAGATCACAAATTTAGATGTGAGCCATGGAGATGACTTCCCATCATATCTTAGTATATTTGAAGGAATGTTTCTCTTAACAAACTAAGTTAAGAATGTAACCCGATCTTGTGTTATCTTAACAAATTTTCCATGTACGAAGCCCACCATCTTGATACTATTCCTTTAAGTGAATATACTAACATGTTTCTTATTTCACCCGCATCACATAACCTGATCCTCCATGGCATGTAAGAATGTCTTTGACTTTTCTTCTCTAGTAAATTTTAGAAGTGCAGTCTTCTTCAATGGTTTAATCATCCGAGTCATTATTAATCTTATGACTCTCCCCTTCACACTATAGCTAATATTTTCATATGTTCCATGTGCTTAATTGTGACATGTAATATCTGGTTATGTTATTGACCGACTATGTTTCACCTCATTGTACAATTCCTTCCCGAGTAGGCTCAACCCTCTTTGGATCATGCATGCATGAGCATATGAGCATACATCTTATTTAGGTCCTCTTCGAGATATTATCTCTATTTAGGGTGTACTTTGACTACCATCAATTGGGATGATCATGCTCTCATCATTGTTTTTAAAACTAATGTAGCACTTATTAAAGTGCATGTCCGCATTGTTAGCGTAACACCATGGCCATCCAAGAAAGGAAACAAAATTTTAACCTTGACATATCTAGAACTTCAAAATATCCTGTGAACTTATCCCCCTAAATATTTGTACTTACATATTTTAATACTCCAATGTGTAGTGCTCTTTTCTTGTTAGCCATATATAACACACTAGAGGAAGGAAAAAGTGGTGGCTTAACCATTCTATTCTAGGCATCTAAAGTAATAATATTCACCTCTGCATTGATATCAATCAATATGATACTCACTAGTCAACCATCTATGACCACATTTGAAGTGATCTCCTTATCATACTCATGATCTTGTGGAGGTATATTTGCATGCGTAATTTACCTATCTCTCTAGTTTTCCACATGTGGGACCTTTTCTCATAGCCATTATCCAAGCATGGGGAATATATTTTTATCCTTAGCATATGAAAAAATTCCCGATCTAATCAATATTTGTCTCATGCACGTATGCATGTCTCACTCACTCTTTATCTCACAGTTGTTCTTTCAGAAAAATATTTCACCCGTAATTATCTAATCAAGCCCATAGTTTCTTGGAAGAATTCCTTCTTATGAACAATATTAGGGTACTTGGTAGGATGGATAGTTTCATCACAACTAATGATCAAATTCATCCTTCCCCACTCTCACACGCGCTATAACCAGATTGGTTCTCTCTTATACCACAAAGTATTTAGAATTCCACTTTGCCATTTTAAAAATATTTCAATTTGTATCATCTTTATACCCCTCTCATTCTTAGTTTTGGTCATATGCGCATATAAATATGAATTGTCTTCCACCTTTTGTCCATTTCAGTAGTATACACATGAAAAATTCTTAGGAACTCGTTGATAATGGTCTAGTGAGCCACATGAATAGAAAGTTCCTTTTTGAAATGACACCATGACCACCGTAACCTCTACCTTGATAGCCTCCTATATACCCTCCATTTCCATTATGACCGATGCCGATAACCCTATTTCATAGGCTTTATAGATGTGATCGATCAATTGACACTGAGAAATATCATGCATATGTGTATTGGAAATTTTTAATAGTTGGATACATTTTTTTAGTAATGCACATAAGAAGGGGAAATCTTGAACATCATGATCCTTGTGACGTATTTAATATGATGACAAAAATCGTGCACATCTTTGCATTTGAAAAATTAATTTAGCCAAATTCTAACCAATCATGATTTACTGCAAATAATATGAACTCCAAAGAAAATATATCTCCTTCTTCATTGTTGAATAATGAATTACAATGTTTCCTAAATAGGAAAACAACTCCCAACTCGAGTTGCCAAGTAAACTCTAACTAACTCTGACTAAAACTACTCTAGGTGGCAAAAATTACTATTTTTAGCAGTTTACTAGAACCTGCTATTCTTAGTAAGTTCGCATGCTTATTCATACGGGCACAAAAATTGCCATGCATCTTCTACATCCCTAAATTAGAGGAATTTCCAACTTTCTAACTCATAATGCAATTATTAGACTAAAATTAACTAATGCCCAAAAATAGGAAAAAACCGAACTATAACTTAAATCCTAATTTTCGGCCTCAAGATGGCGGATTTAGGGCCCGAAAACATGTTGAAAACTTGCCCCAACCGGTAGGGCGGGTTGCTGCTGTATTCGTCTCATTGAAACACATGGTTTTAAAAAAACAAGGACTCAAACGGACACTCGGAGCTCAAGTTATGACCTTGTCAAGTTCCTGCTAATTCTGGTGCATCAAAAATGTCTTTGGTATGCCCCTTTACCTCGCAATTAGTTCACCAAATTCGCTTCATGTTTCATGCACCAAGGTATTTGAAAGATTTTGTAATTGTCTAGCCATAGCCATGATTTGTGCTTCCAAGAATGGACTTACCCCTATATCAACACTTCCAACTACTTTTACATAAATAGTTACCTTTAAATCCTCACGTGGATCGTAAACATATTATATAATAACACTCTCCTAAAAGGTGTCAATATTAATATGAAAAACCATTGTGTGGGCTAACTTGGATGAATTTTATATGATATATTTAACAAAAAAGTTTTGAATCGTTCATCATATTCCTAGAAAATCTTAGAAATAACTTTCATGAGATCCTTTAGTGCACTTATACTATGTTGTTCAAACTCGGGGATGTCAAACTCAGCTAAAAAGGCATCACAAAAAGTATTATAGTCCACTACTATTTAATGTGGATCATATTTATGATACCAACTATACACACTCCAACGTAGTGGAAAATTGACCGGCTTTCCTATCCAAAATGGTGATTCCTTTAGCTCTCCATAACAATTCACACTTGTGAAAATTCTCTACTATATATTTAATTACTATGTACTGGCACATGGAGTGACATCTAAGAAAATATTTGAGGTTGTTGTGGAGGGTTATTACCTTTTCCTAGATTTAAACCATAATCGACACCGAACCTCCACCAATATTGCCTCCTCCAGAGCCAACCGTGCCTCATGTTGGTGCGTTTCCCATCAAATCACCAATGGTCAAACCAAAGCATGTATGTTAAAAGTAAAACTAATATGTGTACCTAAAGTAGAACCGATCAACAAAAATGGGGGATCGCTTTACCCTAGATAGGGTATAGGGTATTAATGTTAATCTAATTAGGAGGAATAAATGTTGTAGTAAACAAAATAAAACAATATGAAATAAATGTAAATGATTACTCTAAGTGAAATGAAACCCTAAATGTGCAAGAAAAGGGAGAGAAGTTACTTAGTTGATTCAAAGAGACCGACACAGCCATTGCAGTCGAAAGTAAAATCTAAAAGTGCAAACGATCACTCAGGAACCCTGTAAAGACCATATCTAGAGGATCTCGAACTGATTGTGGAACCTAGGAAGGTACTAGGGCATCTCGGGGTGCCCCGATCTGCTGCTCTGGGTGCCTTGGTCTCGATAAATGCTCATAAACTAGTTTTCGTATGATCACAAGGTGGTCTGAAAATTTTCTTATTTGTCGCACTAGATTCATTGGATGAATTGGCTAATGATCGCAATACAAAAAGAAGTATCAAACCCTAAAAAAAAGATGCAAATAAATGGGTCGATCGACCTCGGTGCCAAACTAGTGGTCTTATCACCGATCTCCGCACTAGATTTCGGACCCGAGATGTAGTTCTGATGAGTGTGTGCATGTCATGCCCTAGGAGCTCTCGTGTTAGTCACACTTTGTGAAGTAACAAGTAATAGTAAATATAAATAATGTACATAACATGTGTGCATGGAATAGAATGGAATCCCTCCCCTATGTCATGTGTATGATGCAGATCTCCTAGCCTTGGTGCATAACACTATGTGGATGCAAGTTATGCAATGGATGCAACTCTAGATGGAGTGATAGTAGTATATGATGTTAGGACCCTCATTATGGTCTTATAAATTTATATTTATAGGGATCTCAAGCTTAATTTTGTAATTAATCCTGAAAAGGCATGTCTGGGAGAAAGATAAGGATGAAAAATAGCTAGAAAGGACCCAAAAAGAAGTGGGAAAGGATGTGCATAGATTGGGGCACCCAAGGTGGGACCAGGGCACCTTGGGGTACCCTAATTTTGGGCTAAAATGATGGGGCAGTTACAAAATGGATGGATAAGTGTTGGAAAATATACGGGAATGATGAAGCAAAATATAAAATAAAGATGGCCAAAAGTTGGGATTAATTAATAATTTGTATACTTGAGAACCTTCTAAATAGTAGTATAAGACTGGGATAAATAATGTCTAATGTGCATAATTTTGTGTCTACATTTTCCCCATTTTATGTTAGTGAGTGGAAATATCGGTAACATAAAGTAGATAGAGATGCATACTTGATATCCATGTAGAGTGTAGAAGAAGATGTGCCGATGGAGTAGACTCAAGCATGGAATGAAAAAATAAAAATGTGGAGAAGTGTGGATTCTAAAGATGAAAAATGTGCATAAAAATGATGAGAGTGAACCTAGGGTGGAACACATGTGTAGCTACTCTTTGTTGTGTGTAATATACTTGCATAGTTAGTAAATGAAAGTGCATATAACGGTGTGTAGTCATTTTCATCATTGTTGTTGTTATTTCCCCCAATTTGACTACTTGTTTTTCATACGATCAGACCTATAAGGAGAAAACGATCAAGTATTCTTATATGTATGTATGTAAAAGAAATTTTGTGTAAAATACGCATGTGTAAAGTATGCAAATGTAAAATACATTGAAAATAAAAGTGTAAATAGAACATATACACCTAATCCATGTCGAGAAAAGGGTGTAGAAGGATATCATGTACTATCATGAGTTTTTTGGGTGATCTCATGCCACCCTGGCTGAAGAAGTATAGGGAGGAAATTTTCTGTATCCTCCAACTTTAACGCTTGCTGAAATGTGTGAAGAGATCTCTATACTTTCCTAGTTTTTTGGGTGATCCGACGCCACTGGACAGAGAAGTGTAGAGAGGCACACCCATTATAGCCCCCATGTCTCAGAATCTACTCTGCATGAATTGCTTTGAAAGACACCATGTATTGTTGAGGCATTTGTGTATGGAGTTCATAGACTAGTCTAAAGTCACTCTGTGTGTGAAATGGTGTAAATACCTTGTGTTGGTATAAAACCCTCAATGATGCCGATCTCTTTGGGGGCACATACGATGACCCTAGAAGGAAAATGTAGCCCCAAAAGAGGACCAACCATAAACAAGAGTGCGTCATTAGGAAATGGTCGAGTAGTGTTGGTTGTATCTAGTGTGTTGTGATGAGTGTGTATGTGTAGTGGTGATGAAATGTGACATGTGGGAAGAGATGTGCGTGGACCCTATATCCTAAGCGTATACCATGACTTGTTGAATGTAGGAGTGATGATTTATCCCTAAGCGTATATCACTAGAGAATGAGTGGATGGTGAGGAGACATATGGAAAGATATGTGTGGACAATATAGCCTAAGCGTATAACATGAATTGATGAATGTGTGAGTGATGATTTATCCCTAAGCATATATCACTATAAGATGAAAGGAGTAAGATGGATGACGATTTATCCTAGAGCGTATGTCACTATAAGATGGATAGGAAGGGATTGGTGATGTAACCTCGGGTTTATTCCACTATAAGATAATAACATGGGGGTGGTGATTTATCCTAAAGCGTATACCACTACAGGAGGATAGAATGGGTGAAAATTTAACCTAAGGTGTATATCACTAACGCTATAAATTTCATATGAGAAAATGTTGCATGGTCAATGTAAGGTCCATTTGATTGGTAAACCCTCAGCAATTGAGTATGGACCAAGGAACTAAAGTGCATTATAGGGTGGTTGGTGCAGCGCTTAGAAGACAAAGTAGTATAAACGACGAAGATATGGGAATGCATGGTGTAGGAAATGCAATGTAGAATGTGTAGTGGGTATGGAATGTGTAATGTGTGAAATGTAATAAGTGTGTAAATAGAAGTGGAATATACAATGATGATAGGTAAAACTAGACTCATGTATAATGAAATCTAGTGTAGCATGTAGAATAGATAGGATGTATGAATGTAATGTGGGTGTGTAGGATGTATATGTAATGTGTAAGATACAATGATAGGTGTAGGTATAATATGTAGTGATGACATGTAAAACTAGACCCATTTATAATGTGACCTAGAGTAAATAGAGGATGTATGTATAAAATGTGAAACTAGAGTCATATAAAATGACGATTAGTGTAGTATGATAAGATGAATGATGTATAAATGACTAATAGATGAGGGATGTATAAGATAATGTAGGATGTAGGCTATATATGATGATGCGAGATGTGTGGTGTATATGATAGAATGTAAGTGTGTAGAACCTAGAGTGCAAAGTGTGTGGGATTCAATGTAATGGTAATCCCTTAATAATCTAGTGTGAAATGAAGCACAAGAGTGCGTCATCGGGTATTGAGGGTGTTAGGTCATGGTATAAGGATGTGTAGACACAAGAAAATATACAAGCAATAATGTAAAGATAAGGAATGCTAGTATTATGAAGGTGGAGGGGGTGGGGATGTGTAATGCATATGCCCACCCAAGTGGTTGTGAAGGAGTTGTTTCGATAAGGTCATGGGAAGGAGGTCCATCGACTAGTGTGTGGAATGAGGAAAGAGTAGTATGATGTTCGAGTAATGGTGGTATAAGAGAAAAGTGTTGTGTGGGGGAGTGAAGTTGATATGCATGTAATGGGTGGATATAAGACAAATTTCGTGGTGTAGTAAAGAAAGTGTGTGGGTGATGGAGATTTAAAAAAATTCATGCGTAAAGGGGAGGATGATCCGTGTAGAATAAAATAAGGAAATGATTAGGGACGAGATGTAGTAGAGGTCCTAGGAATAAGACAATGCTAGTGTGTAGGACTAATGGGATGGAGTAGTTAGAAAGAGGATTGTTAAGGAGATGAAGTAGGCATAGAGTACATCATAGAAACACCAAAGGAGATGTGTAAGGAAGGGGGATGATATACGAGGAGAGGGACTAGAAAGTGACGATAAAAGAGGTGAAGGAGGGATTTCCTTAATGGAAATAACTTGATTGTTGCAAACAAACTTAAGGTGCAAGTGGTTCATAGAAATAATAGCTTGGGATTTACAAATCCAATTGAGGCCGAGAAGTATGTCATATCCTTTTATTGTTTGACTAACAAGAAAAGGTATAAGAAGAGTGAGAGGACCAATGGTGAAATGTAACTTAACAACTATACCAAAGGGTCGTTTGAACGGATAGTTGATTTGCGATGGAGGGTACCCGATAGAGTGTAAGAAGGATAAGGAACATGTGCTAATAGGGGAAGATGGATTAACCTTAGTATTTTGGATAGAGGTTGAGCCAATAGATGTTTGTATATGTAAATGATCAGATGTGAATGTAGCATGGTAGTTAGTGTTAGAAAAAGAGATAGTAGGTGGGGTTGTGTCGGTGTTAGAAACTAAGAAGTCAAACACACCCACATCTAGAGGTGATGTGGCATGGTAAGTATGATTAGTTGAAGAATCCATGGTCTGTTTATCGATTTGGTGGGAATAATTAGTAAAAACATTATTTTACCTTTATCCTTAGAGGGATCCGGGCTAGTAAGCTCTAGGAATTCGAGTTGGTTGTTTTTTTAATATTGGTAAATAGTTTTTTGAAAGGGACTATACCCTTGTGTACAAAAGAAGGCCTAAAAGCCGGAATAAGAGAGAGGAGCAGAGAAGCTGTAGCAAAGCACAAAAGCTACAGCGAAGAACAACGAAGCCCAGAACAGCTACACAAACGAGACTTAACAGCAAAACAACGGCAAAAAAACAGCAAGCCTACAGCCAAGAAGCAGTAAAAAACAATAAGGACCAGCAAAAGTAGTCGGGACTACTTCTTGGCCGCTTGATCAATACTCATCTTTACTCTTTTCCAAGCATGATACATGCCCAGCGTGGTCATATGAGCAGCATCCGTCTTATCGAGCTCCTCTCTGGTTCTTTTGCTCTCTTTCTCATTGCCCCAAAGTGTAGCCGGGACACCGCTAAGCTGTGAAACACTTCTTGCATGACCTTCGATGAACTCCTCGATGGCCCTGAAGGCTGCAATATTATACTCATGCCTAGTCTTCATCTTCCCTAGGCGGGAGTCTAAGGAGGTCAGTTTTTTATATATGTCATCAATCTGGCTATTGCCAATGCTCCCTTCCCCCTCAATGCTTTGTTTGCCTTTTTGCTTAGCAAGGTTTTTAACCTCATCCTTCAGCAAATTGAGCTCAGCCTCTAAGGCCTCCAATCTCCTAGAAGGGTTGTCCGTTGGTGCCGCCTGGGGACTGGCACTACTAATGTTCAGCAGATCACGAGCAACGTCCTCCAAAGGTTCAACCCTCAAAGAATAGACTCAAGGTTGAGTCTCCAGAAGCCCCAGTGACACGTTTAGAGGTAGAGACAGGGTGGGTGGCAGGGGCAGCAACAGGAGGAGAAGAAGGAGAAGCATGAGCAGCCGGCATGGGTGTAGCAGCACCGAAGGCGGGGGCAGCAGCAGGGGCAGCAGGGGAGACAGGACTGACAGCAGCGGAACCCAACAAAGCCGGGCCGGGAGAGGAAGGGAGACCGGGGAATTTAATAAGGCAGTGCTTGTGAATAAGCAAAATAAGCCCTTGGTGTAAGGGAACCGCCCGGGTATGCTTCTGGAACTCCATAATGGAGCGTTCAAGAGAATTTAACAGATAGTGAGGGAAGCAAACCAACCTACTCCTACGAAAGTGATTCAAAAAGACAAGGTGCTTGGTTGTTGGCAATGAGATCTTGCATAATTATGCAGAGTTTGAGACATAATTTGGTAGAGTGTGCTTCATAACAATGATAATCACAACAAAAATTTCATTATAATTACGTCCTTTGGGTCGTGATGGGTCCAATTCTAGTGGGGAGGAAGGGTAATGAGGTTGCTATCGAGGATTTGTTTTAAGATGAGATGTGGTGCCATAGGAAGGTTGGTAAATATATGCCGAGGTGGTTGGGATTGTACTTCCATAGAAGTGGTAATGGTGTTTAAAGTGAGTTTAGTGTTAATGGGATTAGATGTAGAGGGTTTAAATGGTGTCTTGTTTTGAAAATGAGTGAAAGATGAAGGTTGTTCTTGATACTTAATTTTTCCAATGGATAGAAGCTTAAATTCATAAAGCTTAAGAGTATGACAAAGGTGATCAAAAGAAGAAAAGGTTTCAAAGAGAAAAATTTCGTAGAGAGGTGGTAAAATAATATGTATAAATAGATCTTGCAATTTAGAATCAAGAAGGAAATTAGTCATTTTAGCAAGATTATTCTTGTATCGGAAAACATAATTAGAAAATTTATCATTGGGTCCTTGTTTAAGTTTCTCTAATTAGGCATAAGACATCTTAGAATAGATGTTGATAGAGCAATATGTGAGAAAAACATCAACTAGATGGGTGAAGGAGGCTATTGAATGAATAGGTAAATCATAGAACCAACATTTAGTCATGGAGACTATAAGGAAAAAATTTAGGTAAGAGGAGATGATTTTCAAATTTTTTGAGATAAACGATATGAAAGGCACGAAGATGCTCCTGTAGGTCACCATGTCTATTAAAAATGTGCAATTTAAGAGTAACGAAGTTAGGAGTGAGAGAATAAGTGGAGGTAATAGGTGCAAATGGAGTATGCAATAATAAGGTAGAATCTAAAGAGGGAGATGTAGTGTCCTATTGCAACTTGTGAATTTGGGCTTGAAGATCATGATATAAGGAGGTCAAATATTGATTGCGATAGATGATGTTTGTCGTTGATGTGAGAACAAAGGAGGTGTGAAGTGATTGGTAGGACTGGGCACCAAAACTGGAATAGAAGAAATGGGTGAAAGCATAGAGGTAGGAGGTTGAGTGGCGATAGAATTCGGTAAATCTACAGAAGAATTTCTCTAAGCCAAGTTAGTATCCTCTTGACAAGCCACATGCAAGATTAAATCTAAATCTCGTGAGTGTTCAACAAGATGATCATTTATGGATTTAAGGTGAGATTTAATAAATTCCTTAGGAGATCGAGCCATGTAAAAAAGGGAGAAAGGAAACCCTAGGGAGCAAGGAGCAAGTTACGCATACGGTCCAATTCACCAAAATGATTAACAAAAATGGGGGATCCTAATAGCCTAGATAGGGTATATGGTATTAATGTTAATCTAATGAGGAGGACTAAAATGATTACTCTAAGTGAAATGAAACCCTAAATGTACAAGATAAGGGAGAGAAGTTGCTTAAATGATTTGAAGAGACTGACGCAGTTGTCGTAGGTCTAAAAGTGGAATCTGGAAGTGTAGATGATCACTCAGGAACCCTATGAAGACTAGATCTAGAGGATCTAAACTTACTGGGGTGCTTGGGAAGGTATTGGGGTGCCCGGGGTGCCTTGGTTTGTTGTGTGGTCGCCTTGGTCTACTTTCTGGGCACCTTAGCCTCTCGTAAATGCTTAGAAGCTGGTTTTGGTATGGTCGTAAGATGGTCTTAAAATTTTCCTTTTGTCACTGGATTCATCGGATGAACTAGATAATGACAAGCAATACAAATATAAGTATCAAACCCTAGAAAAATAAAAGATGCAAATTAATGGGTTAGATCGACATCGGCCACCAAAATAGTTGTCTTATGACCGAGTTCTGCACTACATTTCAAACCCAGATGTAGTTCGGTGTGTGGGTGTGTGCATGTCATGCTTTATGTGCTCTTGTCCAGTCACACTTTGTGAAGTAGCAAGAAATAATAATTATAGAAAATGTAAATAACATGTGTGTATAGAATAGAATGGAATCCCTCCCCTATGTCATGTGTGTGATGCAGATCTCCTAACCTTGGTGCATGACACTATGTGGAGGAAAGTGATGTAATGGATGAAACTCTAGATGGAGTGATAGTAATATGTGATGCTAGGACCCTCATTATGGTCTTACAACTTTATATTTATATGTCCCTCAATCTTAATTTCGTAATTAGTCCCTGACACGGTTGAATGGGAGAAAGATAAAGATGAAAAATGGCTAGAAAGGCCATAAAAGGAAGTAGAAAAGGATGTGCATAGACCAGGGCACCCAAGGTGGGAGCGAGGGTGCCTCGAGGCACCCCAATACAAGTTGGGAACCTTGATTTTGGGCTAAAATGATGGGGAAATTACAAAATGGATGGATAAGTGTTGGAAAATATATGGGAATGATGAAGCAAAATATAAAATAAAGATGGCCAAAATGTGGGATTAATTAATACTTTGTACACTTGAGATCCTTGTAAATAGTAGTATAAGACCAGGCTAAATAATGTCTAATGTGCATAATTTTGTGTCTATAAGAACTAGTCTATGTGCCTAAAGTATAACTAGTCTACATGTTAACACTCTGTGTTGGTGTTGTGCATATTACATAAATTACAAATAACGCTTGATTACTAGCCAAAAATTCTTGTTGAATCGTAGTGTTGTTTCCATATCTGCTACCTTTATCTCAAACACCTCTTAAGAAGATACCAAAACACTCTTACCTATATCACCTTCTTGATGTGGTGATCTTGTCCCGTTATTAATTTCTTCACGTTCACTATGATAGTTTTCAATATGAATCTTAAACACCAAGCTAAGGGATCATAATGGTCTAGATGCGTGGCAACTATTTTCAAATATTTACTAGACTCACCTTCACTAGATTCCAAAGGGGTTATTCTATTGCACTTTCCCAATATCGAGGGACATAGTTATGCATTCCCTATATTTCCTTAGGGTTCCCATCATTTATGCTCATCCCTACTCCTCTTTATTTTCGGGCCTCTTCAACCACCCTTTCTTGCACATCAATGTATCCGTGTAGTCTTTCCTCCCTTTCTGTTTCCTCCATTTAGCCCAACGCTATCCTTTCCAAACCCTTTCCTTTTCCCTACATGAAATGTGTTTTATCCAACCATATATAGTTATTTCAATATGATTTCAATCATCAATACCTTTATGGAAAGTGGTAGCATGAGTAAATATGATCCTCTCGGATCACGAAGAAACCGAAAATCCACTTCTTCTAGACAAAAATATGTATAAATTACGTATTCAAGAGTGTATATATTCAATACACCTTTCCACCAATGATGAACTATGTGTGTCCACGATGCATCCAACTCGAGATAATGCTTGGTACTTATCCTGCTCACAGATCATCATTCTTCGTCCCATCCTGTTTACTTTATCCTTCACATACGCAGCTAACTGGTCAAACAATTCCCTTGGAAAGAAGTTGAATAATGTCTCATAAAGTGCATCACATATATTTTCTTAGACCCATTTACGTGGATAAAACTTGTCATTGGTAATGTATCTCTACGTAAATTCACCTTTTCCATTGTTTAACCACAATTCTATGTTCTATAAGAATAACCGAAATGCCATAAGCACTCCACATTTTGAGAGACCTGAATGAAAGAAGGTCTCGAGTAATGGAACCAAAATGTCGTGATGTAGTTTAGTGTTCAACACATCATAGTTGGTAACATTGAATCCTCGCCTAGACAAGAGTTTGAGTGCTCACCGAAGTGTAGATAACTCTACCGGGTCCCTTCTAGGGTGTTTATCAAGATATGGTTCTTGTAATCATGGTTATCACACACACACACACACACCATACGAAGAATATATAAATATTCTCACAAATTCACATCATATGCAAAAGTAAATTTTATACAACCAAAGAGAGATGGATAGCCATTATAATAATAATGATTTTATATAGTATAATAACCAATAACATACAACACCAATCTCATAGTCACATAGACCGGACAATTAAATGCATAAACATTACTAATTCAATGACCTTAATAATCCCCATTATATGAATATTATAATCATATATAGATTTGAAGCTTGTCCTTCACCACTGGATCAAAAATACAATCTGAAAATAGACCAACACTATATATAGACTACATGCTTGTACAACTAAAGCTTTCCTATAATTACACTCTAGCCCACGGTTCTTCATTAGCGGCTACTTTCTTCTAGAATATCTATTTCTATTATATATGTTATAAATAGTTCTGATTTATTCATGTCGTATGTGCTATAAATAGCTCCAAATATTCCATACAGGCTTGGATTTTGCAAGGTGTTTAGACGTTTTTAGTCATTTTAGATGTCAAAATACAGGCACTTTTAAAATATGACCGTCATGCTTGACAGGTAAAATTATAATTTAAACGTCAAAATGACATGTACATTACAAATTTAACCGTCAATATATATATATATATATATATATATATATATATATATATATAGTTAGTTAGTTAGTTAGTTAGTAAATTACTTATTATATTATATATATTTTGAAATTCATCAAAAATCTAATATAAATAAAAATAAAAATTTAGAAATATTTGGAAAAAAAGAAAGAATCTTGCAGACTTGCAGTTGCTATCTTTTCATTAGTATGAAATAGAAACTAGGAAATAGAATTAGAAACAAAACAGTGTAAATTATTAAATACTAATTTACACACCTTACTCACAGTCTACAGAGTCACACTGTCATAGTCACAAATCACAATTCACAAATCCCTCCACTCACAGACTGCAGTCGCACTATGGTGATTGGTGAATAGTAATTGTAAATACTAATATTAAGAGGCTATGGCATGAAGATCGCAACAAACAAAAAACTACTCTATGCTCAAACATTTGATGGAATGGCAGAAATGGCGCAACAAGTTTGGAGAAGATGGTATTGATCAGGATGCGGCTGGGAGGCGGAGCATACAGGTGTGACCGTGTGCACTGTGAGGTGTCCACTGGAGACTGGAGTGACCATGTCAGGAGTCACATTGAAATCAGAACTAGAAGGAACTACAGTCTGCCGCTGCCCTTGAGAAATCAGAAAGTCAAAGAACTGTAATCTCTGTCTGCTGCAGCTCGCATCTAAGCTTGTTTACAAGGAATCAGGATAGATCATAGATTCTTTCATGTGCTTCTCGCTCTTGGGCCTTGTCGGTTGTCCTTTGTGTCTAGAATTCTTTCATTTTTTGTTCTATGTCGAATGTCGTTGAATAATGCCAGCTCAAAGACAAATTTTTCTACCTTAAATATAATATATGCTAATTGTATGTGGCTCTTTCCTTTGTTTATTATATGGATTGGATATATTTTTGAATGAGTCGCTTATCTCTTGGCGGATGTGGATCTCCAACTCAAACCTTAAATGATCTCGGACTCTAGCTCAAACCTTAACCAATGCTGTAATTGCAAAGCTTGGAGTTGACAGAGTTGTAGTGAAATGCACAAACAGCTAACGGGGCATAGTGTGCTTTGCATAGCGTTCAAGTTCAACACAAAGAAATAGTTGGCAGCGGAAAATTGGCATAGTGTACTTCTAAAATTCTTATTACTGCAGTAAGATCTTCCCGAATCTAAGTCTCTATTAACTGTAGAATTAATCTCTGTATTTTTATAATTTGTGATGCATTATTATAAAGAAATTAATATTTAAATTGATTTTGCAGGTTTTGTAAAATGTCAAAAGAAAGAAGAAACAAAGGACAATCAACCAAATGTTTAAATGGTCAATTCCATCTCAAGATCTTCAACATGAAGGTATTTCTGAATCTCGACCTAATATTGATTTGAATGAAGATCTTAATGAAGATATAGAAATTATGGGAGGTGAGGTTGAAACAAACAATACTGTTGGCAAAGAGGTAAAACATAAATTGAAGAGAGTTTATAGAGTAGAGTGGGAAAATAAGTATACATGGTTAAAAAAACTATCCATGAGGATAAAACTTCTATGAAGTGTGAATGGTGTGAAACATATGGAGCACCAGGTCCATGGGGAATAGGAGATGGTTGTACCAGCATGCAGAAAGATGCAATTGTAACCCATGAAAAATCAAATGTTCACAAACTATCACAAGCAAAATGGGTATGTGATAAGCAGAAAAAAGGTGATATCTATTCCAGAACATATAACACAGATTGATGATTCTAATAAGCATAGAATTATCACAACCATGAAGTTGGCATATTGGGTTGCAAAATAGGATTTATCTTTGTCTACATATGACTCTCTTTGTTCACTTGTCATGTCATTAGATACATCATGTATGCCCAAGAATAAAGACTATGCATCATATACAAACCGAAAGGCAGCCAATCAATTTATTTTTTCTATATCTAAATATCTTGAAGATGAATGAGAGTCCTTATATCTCTTTCATGTTAGATGAAAGCACTGATCGTAGCCTAGATAAACATCTTGTTGTTTATGCAACATTTCTAGATTCACAAGGATTGGGGTTTCCAGTCTCTCAATTCATGAAACTTATTAGTGTTGGTGATGGAAAAGGAAGAACAATTTATGATGCACTACAAGGTTTAAGAAATGAACGGAATATTTTGAACAAAAAATTGATAGTTGTTTCTACGGATGGTGCTTCTTCTATGGTGGGAAATGAAAATGGATTTGTGACCTTGTTAAAAAAGATGTGCCAAATTTAATAGTTGTTCATTGTGTTGCTCATCGTGAGGCATTAGCTGCATCAGATGCTTCTAAAATGATACCAGAGTTAGTGTTTGTTGAGAAAGTGGCAAATAAAGTCTATTCATGGGTTCAAAATTCAACAAAAAGAACTAATGAGTTGATTGCATTACAGGAACTTATGAAACTAGAAACTCTCCAGTGCCTTCAAATTCATGGAGTCAGATGGTTATCTAGGGGACAAGTTATTGAAAGGCTAGTGGCATTGATGCCTGCTATAATGACTTTGTGGAAAAGTGAGAAGAAAGAATCATGGTATGATAAGGCAAGAATATTTTATGTTCAGTATTGTTTGCACATGCTTGTTGATGTTATGTGTGAACTTAACAAGTTAAACAAATAATTTCAAGTGGAGCACATTGATGTCACTTCTCTTGGAGCTACTATTGATGCTACTATTAATACTCTAAGGAGAATGTTTCTAAATAATAATTCATTTCCAAATGGTGCTTGCTACTTATCAAAAATTTTGGAGGCATCTCAGTTTGGCTATCTACAAATCACTGATAAAGAGGGAGTAGTTCACAAACATGAATTGCTTTACACATCTATTCCCAATGCACATGGTGATACTCTTAATACACAAAAGCAACGATTCAGTCCTTGTATTGATGGCACATTACAAAGTTGCATACAACTTACAAAAGATTATGTTCAAAGACTAACAGATTGTCTAAATGCAAGGTTTCCTGATCTTTCTATTTTCAATGTAGTGAAGTTGTTTAGTCCCTCACACTATTCACATGATGTTTTGGTTAGAGAAAATAATTCAATGCGTTGGCTTGAAAAATTTTTCCAACATTTACAAGATTGTTTGTAATGAAGGGATGGACATTCCATCATTTGACATCGAGGCTTGTAAAAAAGAGTTGCATCAATTTATTGATACACTCCACTCAGGGTGTGAGGGATTTTCTATTAGAGAAGCATGGAGGGTTTTTGTATTTCTAAAAGTTGGCAAACCAACTTTCCAAACATGTTAAAACTATGGCAGAGTACACTTGTGATTCCTGCAAGTACAACAACATGTGAACGAGGGTTTTCAAAGCAAAACCTAATTAAAGATATAAGAAGATCAAAGCTAGAAATCATAACATTGGATGCACTCATGCGAGTATCACTAAATGGACCTGATCCTTCTATAATTGACTGGGAGAAAGTGTATGACATTTGGAGAGGGGAAAAACAAAGAAGGTCACAAAATATTTTGTGAAAGCATGGTTGATCAATGTAAGTTTTAGCTCTTTGATAAACTCATTTTATCTAAATAAAATTTGTAGTGATGTTTTATTTCACATGATGTTTATATTCTACTAAATATCTAGAAATATTATGCATTTAATTTTATATTATTTATTTCAATTTCATTTTAGAAATTTATTTAAAGTTATTTTTTCAATCTTGTAGATGTAAAATTTTACTCAATTTTTTATTTTTTGTAATAGTTATTATAAAAATAAATTTGACATGCATATTATATTTTGAACGTCAAATGACATCCATATAATTTTTTAGACCATCAAATAATATTATTGTGACATGTAACATTGAACGTCAAAATCCAAGACCTGAAATTTCCATATGTGCTTCATGTCGATATTTACTTCTACATGTCCTTATCCTATTATCGTCTATGCTTTATCTATTTCCATCTTGCCTTGATGACCACGCCAACTTTTACTTTTTCATTTTTTACCTAAGTCTCTTGAATGTGGTCTTTCTTCCTCCCTTCACACACCTTTACCAAACTTCGCACACCTTTACCAAACCTCTGCGCATAAATCCCATGCACTCTCCAACCTTTGAAAATATCCTGAACTTAACTGATTTATTTTCCCAACACATAATGTGTAAATCACTATCTACAATCATGTTGTAAGGGAATAAAGATTTGGATGTCCTACCAAAAATTTCAAAGCAAATGACCATGACAAGAATAGAAAAGAGTGAATGAAACTTACAAAAGTGTTTTGTGCACCACATGTGGAGCTCTACTCCATAACAACCTACAATGATGTAAAGGAGATGAAATTATTTGAAGCTACCACTTTGCTATAAGGCTATCCAATACTAGTATCGAGTTTATGTTCGATATGCTAATGATGGGGAGGTTTCCATTTGTAGGTTCTATAATAATTGTAGATTAAAATGGGTTAGTGATCTATTACAAAATGTCATAGAAAATTAAGCATTAATTCATAATTTTGTTGGCAATTATATGCACTCAAAACTATTAAAAAAATTATTCGTAGACAAGCCATAAATTATAAAATTCATAATTAATAATCATATGTTGCAATTTAATTTCATATCAATTAGTATCTTGAACTCTAACAAAGAGATAAACCATGCATATGCATCCAACCTATCATAAACACAAATGTCATAAATAATACAACCAACATATGTTAAAATGCCTAATGAGTGCATAGCTAAGACACATATTTTAAAATTCGGTATTAATGCTATTATGTTTTGATTGCTTTGAGATATATTAATCGATGATTAATATGGATTAACTATTGGGTAAACTATAAATACGTACTTGAATTAACAAAAACACAATTACGACTATAAAAAGACAACATATTCAAACTAATAGAATTCGACATAACCAAATACTTGAAATATTGTATAAAATTATTGACATCCACATATTGGTATATACCGAGTGACTTACAAAATGTTTAGATTAACATATGAATTTATGAGTACAATAACAATGCTAGACAAAATGCTACATGTGTATGGAACTAATCAATATTTTAAATATCACACATAAGTGATAAAAGTCACAAGTTTTGAATAAACCAATATTTAGTGAAAACAAACCACACTTGAGACCTAGAAAGAACCTTGATAAATAATAACCAAACATATATAAGAGAGTGTAAAAATAATTATACCAAAGTGTAGGCCCAATTTTGCATGAATTAATAAAATCGATTGTGGAGGAAGAACCTTGGAGAATTGTGGCGTAGTATTTTGAAGATAGGGCAAGTGTGGGTTAGAGATTATTAGATCTTTATAATAATAATGTTACTTGGGAGGTTGTGAATCCCCCTAATTTCAACAAGGAGAAGCTCTTCTTTAATAATCTCAAATTAAAATTAAAGGGCTTCTACACCCCTTGTTCCAATGAATGAGGATTTAATTATTTGGAAGGAAGAGGATTCTAAAAATTATTCTCTCAAATCAACCTACTTCTTAAATTTCAAGGATTCTATTCAAAAAGACTACTGGGGTAGACTTTGGGTGAAATATCTTTTACCTAAAGTAAACATTTTCTTTTGGCTAGATGCTTAGAACAAAATCATCAGTGTTGATAATTTGAGGAAATAGGGAATGGTCCTTCCCATGTGTGTGTGTGCTTTGCAATGAGAGAGGGGAAAGTGTCAACCAACTTCTCATGTCTTTCCCTTTCTCACAAGCGGTCTTTACTAACGTGATGGAGTTATTCAAAGTGAAGTGGATACTTCCTAAATCCATTGATGATCTTTGGGTGTAATGGAATTGTCCCTTCAGTTTAATTTTCTTATTGCTTCTGGAAGATGGCCCTCCCCACTTCTTCTAGAGCTTATGGAAGGAAAGGAATGCTCTCATCTTCAGAAACCAAAAGCTAACATTAGAAAGGTTAGTGCTTGTTTGATCTCTTCTATTAAAGAAAATTCCAAAATTTTCAATAAGAAGATTAAAAAGGCTTGTTCTAGCAAAGAAGAGGAAGTCCTTAAACACTTTTCTTTTATTCCTCCTAAATTAGTCTTTCCTTCTACTCTCATTAAGTGGTCTAAACCGGAAAGGGGAAGGGTCAAACTAAATTTTGATGGGGCTTCGAAAGGTAATCCTATCTTGGCTAGGGGAGGGGCATTATTAGAGATCATGAAGGTGATTGGATCCTAACCTATCTTTGGCCCTTTGGCGATTCAAAGCAATAATGTGGTCAAGGCCCGAGCTTTTCTCTCGGGGTTCAAAGCATTCTTAAGGAAAGAGGTATCAAGCATATTTCAATTAAGGGGGACTCTCTTCTCATTATCAATGCCATCATTAAGGAGAATTCCCATAATTGGGTTTTGGGTAATATTATTCATGATATTAAAGAGCATCTTAAAAGTTTTGATTCCTTTATCATCACACATACTCCTCGCATTAACAAAACATGTGTTGATAGGCTTGCTAATGAGGGGATTCACTATAATGATTTCAAAATCTAGCATAAAGATGATGTTATCCCCATGCCAATTAATGACATTGCATATCATGAAAAATCATAATAAATCCACTCTAGACTACACAAGTGAGGTTAATTAGCCAATTTTCCAAAACTACAAGATCGTGTTTGATTTTTATCTCTTTTTGGAAAGGCCATTATAACATTAAAATTTGTAAGCATCGTTTGGTCGAGTTTCTAGAAAACATCCCGATCACCATGAGAGGATATAGAATCGAGTGGAACCGTCTAGTCATGGGAATATTGTGGATGACCCATCAATGTGGCATCTACTCTACATTGGGAGCTTCAGAAGTACATCATCAAACTACAAGGGAAAGGCCCTTCATTAACTAGGAGGCTGGGATGGATTGGAAAGATGGCAAGGTGATAGTCAGGGGTATGGAAATTGAGACTTCGGAGGAAGCCATTGCTCGGATTACTAGTATGGATATAGATGAACTCAAATTTTCAAGGACAAGAACATACACGAGCATAAAATCAACACCTTTTTCATGGGTAGGGAAAGGGCTCATTACTTCATTGATGGAATTTCTCATTCTTGCATCCCTGGTGTGTGGAGGGAGGTTTGTTTACATATTATGAAGTATCTTACCTTGGAAGGTAAATATCATAAGATTTACACTCATCACTTGTCTTTCCTGAATATGTCTAGAACAAGAAAATGCTTAGTATTACCTTCTTTTTATTCATGTATTTGACTACTTTGGTGAAATATTTCCAATGGGGAAAGGTGGATTCCCCTATTCATGAGGGGCTCATTATCCTACTATTTCAAAATGGTAAACCACCCTAGGATAAACCTATGCCCCAAATCGAGGAAGAGGAGGATATTACTATGGAAAAATGCCTTACCAAGATGCGTGAGGGTAATTTGGGTAATAAAAAGTGGTGGATGGGAATAATGTGGCGGACTCGGATAATCAAGAATTTGGGTCCTTGGAGGGTAAGGGAAAGGTGATTTCAAAAGATGAGAAAAGCCTCGAGGTTTTAAAGAAAAAAGTATAGTATTTGGAGATCATGATTCAGGTCATGGAGGAGAAAAATTAGGTGGTTAGGAATGGTATGATTGACAAAATCGAAGCCACCAAACAAATTTGCATGGCCTAGAAGAATATTAGGGTGGACATCAATGGTCTAGATAAAATTGTTCGAGATATGGGTGCTCGGTTGGAAGCAGTGGAAGAGGATCAATGGAAAAGAAAGTATTCCAACTCTGAAGATGATGAGGAGGAAGGGTACAAGACTGAGGAGGATGTTGTGGGAGAAGAAGAGGGGGATCCACCCTAGAAGAAGCTACAAACTAAGATTAGTAAGGAGATAGAGACCATGGAGGCCAAACCCTCCAATAATCAAAAGGAAAACTAATGGATCTCGACCCTTAAATTTTAGCGATCTTTTAGAATACGAGTCTTTGTTATTTTTGTAATAGTTTGATTTCTTTTCTTTGGTACTTTTCCGGACCTGTCTGCATTTTAGAGTTAATCTTTTTAAACTATTTTTGGTCATGTTCCACTTTTTGTTTCTTTCTTTATTCTTTCGCGTTGTTATCTTTTGTGATCGGCATCCGGGAGCCTATCCTGTTTTTTACCCTATCTAATAAAAAAATTGCAAAAAATAATTTTTAAAGTTGTGATACCAAGAAAGTATGTTTTAGATGGAACTAATAGAAGGAAGAATTAATGTGTGTACATGTGTTTTCCAAAAAAGAGCGTGTAGAAGATGTTCAATAGGAAAACTAGGTGTGCAAGATATATACTAAAAACACAAGGATGGTACCAAAATTTATAGGAATAACTAGATATCTTAAGAAATAATTGTGGGATTGAAGGATGTTACTATTAAACCAATTTCATTTAATGGTGTGGTGGAAATACATGGAAGTGATAGGGGAGAGTAGCCACCGAAGTTGTAAGAACCTTATTGGGTATGTCGATAAAGTGGACATCACCACCATGCCCACACTATTTTTGAGCCAAAAATTTATCCATGTGTATTGAAACATAATAAAAGTGTTTACTTTATTGAACATCTTAGGGTGTTAAAACTTTTGTCCAAAGTTTTTTGGATCTCAATGTTGACACACACATGCTATAAGAATTGACATGAAATGGGATAATGCATGATAGAAAGAATAAAAAAGAGAAATAAGGGAAGAGCCACATCTATGCGGACATTTCCCAACAAGGATCTTCCTAGAGAAGATATCTCGAACTAATTATGTTTGAAGAAATAGTTGTAAAATTGCATTATTTTAATCTATTCCATGTGATTTTCAATTTTTTTCTATAAATGAAGTTATTTTTATGCATTTTATTTTTTTCATTTCCATATTTTGATTCATTTTCCATGTTTTCTTGTATGTTCTCTTGTTTCTTAAAATGATAGATAAGTTATAAATGTATTTTATATGATATTGGTTTGACATCATTGTAATTATACAATTCTAGAACTTGGTTGTGTGGGATCTATGGAATCTTATTTACGACCCCTATTTTTGGCATTCTTTATTTCTTTTCCCATCCATTATTTGTTGGATTGCATATCAAGATAAAATTAATTTAAATTTGAGAACATTAAAACTAAATAGATGCATTAGTACTATTAGAAATCATGATAAGAAAAACATTTCAAGAGTGCCATATTGTTAAATCAATTCATTTAGAGTAAGAAAAAATCTTAGGCATTTATTTCCATATCAAACATTCATTGTAGTGGAAATTCATGTATATTAGGTTCATTACATCCCATATATTACTTAACTAAACTATATAATACTTCATGTTTTGTTTTTAATTCTAAACATTATTGAAGGGATTGATAATTAGAAAATGTTATTCAAAACTATGTTAACCCAAAACAAAACCTCTTAAAAATGATTTATTTATTTATTCTATAAACTTAGATCCTCTATTAAGGAATTTTAAAGATCTGTAATGACTTTTAAGAATATGTACAATATTTTCATAACACTAGACATGACAAACATATTCAAAAGCATATTTTCTACACAACATTCATCAAAACCATATAATTTTTGTCCCATAATATTATAGATAAGGTTATGCAAAAGACTAATGCAACCTAGAATTCACAAGTACAAGCCCAGTGCACTTTGGCACATCACTTAGCCTAGACTGAGCGCTCACCCAAAGCATGCAAAGGTACCATGCCCCTCTTTAGGGTTGTAGTTGCAAGATGTTTGGCATGATGAAAACTTAAATCATTCAGATCTATGACTAATATATCCTTCTACAAAGGCATATTTAGATGTAGATCTAGAACATAATGACTTAATAGATAGCCATAATGGAATCAAGCATGCAATACCAAATTATAACAATGATAACACCTTGTTTCTATCCATAATATCCATTATATTAATTGCAGTAAATACACATAAGCTTCCTTACAATCATAGTAGTATACGCTCATGCGCATAACAGATTTGTCAACATAATCTCACTATAACCTAGTTCTCACACCTATATCTATGCTCTCTCTGCTACACAGTTCAATACATATTTATAAGGGTGGGGACTTTCCCTTCACCACTTATCTAATCCCAAAATAGGTCGCATGCTATTACTAGCCACGTGTTGTTACAAAAATAGCCACACATGCAAGTGTGCTAACAATAGACTACTTTTAGTTAACTGACAGTAGTAGATCTATTCCCAGCCTGTGTGCATGTAAAGCACTTCATAGCTGATCATCCAAAAATAGCCAATGTGTGACGCACAAGTCTGCAATCGGTTTGAGTGCTCCGCACACTATTTCCAAAAATAGATCCTCATCATGAAAATGAATAAGTCTCGAATTTGTTTTTGTTCTTCACGTGTGATCCTTTTTGATACTATCACACCTTTGAATGAGTTCTACTTTCCCACACGAACCTTCTATATTTTCTTTGCTATGTGTTAGATTATGACTGATCAACATTACCCCACACTAGTTGCATTTCCGCCCGACAATGGTTGTCTCCAAAACAAATCAAAGAATACAAATAGAAGAATAGAAAGAATTTTGATGAATAAAATAATGTCTTTAACTTACAGTATCTTCTTCTGCAACCTGAATAATCAATTCAGGATATTATTATTTTATCTCTACCTCTAAGGTCTACTATTCATTGAGCAAAACAATTGCTTTCTCCGGAATATCCACCGCAATCAACTCTAATTCATCCTTGCAATCTCTCCTTTTTCATTCTATAAGGCCAACACAATGCTGGACATTCCAATCATTCTCCCTTCCAAAATTCCATCTTTCGAGCGATGATTTTGCCAAGCTCATCTAGCCTTTCCATGTGTGCTTCCCGAGCTTCTGTAAGGGCCTCACGCTTCTATTTAACAAGTTCTAATCATTATGCACTACCTAATGTCTCATCCTTCATGGCCTTCAAGACCTCATTTTCTTCCAAAATAGTCCTAGTACTTATAACAACCTCTAGCATTGTACAAATATTCAATGCTTGATTCACCTTCTTGAGTCCCTCCTGCAAGCTCAAGCAATCCTTCATATGATGCAATCTTCAAACATCACCAAAGCCTTTTCCTGTTCTTCTTCCTATGTTGGATCCTTTGGTTCCTGGCATGCACCGAGGTTCATCTACAAGCACTAAGTCCACCAATGTACTCACATAATGTATTACCAAAGGAAATGTCTCGGGTACCTTTGGCTCTAGGTGTGGCCTAGCATTCATGACATTGTCACTAATCACCTCTACCATGCTGATAAACACAACATTCTTCTTTTGCGCCAAGTCTCTTTCCTACTTTAAGCACACTATTTCCTCATCCTTAGTCTTGATCTCCTCCCTTAGTGCCCTAATTTTTACAGCTTTATCCATATTTTATCGTATGACCTCTATTGAGACCTTTACCAAAGCATTACTTATTTACTCATCAGAAATAATAGTAGGCTTTACTATTACGTGTCTGTCCTGAGGTGTCTTTTTCAACCTCCTTGACACACAAGACTCCTCACACACATCAAATCCTGGCTCATTCATGTGCATGTGCATTGACCATGACAATCGCTTCCTTGTGCACACTTTGTTGTCATATCTTCATCTATTAAATCCCAACCATACAACTACTTTTGTGCCATTGTGCTTTAGAAAGCAGCGTAAACAATTTTAATTGTGTCCTTAGCATAGCCCATGACTGGAAAAATATAATCCCCACTTGTTCTTCTTGATCTACGTTTCTTAGGAACTTATGCTTTAAGATTTGGAACTCGTGCTACTATTTCTGTGCGATCTCGGTTGTTATCTCATCCTGTCTCTTTTTCTCCCTCTTCTCCATCCTTCATTTCCTCATCTTTTTGTTCTTCCACGTTCTCTAGAGGTGTAGGAGAATTGGGTGTGCTTTCTTCTGAATCTTCCACTTCCTCATTCAGATTCAACTTCCTTCTCCTTTTCTTAGTTATCTCCTTCTATGGAGAGAGTCAAGGTGATCTATGCACTATTTGCGGAGTAGCACCTTAGGTCCTTGTTCTCCTAAATACTCTCTTGAAATGGTGCTCTCCTTAGACTGCATCCAAGTCCTCATCATCTCCTTCTTGTGGTTAAGGTGGTGTAGTTACGCACTCAGCTTCTTCCTTATTTGGAGGCTATCTTCTACCTCTGTGTTCCAAACCACCACTATCTTCATGCTCTTCTTCTTCATCATCTACCTGAATTGTTTCTATGGGCTTAGGTGCTGGAACATTTTCCATTGTATGCTTACCCTTTGGCAGCCCTGGGAGCACGAAATCATTCTCCACATACTTAGTATTCTCTAGCTTGGGTTTGAGTTACAAGTACAAAAGCGTTGCTCCGGTGTTCCCAATTGCCAAGATTATAGGTTTCATGCTTATAATATATAAAATAAGTCTTTCAATGTATGCATTGTGCCCTAGATATACATACTTCTTCCTTAGAGTGTGGTAGTCACAATCTACCTTGTCTACATTGAAGGTTAGGTGGCACACATCGAGAACGGTGAACTAATGCCCGGAAATATCTCACCGTGAAGGCATATGACATATTGCACCATAAACTCCAAGCCCCATCCTTCATTACAAATCGCATGATGTAAACATTTTGGTATACGAAAAATCAAACTACCTTACCCACCACCAAAGGAAAATCCTTAGGTATGCACCACTCTTCCTTAAACGTCGTGCAGAGTCTATTATACCACATCTCCACCCTCTGCTTGAATGGTCCACTCATTGATCCATTGCACAAGTACTTACCAAATCTTTGTGTAGGTGACTTGTGTTCTATGGGGTATTCCCAAATCTTCTCCTTTGGCCCATCAGGTACCCCAATTTCCATGAATACTAAGGACAATAACACAGTGCCAAAACTTATTCTATCCCCCGTCTCGCACTTCTTCAATAATTCTCTTTGCTATGTGATCTACAATATTGTAGACCAATCATTGACACATTTTCTTTGTGACATGCAACCATATGGTATTTACCTAGGGCCACCTTCCTTGGTCATTCAACTTTGTTACAAGATGTGCAACTTCCTGTAATACTAAGTAATTTTTCAAATTTTCAATGTCCATTCCGAACGGACCTTTAGTATACCCTAACTCTGTCTTTGTCTCTAGGATTGCGGCCTTCAGAGTTAAATCACTATCCAGATCTAACCCCGATGCCCTTAGTCTTGCTACTATTGAAATCAAAACGGTTGTGATTCTTACCCTCCACCGACGAAGTAAAAGAAGTCCTCATGGACTCTCCTTGTCAACCACTGATACAATGGTTCATACTTTCCAAAATATGACAACTCATACAAATTTGGTAGACTCCATTCGCTTCAAAGAACTTCTCACTAGCATCATCGTATACCAACATATCCTCGACGTGCACTTGTTTGTTTTCATGCTCAACAACAAATAAAACTCCTTATTATCTGATGTTCAATGATTGTAGTCATTAATTTTACATTGGTGGATATGGGAATCCCATTATTGTCCCACAATCACGCCCTCTGGATAGTGCATTTATGAGAAATTACTCTCGGGAGAAATTTCTTCTTCCACTTCAACCTTCTTCTTCCCTTTATCTCCTGTTGTGGGTGTTTTCTTTAGTGCCATTTGAAAAATCTCTCTTTTCTTCCCTCTGTAATCAAGAAATTGAAACCATAGTTTAAATCTCCATGCCCTAGTGGAAATCGTGTGCCCTAGGTCATTTGTAACGTGTTTCCTTCACTAAAACCCTTATCCTATGGGAACACAAGCTTCTCCTATGCACAACCCTTCTTTCCAAGTTTGATTTCACACTCTTCATACCTCAACTCAATTTCTTGACTTGTTCGCACTTAACCCTTTTCAAATTCTCTCAATTGCAACGGTAAAAATAAACTCACGTCTCATCCTTATATAGAATTTCAAAAATTTAGTTCATTTATTTCTCCTCCACCTACCAAAAATCATCTCATTAAGTGACCATTTTCATTATTTCCACACGGTACATCTTCGTGCCCAAGCTATAACCTTCTAGCACTCCCTTATACCTTTTGGTTGTAGAGTTCTCTTCAACGCACTTCCATACACCTGAGTACCTCATCATTGTGCCTTCCACTGGTAGTCTTCCCAACCTCTACTTACCTCACGTTATACTTGTTTCTTCATTCCTCTCTATCTATGGTCCCTATGTCCAGAAGAAATATCTCTTATTTTTTAATTATCCACCCTTGAATAACACCCATAGATAGTTCCTTTCATGTGTACTTATTTTCAACAATCATGTACCTAGATATAAACAACCTACCCCACACTAAGGGTATGTGTAGTCCTCTGCGCATAAAAATTCTTCAAATAGTAAGTAGCTTCTGGCACATAAATGTGCTTATTACAAAAATACACCAGCTAAATTGACAAAGCATAACAACACATAAAGAAACACATTAAGGAAATGCATAATTGAAAACCTAATCTAAATGGAAACACTACCTTATTACAAACACCAAAAGAATTATTTATACTAGGGCTTCACTTACTCCCGTTGAAGTAACCAGTAACCATATTCCATAAAGTGCCTCTAATCGACAAATACACTGATTCAAGTATGCGAGTGATAACATATGGCCCCAACCAATGTACCTTGAGCTTTTCTAGATGGCACAAAAACTTAGAATCATAAAGGAGCGCCATCTATCTTATCTCCAACTTTTTATCCCTGATGTGCCTATCATGCCATGCTTTCCACCTAGCCTTCTCTTATTTTTGACTCCAACATGGTATTGCTCATCATTCATCCAACTTAATTAAATTTTCAATTCATTCTTCTAATGCTTGCTCATCAATAAGACCTTCAACGTGCGCAATACACAAAGAAGGTAACATAAATTCCATAGGAAGAAATGTTTCTGTGCCAAACACTAACTAAAATGGTGTGGCTTTGTTCAACCTTTTGTATGTTATCTAATATGCCTAAAGTACTATAGATACTTTATCATCCCAATCCTCTCTTCCAACATCACAAATTTTTGTCAATGTCTAGCTCAAATTTTTTTGAAAGCATCAACAATACCATTATCCCGGGATGATAAGGTGTAGTCTTATGGTGTGTAATCATGAATTCATCTAATAAAATTCTAACTATCTCATTAAGAAAATGAATGCCCCTATCACTTTGGTCAAACTTAAGACATCCATACCTTGTAATAATATTCTCCCATAGAAACCCGACTATTGTAGTCTTTGTGTAATCCTTTGTAGGTGTTTCTTCTACCCACCTTGTCAAATATTCTGTACAAGTTATGTAGTGTGATCCAATTCTATGCATAATTGGTGAAATAGGACCTACAAAATCTATATCCCATTTCTCAAATGGTTCTACACTAGTAATGGGTCTTCGAGGCATTTCATCTCATTGACTTGGTTTCCCAAGATGTTGACAATGATCAAAAGCCTTACAAAATTCCTTGCAATATTTATACATGGTATCCCACCGTAATCCAATGAGTAGAATATTGCATGTATTTGTATCACCGACATAGTGGCCACCTGCATTACCACCGCGAGCTTCTTCCATAATATCCATGCACTTATACTCTAATCCACAATGGCGCAATACTTCATCCTGACCTAATTTTTATAGGTCATTATTGATTAACATATAGGGGGATGCACGTATAACAAGTTGTTTCTTATCCAAGGATTTCATTCCTTCTAGTTTTATCCCTGTTTGTAGAAAGATAACAATTTCCTCTAGTTCTAAGGGCGCTCATTGTAACTTGTATAATTGTGCATCTGACATGGTATCTTCAATTACCTGTGCTTCTTCTCCTTATTGTATTCTAGATAAATGGTCTGGCCCATAATTACTTTTCCCTGGTTTGACCACAACTGTGAAATCAAATTCCTGAAATAAGAGCACCCATCAACATATGCGCCCTTGTAGAATGGGATTGTTTACCAATACTTCAATGCCATGTGGTATGTATAAAAGATGAATGGTTTAGCTAGTAAGTACTTGGTAGAATTTATGTAATGTATAGATCATTGAAAAAGATTTGCATTATGTAGTTGTGTAATTTTGTTCTGCTAAGTGGTTTTCTACTAGAAAAATAGATAGGATGATCTACAATACTATCTCTAGGTTGAGCTAACACACTGCGCGAATGGCCATGTCAGAGGCATCAACATGTACATAAAATGGCTGGTCCCATGAAGGAAAACATAGAATAGGCACGGTAGTAAGTTTTTCCTTTAATGTCTTAAATGTGCGCTACTACGGTTCTCCCCAATAGAATGTACCTTTCCCTTTTAGTAACTCTTCCAACGGTGTAACAACTTTGGCATATCCTTTCATAAAATTCCTATAATATCCTGTATGACCAAAAAATCCACGCACCTCAATCTGATTGGTAGGCTCTCTTAGGCCTATAATTACTACAACCTTGGCTAGATCAACCAACAAACCTTCCTTGTAGATTATGTGTCCTAACAAGTATCCCAAATAGTGTAGCAAATATGCACTTCTTGATGTTGAATGAGATACTCAACTGTCTACATATTTCAAACATTAAGCACAAATTGTCACAATGATCCTTAACTAATCCATATACCGTCCAATCATCTAAATAGACATGTAAGAAGTTGTGAATAAATTCCTTGAATGCTTGAATAACTATGCGCAAAAAATAAAAGAGGTGCATTTTTCGGACCCAAAGGCATGATAGTATAGGCAAAGTGACCCCATTTAGTAGTAAATGTAGTCTTTTCTTGATCCTCCTGGGCAATCCAAACCTGATGATACCCAGAGAACCAATATGTAAACAAATAGATTTCATGTCTTGTAACACCTTCTAGTATTTCCTTAGTGAATGGCGTAGGAAAGGGATCAGTCACACATACAACATTCAGGTCCCTGTAGTCCACATAAATACTAATATGTCCATCCTTCTTGATCGATCACTATTGGACTTACCCATTTCAAATCATCAAGGGGTTGATAATTCCGGACTTCAACATTTTGTCAATCTCTTCTTTGACCTTTTCGCACAAGTTAGGGTTCATCTGTAAGATCTTTCTAACTCGGGCACACCCTTTTAAGTTTTATCTTCATCTCCCTAACGATTCATGCACACCTTTAAGTTCATGGTATCCTCTAGGGAATAATTCCCAGTAATCCCTTAGTAACTCTATGATTTTTTCCACTTCCGAGTCGACCAATAATCCCCAATTACAACTTCCTTAGGCTCAACCTCCGATCCAATATTCATCTCCTTTATCTTCATAGGTTCATGATAGGCCCATGTGGTCTTATTTACATTGTCTAATACCTCACACCTACTTGTTGAAGGGTTTACATCCAGATTTTCTACTACTTTTTCATCCACTAAGTAGACCATTTTCCTTTTTCTTTCTCAAGGCAAGCACATTGAAGTAGTGTTGCATCAACCTCTATTTCTTCAACAAGATGCACTCCCGAGTCTCCTTCATCCAATAAATTCGAAGGAGTTCTTCAGACTTGACACTATCTCCCATAGTTAAGCACTTTATGAATTTCAATGCTTCTACCACCAGAGGATTTGTAGAGAAAGTGTCAAACATCTAGGCCATCCCTACAATTAAATCCTACCAATTTCTAGTCTCTCTATGGAGTTCGTATATACATACCAAGCACACACACATCATTGTAAAGTAGAATAAAACCTGTGCACCCATAGTGAAGGTGGTAAAGCTTCCTTCCCTTCTGTCCATAGTCTCTCACACTTCTGAACGTGGTGCTAAACAGGTTGATTACCATGATAAGTGTAGATTTGAGTAGGTGCATTGTTCTGAAGAACCTAGTAGCAAGAGCAATCCTAATTTCATTCCATCCTAAAAGATTATCCTTGTGGGCCACCCACTAGCATGCTGATGTCCCCCCTAGTGTATATGCTAGCATATTTCTTCTTTCTAATGGGTCTATCCACTATTATTCCATGGCACACAGGAATACCATAGGATCTCCTACCCCAGTATAACAAGGTATCAAGTTGTTACCTATCCTCCTAACATACCATAGTTTGTTGCCTCTAGGAAATATGCTCTTTACTTCTTGCCCTACCAGCTCATAAGTGCTATGAGCACAATTATCACAAGCAACACTTGTAGTATCGCTAATGGAATATGCATCCTCCCACTAAATTATTCCTTCTTTAGATGGCTCAAGTACTTATGGATCCGGTAACAGAACCAATGATGCAGCCTAGAATTCGCCAAAGACAAGCCCAAACACGCGGCACATCACTCACCTATACTAAGCACTCACCTAAAGCACACAAAGGTACCACGCCCCTCTTTAGGGTTGGTTTTGCAGGATGTTTAGCATAATGAATACTTAAATCATTCAGATCTATGGCTAACATCCTTCTACAATGAATATTAAAATCTAGATCTAGAACATCACAGACTTAACAGATAACCATAATGGAATCAAACATGTAATACTGAATTATAACCATGATAACACCTTGTTTCAATCCATAATCTCCATTATATTAATTACAGTAAATACATAGAAGCTTCCTTACAATCACAGTAGTATACGCTCATGCACGTAACTGATTTGTCAACATAATATCATTATAACCTAGTTATCACACCTATATTTATGCTCTCTCTACTACATAGTTCAATACATATTTATAAGGGTGGGGAATTTCCCTACACTTCTTATCTAATTTTAAAATAGATCGCATGCTATTACTAGCCACACGCTATTACAAAAATAGGCACACATGCAAGTGCCCTAATAATAAACTACTTTTAGTTAACTAAAAGTACTAGATCTATTCCCGGCCTATGTCCATGTAAAGCGCTTCGTAGCCGATCATCCAAAAATAGCCAATGCATGATGCACAAGTCTCCAATCGGTTGGAGTGCTCTGCACTTTATTTCCAAAAATAGATCCTCATTATGAAAACAACTAAGTCTCGAATATGTTTTTATTCTTCATGCGTGATCCTTTCTCGATACACTCATGCCTTTAAATGTGCTCTACTTTCCCATGCAAACCTTATGTATTTTCTTTGCTAGGTGCCGATTCGACCGATCAACAAAGACCTATATATATCACAAGTTTTCTATGTTCTATTTATCTCATTGTAAAAACCTTATTTTCTACTACTTATTATTGACAACTATATATAGACTTATGTAAAATCATATATTCTTCATAAATCCCTTTTAATATATTCTTACACTTAAAATTATCAATGTAATTAAGTCTAATTTTACTATTTTAGGTTTTATTTTATTTAATTGAGACGTTAATGAGTAGTGGCATTGAAATTTAGATGTACAACCACCTTTGTTAGAGTAGGTATTTACCTTAGCTCATGTTCACCTAGGTACATTATTTACCTTTATTGTATTTATCCTCACCCACTTATGTGTGTGGATATTTTTATTTATTTATTTAGATATTAGGATATTTTATCTATTTGTTAGGTATAGTTTTTCCTTGATCTATGATATTGACTAGTTCTTTCCTAGATCTATGGCATTGACTAGATCCTTGGTGTCTAGTTTTATCCTAAATGTATTGTCTTGACTAGTTCTTTGATGACTAGTTATTTCCTTGATTCATGTCTTGATCTACGACCTTGACTGGTTCTTAGATTTTTATTCCTTGCCTATTTAAGAAAGGCCCATTCTCAATGTATTGCATTGAGTTCCATAATAATATATGATATTGTTTCTCATTTGTTTGCAAAGGTTTTATGTAAAGTTATTCTGGTGAATTGCTTTCATCTTATTGATCGTGGTGTTTGATTAACATCTATGTTCTTGGCTTGGTACGATCTGTTTATCATTCCTTTCAACTTTCTCTTAAAAAACTTCTAATATCTATTAAAATTTAAAAAGGTGTTTAGAATGGATCATGCCCACAAAATTCTTCATGTTATGTCACTTGACTTGGAAAAATTAAAAAAATCCCCATTTATATGACGAAACATTGTTAGTTTGGTAAAAACCATTAAGGTGGAGAACCAACATCCTTGAAACACTCATAGTAATAGGGAAGCACTAAGTAGGTCAAAACAAAAATATTATGTAGAAAACAGACTAGTGGAAACTAAATCTTCATGAAGGAGAAAAAGGTGCAAAAAAATCAAGTTATAAACCCTAGCATGTAGGGGAAGTGATAAGAAACCCACCTTTGTACAACTAACATAGAGGAAAATGGAAAAAAGTGTTATACTCTAAAACAAAAAGTCATGGTAGATTTATGGTCTCACCAACTAATGAAAACCAAACAAAAACTAAACTGTCATATAAATCATGTTATCCCTCACAAAAAAAGAGTATAATGAGTTTCACCAATGAATATAGCCAAAACTAAATTTAACAAGGAGTTAAACCAAGATACCACCATACACGAATTCATCCTTGTTAAACCAAGATACCACCATACACGAATTCATTGCATGGAGCTACATGTAGAGTTGAGTTGAGCCAAACATTGAACCAAAAAAATTCAAACCAAATAAAGAGAGAACATATAATAAACATAGTAAAAAATAAATGCAACAATGTGACATCTTAGCGGTGTCATAAAACTTCACCTTCCCGCCCCCAGCCCCCCCCCCAAATTTATAATCATCCAAAAATATAAACTTCTATGGTACAAAACCTAAACCTAGAGATTTAGATGAAGAAGAAAGGACACCATATGTACTTAAACCTATCCCTTTTCAATCTCATACATCAACTAACCCAAATTTGTATTTTCCTTGAGATAAATGTCTTAAACAATATATATATATATATATATATATATATATTATACAATTATATATCACACACTTAATAAATATGTATAAAATTTAATTTCTAGAGATGATATCCAAAATAAATATCTCACAAAATTAGAGGATGCTTAATACAAATAAGAAGTTAATAATAAGTTATAGGAAGTCAATTCGTTCAAGACGTGTGAGTAATAACTTTAGAATATTTTAGGCACTGGGCCCACCAAATCATATTAATCACCTTTTGTAATTATTTTTCCCCTTTATTTCATTCAATCTAATTTTATCTGCATTGATCAACCTTAAACACATTCAAATTCACTTTCAATCAGTTTAGGACCTTCACATATTTTATGTGATATTCTAATTTAGTGTGTATTGAAATTATCCCTCCTCTCGACAATGGAACAATTGATGCATCCATTAATGACCCAAGAAAATATTTATGGCCACTAATGACTCACTTTATTCAATGATTTTTTTTTCCATTTGGTCATCTTTTCATGGTCATGCTATGTTTGAATTAAGGTCCATCTTATTTGAGAAACTACCCTAGGGATTCTTATATATACAAACACATATAAACACATCAAAAATATCAACACAATATATACGATATAAAATATATTTATAAATATTGATATAATAATTTATAAAATCACTCAATCTTATATGTCTACAATATTTTTGAAATTGTTTTCACGTTCTTGCCCCAAAAGGATTATTTTTTTACATTTATTGAGCATATAAGGAGAGAAGATTGAGGCTTATCTCACATTGGGATAGAAAAATAATGTATATAACCACATGATCCTTCATCCCATGAATGATACATAACACTAGTACATCCCTACCCAGAGCTATCCACGACCAATTCTATTTTTATTAATGATTATTTAAATTATTTATTAAGGCTTGGGGACTAAACAAAGGAGAATCCATTCATAGGAATTCGCGTATCATCACACAAATCCATTTTTTTGTTTTTTTGTTTTTTTTTCGAGATGTGTATGAAAAATTTCAAGTCACCATATTCAATAAAGGACATTGATATTGAGCGAGGTGCATTATCCTGCAAAGTACGATAACGAAGGTAAGTACTAGTGTCCCTAATTCTATTGTTTCCACATTAATATATAAGTGCCAAAATACTTATACAAAAAAATTCTATCTTTTTACAATCCTATTTTGTTCATCTAAAACCGAATGTCAAACTATTAGGTTCATAATTGAAGGTACTAACTTTCCTTTCTCGATGTTCACTCCTCCTTTTCTATATCAAATTTTAAACTTTTCATTTTTGTTATTACAATACATTTAAGGGTGTAATTAATGTGAATTGTTTTGGAACATTTAGGCCATTTTATGAAATAGTTAAAATAATTTAGTGAATTTGAAAACCTTTAGGTTTACAATTAGTGAATTCCCACCCATTGAGCTATGTAACCTACTTTTTTATTAGGGTTTCACATATTTCCTCGTAATACTTATTTTTCATACGTTTTTGGATTTGAATCATATATCAATATCCATATCTTATTTAATATTATAAATTTTCTATCGTATTCCAACTAAGAAAGTTAGATCAACCACAATGACTAGGTGAATTACTAGATTGATTGGTGCATGTGTAATGATCTCTTTGAAATTTATTTTGTTCATTAATGGTCAATTTTAGTATCATTATGCATTAATACACATGTGACAAAAATATTATCAATAACAACATTCTTTGGATCCCAAAATAGAAAGCTTGATGATGTAGGGAAATGTATGGTAGAAATAGTTGCATTTTTGAAAATAATTTAAGGAACATACCAAACAAATCAATGACATGTTGTGTCTCCTAAATATGTAAAAAATAATACATTATCTATGGGGCACAAATACGAGGAAATACATGTATAAAATGAACCATTGAACTCTTATTTCTCACCTACTAAACATTCACATTCTACATTAGGAATCAAGTTCATTCTCCAATAGCTTATACTCTTGGCCTCTATCTATCACTCTTACTATGATACCTACACCTATCTGTTGAACCTTGGTCATTGGTGTTGTCATTTATGTCAAGTGTAATTTATGGAGAAGGTTTGAATGGTGAAGTTAAATTCAATAAGAGGCTTTTAGGTTGATTGGTAGTTCCTTCTCAATGATAGTTGGAGATCACAAAGATGTTTAAGTTTGATTCCAAGATGGTTTCAGGATGTGTAAGATTGGTCGTGAGGTTGGAGAAAATTGGAGGTATGGAGATGGTTGGTAAGCTTTAAAAATGTTTTATATAGGTTATACATGATGATTCTATCATGTGCAAGAGATTTTGGAATGAGCAACATGTCAAATGTTGGGAGTCACAATTGTAACTGGTCCATTTATGCCTAGTTTTGGAGCCTAATGAGGTGTATAGGCACAAAGAATGTCATGAAAAGACTAGGTAAGCATGAGAGGATCTTAAGAATATTATCTAGGTTATTAATGAGTAATTATAAGGCTTACCTTAGCTCCTAGAGACAAAATTCAAATGTTCACCAATACTAACTTTGAGGACTGACATTGAATACTAAGGTAAATGAGTTTAGTTTCGTATATAGAGGAAAATTTATGAAAAAAACATATGGATGTGTATAGGGGTGTGTTTTAGTACTTCATGTCAAGTTTCATCAAGTTTTGAAGAAGTTTGTGGAAGTTATGCAAGTTTTTCTAAAACTAGTTTCTTAAGGAATGTAAATTGAGCACCCTGTCTTCTTAGCATCCAAGAAAAATTATGGATCCTTCTTCAGATAAATCATAGAATAAATTTTTAAGGTAATTCCAAGCTTGAACTTTTATAAAAAAAATTGGGTCAAAGGTGGAATAACAATAAAGTTATCATGAATTTTCCTAATCTATTATTCTCTCTCCCAAGCACCTTTTAAATTGATAGAATAAAATGAGATTGTTTGCCTCCAAAATACTTGTGTGAGTTGTTTAAATTTTCTCAAGTGGATTAAGGATGAATCTAGGTCATATAATTCCATTAATTCTCGTAAAATATAATTTCTCTTCTCAATTCCCTTCAAAGTGAGATATAAATGGCATCTTTTAGTCATAATGTGAGACAATACAATCCTAAAGGCTATGGTTTATTCATTTTTTGAGGTTGGAATAGAACGTTTCTCTTTCTACAAATACATAATAAATTTCAAAGACAAAAATGGTCTTCATATAGCAAAATTATGGCATGGTTCTCCATTTTTACTAAATGCCTCCTATGATCACTCTTCATGTATGAAGACTAAAGTTGTTAAGTCTGGTTTCAAAGGTTTTTCTTGCATTCAACATATTTAAATTATGTACCAAAGCATACCTTAAAGATATTTTTTCTTGACATGTAAAGCATTGTCACTATATTATACTTTATTTCTTGAGTTACTAGGAGTGTTGCAAAGTGAGTGAGAGGATGGAAAATTGTCCTAATTCTTCGCATAGTCTCGGTGAAGTTGGAATTATTGAAAATCATGAAAAATGAATGAGATTTGTTTTTAGCCCTTTAGGTCATGTACAGTTGAAGAAAACCTCATGTTGGGGTTTGGATGAAAAAATATTTGAATCTCAAAATTTAATTCGATAAAATTGTGATATTTTCAACATAGCTCTATCTAAGGGTTTTATAATGGATTTTTCAAGTCTTTTTCCAAATCTTGCCATGTCCTCTTTGTTCTTTATCACGCGTTTTATAGAGATAGGGTTTTAACTCAGTTTATTATCATATAAGTGCATATAAATTTTTTTCTCCATAGTTAAAGATATGAGAATTCATGGAAAGATCCATAATGCTCAAGGGAGGTTCAAATCAACTGATTTTAGTATTAAATGAGCTTGAATGTGTTAAACGTTTGTCACCATAGTGTGTATAAGAACAAGTCCCCTTGCACCTTAGCTAGATAATCTGAATGAAAGTTATATCTCTTAAAAATACTATGAGAAGGTGAAGATTTATTCACATGTTGACACAAAATGGTCGAGGAAATAGTGTGTAGTGTTGCAAGTTGCATAAAAATGTTGTTTTAGTCCAGCTATTCCAATGTCCCCGCTAAAATAGTGAGATGTTAGTTAAATTTCCAAGCCATGGTTGATCCTCATGTAAACTTGTAATGTCTTGTTCAAGTGGAGGAAAACATGAAAAGATCATGAAGGATCTCAAAGGTCATCCGTAACGTATAATAAGGTATTTTCCACCTTATTCGTGAGGACGCATATGCCTTTACACATGTCAAAATAGTATAATAGTTACAAATAATTCATTTGCTAGAGTTAGAGAGTTGTATCATGAAGTGACCACGACCCTAAAGTTTCTAATTGATTCTCTATTTATCAAATGATGCTCAAACAGTCATGTGAAATCCTTCCAAAACCAATAAAATTGAATTTTACATGATACCACTTTTGGGCAAAAGTTATTGAAGATATTTTTGTCTTCCTTTGACGTGCACTATTTAAGTGAAATGAAAATACTTGGTGAAAAGATAAAATTCAAGAGAATGGGCAAATTTCTAATATATACGTTTATTTTTTTGGACTTACAATCTTCTTGATAGAGTTAGAAAGAGAGCAGTAAGACCGTGTTGCAAAAGGGTATGTGATTAATTTATGTTGAAGTTGTGAAAATTCATGAATATGCTTGTTGAGAAAAAATGAGAGTAGTGATGGAAAGATGGGACTATAAGTAAAGATGTGAAGATAAATTTACATAAAGAGCTCCCCGAGAATATATATCACATATATATGCCTATGATATATTGTAGATAATGAAATCAAGTTAGGTGCCTTGATGATAAAGGAGAATAAATGAACTTTGATTGACGGTCAACAAGAAGAAGGCATGGTTTGACATGAAGAGAAATTTTTGTTAAGTTCATATATTGGAATTGAGGACCACTAATACAAATAGAGCCATTATAAAGAAAGTATAGGTTGATTAGAAATGTTGATGCAAAGTGTGTGAGTCTTAGGGTAGTAAGAGGATGAAATTAATGTAAAAGAGTATAAGTATTAAGGAAGGTGAATGCTTGAAATAAGGAGTGTTTTGAGAAAGAAAATGAAGAATAATTCTGTGTCAAGAGTGCATGCTTGAAAGAAGATTTGTTTCATAAAGTTTCCAATAGATTGAAATAAGAAAAATTGATAAGAATGAGTTCTTGAAGTGTCATTATATGATAGAGGTTTAATGATGAATGAGTGATAAGGATGAGACAAACAATTGTAGAAGAGTGAGCTGATTTAGTGGTCACCATTAGTTGTGTAAGATAATAAACTTAGAGTGATAATTTTTTTTTAAGTCTAAGATGTAGCTTAGTAGGAGGGATTTGATTCTTCCTTGTGAGTTGAGTATCAAAGAAGAAACATGTAGAATACTAGTTGTATTTAAAGCTTCCAAGCAAGTTGAAGCTTTTCAAAGATTGAGTGGTAGTTTGGTCAAATCTTTAGAGTTGCAACTCCATGTTGAGTTGAATCTCAACTTGAAATCAATGTAACATTAATAGGACATTCTTGTCCTAAGCTAGTTCTTTATTTCAGTGGGTTTTTTCCTAGTTTGGGTTTCCCAAATTAAATTTTGTCATTGTGTGTTATCTATCATTCTAGCGGCTTGTGTATGTTGGTTTGGTTTTGATAATACAAACTAAGTGAATTATTTTATGAGGTAAAAATTAAACAGACACTAATTCATGTAAGTGCATCTAATGATTTTTTTCCATAGTTAAAGATCTCGAGACTTCATGGAAAGATCCATAATGCTCAAGGGAGGTTCAAATCAACTGATTTTAGTATTGAATGAGCTTGAAGGTGTTAAACATTTATCATCGTAGTGTGTATAAGAACCAATCCCCTTGCTCCTTAGCTAGATAATCTGAATGAAATTTATATCTCTTAAGAATACTATGAGAAGTTGAATCTTTATTCACATGTTGACAAAAAATGGTCAAGGAAATAGTGTGTAGAGTTGCAAGTTACATAAAAATGTTGTTTTAGTCTAGTGATGTCAATGTACCGCTAAAATAGTGAGATGTTAGTTAAGTTTCCAAGCCATGGTTGATACTCATGTAAAGTTGTAAAGTCTTGTTCAAGTGGAGGAAAACATGAAAAAATCATGAAGGATCGCAAAGGTCACTGTAACATCTAATAAGGTATTTTCCACCTTATTCATAGGACTATATATGCCTCTACACATGTCAAAATAGTATAATAGTTACAAATAATTCATTTGCTGGAGTTAGTGAGTTGTATTATGAAGTGACAAAGACTTTAAAGTTTGTAATTGATTCTCTATTTATCAAATGATGCTCAAACAATCATGTGAAATCCTTCCAAAACAAATAAAACTGAATTTTACATGATAAATCTTTTGGCGCAGTTATTGAAGATATTTTTGGCCTTCCTTTGTATGTGCACTATTGAAGTGAAATGAAAATACTTGGTGAAAAGATAAAATTCAAGAGAATGGGTAATATCCTAATATATACAGTTTATTGTTTTGGACTTGCAATCTTCTTGATAGAGTTAGAAAGAGAGTAGAAGACCGTGTTGTAAAAGGGTATGTGATTAATTTATGTTGAAGTTGTGAAAATTCATGAATATGCTTGTTGAGAAAAAATGAGAGTGTTGATGGATAGATGGGACTATGAGTAAAGATGTGAAGATAAATTTATGTAAAGAGCTCCCTAAGAACATATATCACATATATATGCCTATGATATATTGTATATGTTGAAATTAGGTTAGGTGCCTTGATGATAAATGAGAATAGATGAACTTTGATGAAGGGTCAACTAGAAGAATGCATTGTTTGACATGAAGAGACGTTTTTGATAAGTTCATATATCAAAATTGAGGACCACTAATACGAGATAGAGCCATTATAAAGAAAGTATAGGTTGATTAGAAGTGTTGATTCAAAGTGTGTGATTCTTAGGGTAGTAAGTGGATGAAATCAATGCAAAAGAGTAGAAGTATGAAGGAAGGTTAATGCTTGAAATAAGGAGCGTTTTGAGAAAGAAAATAAAGAATAATTCTGGGTCAAGAGTGCATGCTTGAAAGAAGATTTGTTTCATAAAGTTTCTAGTAGATTGAAATAAGAAAAATTGATAAGAATGAGTTCTTGAAGTGTCCTTGTATGACAGAGGTTTAATGATGATTGAGTGATAAGGATGAGAGAAACAATTGTAGAAGAGTGAGTTGATTTAGTGGTCACCATCAGTTGTGTGAGACAAAAAACTTAGAGTGATAATTTTTTTGTTTAAGTCTAAGATGTAGCTTAGCAGGAGGGAGTTGGTTCTTCCTTATGAGTTGAATATAAAAGAAGAAACAAGTAGAATACTAGTTGTATTTAAAGCTTCCAAGCAAGTTGAAGCTTGTCAAATATTGAGTAGTAGTTTGGTCAAATATTTAGAGTCACTGCAACTCCATGTTGAATTGAAGCTCAACTTAAAATCAATGTAACATTAACAGACATTCTTATCCTAATCTAGTTCTTTATTTCAGTGGGTTTTTTCCTAGTTTGTGTTTCCCAAATTAAATTTTGTCATTGTGTGTTATCTCTCATTCTAGCTACTTGTGGATGTTGGTTTGGTTTTGATAATACAAACTAAGTGAATTATTTTATGAGGTAAAAATTGAATAGACACTAATTCATGTAAGTGCATCTAATGTTTTTCTCCATAGTTAAAGATCTAAGACTTCATGGAAAGATCCATAATGTTCAAGGGAGGTTCAAATCAACTAATTTTAGTATTGAATGAGCTTGAAGGTGTTAAACGTTGTCACCATAGTGTGTATAAGAACCAGTCCCCTTGCTCCTTAGCTAGATAATCTGAATGAAAGTTATATCTCTTAAGAATTATATGAGAAGGTGAAGCTTTAATGACATGTTGACAACAAATGGTTGAGGAAATATTGGGTAGTGTTGTAAGTTACATAAAAATGTTGTTTTAATCCAGCCATGTCAATGTCCCTGTTAAAATAGTGAGATGTTAGTTAAGTTTCCAAGCCATGTTTGATACTCATGTATAGTCTGTAAAGTCTTGTTCAAGTGGAGGAATACATGAAAAGTTCATGAAGGATCTCAAAGATCACTATAATGTATAATAAGCTATTTTCCACCTTATTCAAAGGACTACATATGCCTCTACACATATCAAAATAGTATAATAGTTACAAATAATTCATTTGCTGAAGTTAGAGAGTTGTATCATGAAGTGAAAAAGACTTTCAAGTTTATAATTGATTCTCTATTTATCAATGATGCTCAAACAATCATGTGAAATCCTTCCAAAACCAATAAAACTGAATTTTACATGATAAATCTTTTGGGAAGTTATTGAAGATATTTTCGTCGTCCTTTGTACATGCACTATTGAAGTGATATGAAAATACTTGTTGAAAAGATAAAATTCGAGAAGAATGGGTAATATCCTAATATATACGAGTTTATTGTTTTGGACTTGCAATCTTCTTGATAGAGTTAGAAAGAGAGTAGAAGACTGTGTTGCAAAAGGGTATATGATTAATATATGTTGAAGTTGTGAAAAATCATGAATATTCTTGTTGAGATAAAATGAGAGTATCGATGGAGAGATGGGACTATGAGTAAAGATGTGAAGATAAATTTGCATAAAGAGCTCCCGAGAACATATATCACATATATATATGTCTATGATATATTGTAGATGCTTAAATTAGGTTAGGAGCCTTGATTATAAAGGGGAATAGATGAACTTTGATGAAGGTTCAACTAGAAGAATGCATGGTTTGACATGAAGAGAAATTTTAGTTAAGTTCATATATCAAAATTGAGGACCACTAATACGAGATAGAGCCATTATAAAGAAATTATAGGTTGATTAGAAGTGTTGATGCAAAGTGTGTGAGTCTTAGGGTAGTAAGAGGATGAAATCAATGCAAAAGAGTAGAAGTATGAAGGAAGGTGAATGCTTGAAATAAGGAGTGTTTTGAGAAAGAAAATGAATAATAATTCGGGTCAAGAGTGCATGCTTGAAAGAAGATTTGTTTCATAAATTTTCCAGAGATTGAAAGAAGAAAAATTGATAAGAATGAGTTCTTGAAGTGTCCCCGTATGACATAGGTTTAATGATGATTGGGTGATAAGGATGAGAGAAACAATTTTGGTAGAGTGAGCTGATTTAGTGGTCACCATCGGTTGTGTGAGACAACAAACTTAGAGTGATAATTTTTTTGTTTAAGTCTAAGATGTAGCTTAGTAGGAGGGAGTTGATTCTTCCTTGTGAGTTGAATATCAAAGAAGAAATAGGTAGAATACTAGTTGTATTTAAAGCTTCCAAGCAATTTTAAGCTTGTCGAAGATTGAGTAGTAGTTTGATCAAATTTTTAGAGTGTAACTCCATGTTGAATTAAAGCTCAAATTGAAATCAATGTAACATTAACAGACATTCTTGTCCTAATCTAGTTGTTTATTTCCTAATATACATTATTAATTGGACCCTATTGTTAACATTATTAATTCCTAATATGCGCTCCCTAATGTGAAGAAGGTAGAAAAATGTTTACACATCTCAAACAGAATGCCAACCCCTGCGGCATGCCCGTAGCTCATGACCTTGATATAAATGAAGGGAGCAACGATCAACCTTCTATGGTTTTTACAATAGGTTTACCACCAACACGGACATGAAAAATTCTCCACTCTATTGTTCACCTCATGTGGTTTTCTGGATCTCCATGAACCATTTCAAGATCCATGTCTGCATGTGTTCTTTTACTTCCCCACTATATTTTTTATTAGAAGGTTACATATAGGATTTTTTCACACATTACAATAACATGAATGTATGATCTGTTTTTATTATCTACCACACCACTGAAAGAAAACACACAACTGAAAATACTTGGCCACCAAATCAGTACCATGGCCTCGTCGATGGTGCTTGACGAGAGGTCATTGATCAACCTCCTTCCTCCATTGCCTCCAGCCTCCGAGTGTCGCTTACTTAGCGTAAAGTATAGTCAAGGATGATACACGTTCTCTTTCGCGATATAGGGCGTGGTCGAGGGAAGACCCCGAAGCAAGGAATGGTTTTCATTTGCATTTTTCCTTAAAAATTGAGTGTCGGATTACACCGAAAATGCACTCATTTGTCCTTTTTTAAAATTTTAGTAAAAACATTTGACGACAACTCACAACCTTAAAAATGACACTTTTGACAATGACAATATACAAAATTTTGACTCTGACAAGAAATCAATAAAATATTTAAAAAGTAATCATCTTTATTACTTTTTAAATAATACTAGACATATGGACTATACCCTCATACTCAACATGGAAATATATAGACCCTAACAACAATCTATAATATAAACAACAAAATTATTTCTAGACATGAATCAACCTTTTATTATAAACCTATTCAACGTAATAACATATAAAACTAAAACTATTTTTCCTAAAATACTTATGAAGAGTGGAATATTGTAACATTACTCATGAAAATCGAGCCAAAGACTATCTGCATGCAAACTCATATGTGGCGTTTGAAGAGTGGACAACTGTCTAAATAATTCACCACATCCAGAGCAACATCCAAACATCCAATGCAAAGAAAACTTTTGATGCTAATGCGGATAGGGCTTTGACTGACAACGTTTCCAGATCTATATGAGAAAGCTTCAGAATTTTAATGGCTTGTACGAGCTGATATGTTTTCTTACAGTCCACATGACCTGTCAGGGTATATCTGTAGATGTCCAAGCCTCAAGGGTTTGTTGAACGAATTCTCACGCTTCTATATTGGTGATGACTGTCGAGCAAGCTCCAAAATCCAGTGAAACTAATACATTGGAGTATCAAACCTTTGTACGTGTAGATCAACACTAAGCATTTACTTAGGAAAATATTAATTCACTTGTTTTATTCATAGGAAGATCCTCAAAAATAAAATGCAGTCCTTCGAACTACACCACACATTATTTAAAGAGGAGAAATGACATCATTTGGGGAAATGAAAATCACTCCAGCTACCCCTCCAAACAAATCATAGATCTATCAGATGATCATCTTGGAACAGCTCACTTTGATACCAAATAATATTCTGGTTCAGATTGTATGAAAAATGAACACAGATTTAATAAAATAACTCCGGAAAAATATAGTATAATATTTTTCTATTCCATTCGTGATGTTGTATTCATCTAGAGATAAATTCTTATACAAATTCTTGATCCTATAATATAGGAGTCAAGTCTTATCACTTAGTTTTCCTCATATCTCTCTCTATAAATCTCTCAAGCTTATCCCTAGGATCACTCACACTCCAAAATAGCTACGTGAGTTGTTTATTCAACAACTTCACTCACACGATATTATTATTAAATGAGTTTGACATCTCATTTAAATAATAATATTAAATACTCACACACAATACAATATTAATAATGTTAAAAACAATATATTCGTAAAATATTCTTCCTTGTGAGTTGAATATCAAAGAAGAAACAAGTAGAATACTAGTTGTATTTAAAGCTTCCAAGAAAGTTGAAGCTTGTCAAAGATTGAGTAGTAGTTTGGTCAAATCTTTAGAGTTGTAAATCCATGTTGAATTGAAGCTCAACTTGAAATCAATGTAACATTAACATGACATTCTTGTCCTAATCTAGTTCTTTATTTCAGTGGGTTTTTTCCTAGTTTGGGTTTTCCAAATTAAATTTTGTCATTGTGTGTTATCTCTCATTCTAGCTGCTTGTGGATGTTGGTTTGGTTTTGATAATACAAACTAAGTGAATTATTTTATGAGGTAAAAATTGAACACACACTAATTCATGTAAGTGCATCTAATGATTTTTCTCCATAGTTAAAGATCTCGAGACTTCATGGAAAGATCCATAATGCTCAAGGGAGGTTCAAATATACTAATTTTAGTATTAAATGAGCTTAAAGGTGTTAAAATTTTGTCACTTTGTAGTGTGTATAAGAACTAGCCCCCTTGCACCTTAGCTAGATAATCTGAATGAAAGTTATATCTCTTAAGAATAATATGAGAAGGTGAAGCTTTATTCACATGTTGACAAAAAATGGTCGAGGAAATAGTGTGTAGTGTTGCAATTTGTATAATAATGTTGTTTTAGTCTAGCGATGCAGTGTCCTTGCTAAAATTGTGAGATGTTAGTTAAGTTTCCAAGCCATGGTTGATACTCATGTATAGTTGTAAAGTCTTGTTCAATTTGGAGGAAAACATGAAAAGATCATGAAGGATCTCAAAGGTCACTTTAAGGTATAATAACGTATTTTCCACTTTATTTAGAGGACTGCATATGCCTCTACACATGTCAAAATAGTATAATAGTTACAAATAATTCATTTGCTGGAGTTAGAGAGTTATATCATGAAGTGGAAGAGAATTTAAAGTTTCTAATTGACTCTCTATTTATCAAATGATGCTCAAACAATCATGTGAAATCATTCCAAAACCAATAAAACTGAATTTTACATGATAACTCTTTTGGGCGATTGTTGAAGATATTTTGGCCTTCCTTCATAAGTGCACTATTGAAATGAAATGAAAATACTTGGTGAAAAGATAAAATTTAGGAGACAGGTAATATCCTGATATATACAGTTTAATATTTTGGACTTGCCATCTTCTTGATAGAGTTAGAAAGAGAGTAGAAGACTATGTTGCAAAAGGGTATGCAATTCATATATGTTGAAGTTGTGAAAATTCAAGAATATGCTTGTTGAGAAAAATGAAAGTATCGATGGAGAGATGGGACTATGAGAAAATATGTGAAGATAAATTTGCATAAAGAGCTCTCTGAGAACATATATCACATATATATGCCTATGATATATTGTAGATGTTTAAATTAGGTTAGGTGCCTTGATGATAAAGGAGAATATATGAACTTTGATGAATGGTCAACTAGAAGAATGCATGGTTTGACATGAAGAGACATTTTTGGTAAGTTCATATAGCATAATTGAGGACCACTAATATAGATAGAGCCATTATAAAGAAAGTATAGGTTGATTAGAAGTGTTGATGTGAAGTGTGTGAGTCTTAGGGTAGTAAGAGGATGAAATCAATGCAAAAGAGAAGAAGTATGAAGGAAGGTGAATGCTTGAAATAAGGAGTGTTTTGAGAAAGAAAATGAAGAATAATTCTGGGTCAAGAGTGCATGCTTGAAAGAAGATTTGTTTCATAAAGTTTCCAGTAGATTGAAATAAGAAAAAATGATAAGAATGAGTTCTTGAAGTGTCCTTGTATGATAGAGATTTGATGATGATTGAATGATAAGGATGAGAGAAACAATTGTAGAAGAGTGAGCTGATTTAGTGGTCACCATCAGTTGTGTGAGAAAAAAATTAAGAGTTATTATTTTTTTGTTTAAGTATAAGATGTAGCTCAGTAGGAGGGAGTTGATTCTTCCTTATGAGTTGGATATCAAAGAAGAAATAGGTAGAATACTAGTTGTATTTAAAGCTTCCAAGCAAGTTGAAGCTTGTCAAAGATTGAGTAGTATTTTGGTGAAATATTTAGAGTTGTAACTCCATGTTTAGTTGAATCTCAACTTGAAATCAATGTAACATTAACAGGAAATTCTTGTCCTAATCTAGTTCTTTATTTCAGTGGGTTTTTTCCTAGTTTGGGTTTCCCAAATTAAATTTTGTCATTGTGTGATATCTCTCATTCTAGCTGCTTGTGGATGTTGGTTTGGTTTTGATAATACAAACTAAGTGAATTATTTTATGAGGTAAAAATTGAATAGACACTAATTCATCCCCCTCTTAGTTTCCTAATTTCTAACACTATCACTGTTGTTAAAATTATTATGAACTTTCCTTTGATACCTATAAATTCATTTGCACCTTGTATACCTCTATTTCAAGGTAAATATTTTGGTCAAGATAATTATGATAAGAATAATGTGGGAACACTGATGCATGTTACTCATGCCACATGTGAAGATGTATTTTTACAACAAATAAATAGGATATGCATGAAATGATTCTATAATCATTACATAGCTCGTTGGATCCTAATATCCTTGGTTACCCTTTAGATACAATTTTTATTGTTCCTAAGTTATACCTATTACAAAAAAAGAACGACCCCTCACATCACATCAAAGTATTTAATGATTTTATATTGTGTAAAATTAAAATAATGTTATATATGTTTTTTTCTATAATTATCAATGATTATGCCTTAAATTGGTTTTATGATCTACGATTGGGCTTCATATATACCTTTAGTTCTTTGGCCAATAGATTATAAGAGATTTTTCACAAGTCTCACACCTCATAAAAGGACCCATGATCCTATCAATGATTTCATGACACTTTAACGAAACCACTAACATTTTTTAGGTGTTTCCCCACGGTTAGGGTTTTGGGTCAAGTTGATTTTTAGGGTTTCACATGTTTGAAATATGTTATATATTCTCCATGTGTTTCGTTCATCTTAATTGTATAACCCTTTTAAAGATATTTTATGTTCTAGTGTGAACATTAGGATATTATTATTTTGGATATATTATTATCAAGGATAATATAATTGTAATGTAAATGTAAAGTTACGTATAGTAAATAGTATTTACTATATGGTAACTAGTTATTAATTAAGTTAGTAAGTTAGATAATAAAACAATATGGAATTGTTTTATTATTAGTATTGTTAATTAGTTGAAACCATTTGGGAGAATTGGTTTCATATGCAACCAAAGAAATTGTTGAGAGGTTGCATATAATACAAAGATTGTTACATGAGTTGTTAGTGTGCGACTCCTATATAATGGAGTGCATAGCTATGGGCAAAAATATAGAAGAAGAAATCAAAGCTAATCCATGCTCCAAACCTGGAATTTTCTAACATTTGGTAACAAAGCAGGTGAAGGTTTCCAGGAGAAGGTTTCAAATAAGAGAAATATGGGCACTAATTTTTGAAGAAGGATCTCTAAATTCATGGTGTCTCTGGTAATGTAAGATTAATGTTTATATTGCAAATTTATCTTAACATTATTTATATCAGTTTAAGAAATCCGTCAGGAAAAAGCTTCCAAGTAGTGTTCAGTAAAATGGACATAACTTTCGCATAAAATGTCAGATTGAGGTGATTTTTTTTTCTGTTGGAAAGGTATTGAAAAGATGCACAACTTTGTATTTTTTATTTGTATCATATTTGGTGTACAAGAATGCCAAAATAATGTTTTAAGTTTCGTTAACATTTTGCGAAAAAAAAAATAGTACAGATAAATACTTATATCATTGATAGTGTATTTGTTGTACTATTATTGAAAAGAAATATTTATTACAAGAATATTTCAGTATTTTGGTTAATAGTACTTGAAGAATATGGAAAGGACTAATCTAAACCAAATAGATAAATTTGAAGGCCAAGATTTTCACACCTGGCAGCTACAGATGCAGTTGCATCTCATAGAGAAGGATCTATGGGATGTGGTGAAACCAATTCAACTCCACCCACTGGAGGAAATGAATTGGCAAAGTGGAACGTGAAGGATCAAAGAGCCATGGGGACCATTGGATTAGGATTGTCAAAATCCTATTTACACCATGTGGATTTATCCAAATCAAAGGATATTTGGGATTCCCTCAACAAGCTTTTCGGTCTGAAGCAAAAACAACAAAGACGTCATTGAAACAACATCTGTATGGATTGAAGATGGAAGAGAGTTCCAAAATGGTAGATCATATTAGTAAGTTCGTTCCTTATTAAATCAACTTGCTGGAATTAAAGAACATGTAAAAGATGATGATGCTAAAGCTATTCTTCTTAATAACATGCCTAAGAGTTACTCAAATATTGTATTTACTTTGAGTAAAGTTACTATTAGTCTAGAAGGAGTGATTTCTACATTGTTAGAACAAAGTAGTCATGAAGAACATGAAGAAGTACTATATGTAAGAAACAAACCTAACACCTCATCTAAGAAGGAAAAACATAAACCAAAGCAGGTTCCTTCACATGGAAAAATAAAATGCTTTTATTGTAATGAGATTGGGCATGTAATATTGAACTGTAAAAAGAGAGCTCAAGATCTTCTTGATGACAAGATAGATCAAAAACCCTTCTAGCTGAAGTAGAAACTGATTGGGAAGCCTACTCAACTGATGAAAATCTTTCCTGTCCTAGTGACGAGGATTACCTATGGTAGACTCTTCTCTTGTTGGAGGAAGGAGGCAATGGAGGAAGGATGACAATCAACATCCTCTCGTCATTCACCAATGACGGGGTCACAGATAGATGTGGCGATGTTCTATTTTAGTTGTGTGGTGTGCTTATAAATAAGGGGGTGAAACTATTTTCATGTTTTGATTTTAATGTGTTCACATAGACTAACAACATTCATGAGTGTTTATTTAGCGTGGAAGAAACAAACTGCTTGACTCAGCTTATAGGGGAAAAACATCTACGTACGGTCCTCGACTACCATACTTCGGTGGAAGGTACTGCATTGGAAGGTGATCAGTCGATGAAGATGTTCATACGACAAATATGATCATTAGCAGCAAGATCCAAACAACAAGATCTAGTAGCAACATATACTCTAACAAGTTTAATGTTTCCAGGAGCTCTTACCCCATGTTCACACTAAGGGGGTGTGTTAGAGATATTCTATGTTCTAGTGTGAACATTAGGATATTATTATTGTGGATATATTATTATCATGGATAATATAATTGTAAAGTTACATATAGTAAATAGTATTTACTATATGGTAACTAGTTATTAAGTAAGTTAGTAAGTTAGATAATAAAACAATATGGAATTGTTTTATTATTAGTATTGTTAATTAGTTGAAACCATTCAGGAGAATTGGTTTCATATGCAACCAAAGAAATTGTTGAGAGGTTGCATATAAGACAAAGATTGTTATGTGAGTTGTTAGTGTGCAACTCCTATATAATGGAGTGCATAGCTATGGGAAAAAATATAGAAGAAGAAATCAAAGCTAATCCATGCTCCAAACCTGGAATTTGCTAACAAACCGACACAACCGTGGGGTCTTGAGCATTGCCCCAATTGGGGGTTTAGGGCATGCCTCATGAGAAAATAATTTGGGGTCCCCTTTATAGGATTTTGTGCATGTATATGTATTTTTAGGGTAGATTAAAGATATTGAGGGTAAAAATTGGATACTTGGCCATCTATTTTTTTAAAAATAGTAATATGTGAACTTGGAATGACTTCTAGAGGCACCTAATAAAATAATATTTTGACAACTTAAGAATATAAATTGTGTCATTTTAATCATGTTTCTACAGATGTAATTATTATCGATCTCGAGAATATGTGACTATGCAAAATTTACTCATTTATTATAGCTACATAGTAATTTTTATGAAAGCATAACACAATTGCATCTCTATAGACACTTTTTGGAGAAAATGCTAGCATTTTAAAATAAAATTTCATACAAGGATTACAAAAATGTTGAAGATTGTTGAGAATATTTTTTCAATTAATATAATGATTTTAAATGATTTAACAATTCAATAAAAAAGGAAGATGATAACACAAGTTTATGGACACAATTTTTTGAGCTTAAATTCACATGTTTGATTTTTTTAATATAAAAAATAGTCATAAATGAGTATTTTTGAAATATAAGTTTTGTAATCCTTTGGTTGATCATAAAATAGTTATTAAACTATTGATAATGTTGGTGAATCAATCATAATGAGTTTCATTATGTATAAATTAAGTAGTAATTATTAAAAATAATTATATTTTCAAAAATAGATTCTCCTCTCTCCAAACCCATATAATATTTTTAAATATACATAAAGATGAATATTTTGTGCTTGTGAAGGTGAATAAATTTTAAAAATCCTCACACATCCTTCTTGAATATGAAATGTATATCCAAGCCGAGAGGTTTGGATAACCTAGGTAAATTCCATAGTTATTTAAGAGGGAAGAACATTATATTTTTGAAAAAACAATAATGATTTATGCCCTTTTCAAAATAGTAATTACAATACACTTTTTTCATTCACCTGCCACATTCAAAACTACATCTATAAAGGGCATGCGTGATTTTCTAAACGGCATACATCCTTTGTAGAATTATAAATAATATTAAATTCATATTCCTTTACCATTTTCATAGAAAATTTGCACTTTATGGGTTTTGAGATAGCTCGCACATGGCATTCATATGAATTCTCCATTTTGTCTTGTCTTAAACATAAAAATTGATCATTTTTTTAGAAATTTGATCCTTATTTAATTACAAAGCACAAATATTGATCATAGGGTTTGGTAGTCACCGTCGAAGAGAATTTAGATAGAAATCAAATTAAGAGCTTGAAGATTGTAGAGAAAATGAAAAACATTTAGGAGAGAAATGGAATAATATTCTAATGAAGGTCAAGGTACTTTTTCCACAACAAATAATTTTCCTATTAAGAATAATATGAATTGAATAGAAATAAATTTATAAACATATTTAAGTGACATAAGATACAAAAATAAATTATAAAATGATGAACCTAAATATATAGGACATGATAATTAATGATTAAATACATGGAGAAACATGATGTAATGAAAAATCTATCCCTAATGAATTTTTAGATCATGAAGATATAATGAATTTGCATGATGATAGTGAATATGATCACATAATGATCCCAATTGAACCCATTTTAGTGAAGAGAAATCTATTAGCCCCATAGAGTAACCAATTGACTTAGAAATTATACACCTCCCTCATATGTTTGAAGCAATGACACAAAAATATAAGAAATAATTGTTTACCAAATTTCATGCTCGTATTTCAAGTTAATGAAAAGCATGCTAAGAAATAAGTAACTTCAAAAAATAAAGGGTTTACGTTACCTTCACGCTAGATGATGATGAATTCATTTTTAGATGAGTACACAATGTTCCTCTTTCAATGGGATAAATCACCTATACACCAAAGATGCTTAGAGAAAGATGGAGTTAGATAGATAAATTGTGGGTTTCATGGTAATGGCTAGTCTCAGAAATCAATAAAATTCCTTGTAAGGATGTCAACCCACTTTCAACACTTAAACAAATATGATGTAACCTAGTTTTACCACCTAAAACCCAAGGCACGGTGACACATCACTCATCTTAAACTGAGTGCTCACCCAAAGTGCGCAAGGGTACTAGGTCCCTCTTTAGGAAGCTTGTTCAAGATGTTAGCATGATTGATTACATATTTCAGATCCATATGAGTTAATAAATTATTCCACAAGTGCATAAACCAGATCTAGATCTTAAGCATATGAAAGAATAACTAAACAATGACTAGGATTAGATTTACCATGTAAGTTACATGTTTAGTTACATCTAACACCAATATTCAACTAATAAGATCCATTATATTAAGTACTACAAAACACAAAAGATTCTTACATGCATATCAATGTCACTATAAGTCATGCGCGCATACAAACCAGAAACATAACTACAATAAAAAGGTGATAATAAAAAACTGTGCAAATCAATACATATTTATAATGGTGGGGAATTTCCCTTCACCACCCATGCACCTTCAAAATTAGGCTATATTCTAGTAATAGCCATGCACCCTTACATGAGAATAAAAAAGCATGCAAGCTCACTAATAATAGATTATCTAATAATACAACTATATTATATTCCTATTATTAGCTCCAAAAATTTGTATGGCGCTTGATCTTATGCTAGTCCCAAAATAGCCTTGCGTGGTATGCAAGTCTTCTATAAAACATGTTCTCGCACTCTATGTCCAAAATTAGCCCCGAACCGTAAATGGCTAATTCGATTTCAACCTATTCCTAGGTGCACCCTTATCTTTTATACTTATGTGTGCCCCTACACACTATATGTCCGTGTGCCAAATCCCTCCACTCTTTCATACTTGAGTTGTATTTCATTAGCTCAACATTATCCCACACTAATTTCATTTCCATCCTCGACAATGGACAATCCCAATTTATTCCTCCAAGAATAAATAATAACGAACGAATGAATAAAGGAAATACTTGTACAAAAAGAATGAAAGACTACTCATCACCTTGGTCTTCTATAGGTAGGATTAACTTTGGATATTCATTCTTAATCTCTACCTCCAAATCATTCCAATCACTCAGCGCTTGACCAGTTTTATCAGGAATGTCTATAACTATGGCTTCCAGCTCATCATGAGTCATGTTTTCTTTCTCATTCTACAATATTCTAATAATGTTAGCCATGTTAGATACCCTTCCCTCCATGAGATCCATTTTTGCTTGCAATGAGTTTAATAATGTCTTTTAGCTTCTTCTTATGTGGATCCTAGGTGTTGCAAGTGCATTACATTTTTCTCAATTAACGCTAGCCTCTCCATGTGCCCAAACTTTTCATTCTTCGTCCCCTCGAGGACCTTAATTTCTTCCTCAATTGTCCTTTTCTTTATAATGGCATCGGCGATTAAATTGCATAGTCAATGCCCGATCTAATTTATTAAGATCATCCTTCAAAGTTTGCAAAATGGCCTCATAACATGTAATTTTTCTTACAATTGTGGCCTTGGCCCTTACTACCTCCTCTGCAACATCCTTTAGGGTTGGCATATGCATGGGCCCTTCCTCTAATATGAATTGCATTATTTTGCGTAAGTAATGTAGGGTGGATTTAAACTCGTGGCAATATTATCATGAAAGTGTGGCCTCTTCTCTATGATATCATCTCCAATTTGCTTGGCCATCTTAAAGACATTCTTCATTTCTACCTCAATGTTTTCATTTTCTTACGTAAGGCACTTTATCTTAGTAGTTGCACCCTTCTTCTCATCCAACAATTCTCAAATAGTTTCCACTTTATCAATGTTCTGGCGTGTAACTTATGCACATACCTTAGTGAGTTCATTACTCACTGTTCAACTAACATCATCGTGAGGCTTAACAATCATATAGCGTGAATGGGGAACCTTTTTCAATCTTCGCAACACATAGGCTTTCTCGCACACATAAAATTCAAGCTCATCCATGTCGATCTGCATCATCCATGATAGTTTTTTCCTTGTACTGGTGTTTGTCATATCTGCATCCATGAACTCCCATCCATATAAATCCTTGGGCTCCAAAGTACTTTGGAACCATGCACATATGATTGTTATTGGGTCATCGATATACCCAACAAACATAGTCTCATATGTTACTTCCTATTTATTCTTACCAGAGAACTTTCCCTTAGGAATCCACGGTGCCTAAATCTAATATCAAAACTTTATCCGGCTTTGCTATAGAGGAACACTAGATGGATTTATCTTATCTTCACCTATCCCCAAGCCAACATCCCCACTGTCTATGTTTTTTTCCTTCAACTCTTCTTCATCTCCCTTTAAATCCTCCTTTTGAGGTTCATCTTTATTATCATTCTACACTGAAGTATTAGGCACATTGTCTTTAGAATTTTCTTCCTCTTCCTCCTTCCGAGGGATATACCGTGCCTTTTCTTCTTCTCGGGATCTACCTTCACGGTGAAGTCTGGGTAATCTCTTGGGGGTGGGAAGGTCTCGTGCTATGATTATTTATTCTTTTGAGTACCCTCTTATATTGAGGTTCCTCAGGAGTCTTGTCCAAATCTACCTCCAACGTGCCTATCTCCAAAGCACTTCATCCTTTTTCCATGATGGAGGGGTCACCTCATGTGCACTCTTCTCTCCAATAGTGGGTTGTTTTCTACCCCTATGATCCAATGCACCACTATCTTCCTATAGTTCTTCTTCCTCTTCCCCTTCTTCTTCTACCAAGGGAAAGTTTGGTTCCTCATCTACAAGTGTACAAACTGTATGTTTCCCTTGGGTGGGCAGAAGTTTGAACTCATTCTCCACATATTTCCCATTTTCCAACTTGGGATTGAGTTGGATATATACAAGGAATACCCCTATCTCAGAAATTGCCAAACTCATTGCCTTCATATTAATATCATATGAAATTAATCTCTCAATGTATGGAGAATGACTTGGATACACACAAGTCTTTATGAGAGTGTGGTAGTTGCAGTCCATCTTATCAACATTGAAGATCAATCGATGCACATCCGAGAACTTGTGTACAAATTCTTGGAAATAATGCATGGTGAAGGCATAAGGGAGCTTACACTAAGGGCTCCACTTCCCATCCTTCATTGAAAAACATGCAATATAAAAGTGTTGATACACTATAAACTCTACTTGCTTACCCAATACTGAAGGAAAATCCTTGGGTATTATCCATTCCTCCTCAAACATGGTGCAGAGTTGCACATACCACAACTCTTCCCTCTATTTAAATGGTCCAATCATGGACCCATAACATGTATACTCTTCAAATCTCTTTACAAGTTATTTATTTTCTACAAGATACTTCCATACCTTGTCCTTTGGCCCATCGGGCACTCCAATTTCTAAAAATTATAGTGATGCAAAAGGATCGTGCCAAAAATAATCTTCTCACCTCTATGCACTTCTTTAATGATGGTTTCAGGAATGAAACCTACCAATGTAAGTCACTCCTTTCATTTTATTCACTATATGCAACAATAAGGTATTCACTTGCGACCATCACTCCTAGTTATTAAGATTTGTTAGGAGGTGTAATACTGTTAGGATAAATGGATAGTTCATCAACTCATTGATGTCCATTCCATGCCCTCCCTTTATATAACCCAACACTTTGCTCATCATAATGATTCCTACCTTATCTATCAAGTTGTTGCTTGACCTCCATGCATAAACTCCTCAATCTGATTAGGGTCTTAATTAGGGGCATGATGATCCTCATCTGTCACCCAAAAAAATAAAAGAAGTCCTCATGGGCTCTACTCATCAACCACTAGTACAAATTCTCTAGTTTTCCAAAATAAGGGAGCTCATACAACTATAAAACCCCCACCTTTCTCAAAATATTCTCGGTGTGTGTCGTCTTACATGGCCATATCATTCTTCATTCATTTGTTTGTCTTCTTCACCAATAATTTATCCAGTTCATCCTTGTTGTCTGTCATTCGGTGGTTGTAATCACTTACTTTACTTCTACGGATGTGCGAGTCCCAATCGCGACCCATGTAAACCCCCTCATGGTACTGCATCTTAGAGAAAAGGATTTTAGGGGCATCCTCAACTTTGATCTCAAATTACTCCTACTTCTTCTCCCTTTCGGATACTCTAGGTGTTCTCTTTGGTGCCATAATAACTATAAAAAGTGTGATATTTTTCTTCTTCAATATCTACAAGCCCAACCCCGCGTGCCCTATCTTAAAACCATGTGCCCTAGCTCAAAACCTAAATCCTAGATGTCAATTTTCTCCTTCACATGCCTCTTCTCTTTTCAAACACTTCTCCAAATGGAGCAGCAATCACCCTTGTGCACAAATCTGACACATTCAATTGGTGTGTAGCTCTCCACACTTCATAACTCTCTTACTAGCTTGCTCAACTTCAACAACTCACTCGAAAGGTCTTCATCGAAAAGGTGAAAATAATTCCACAACACCACCTTATATATTTTCAAAAAAATTACACATTTATTTCTCTCCACCTACCACCGTACTCAAAATTGATTTGTCCTTTCATCAAATTTTCACGTTGCTTGTTTCCATGTCATAGTCATAACCTTTTGGAATGCCTTCTACTTATCGACCAAATACCTCCTTTTGCACACCCTCATACACTGAAGTACTTTACCATTTGCACCTTTCAAAGTAAGTAGTTTCCCCTTTGCAAAGCATACCTCACTTTAATGCATACCCATCTTCAAATAATATTGAAATTTTGAATTGAACCCTATATATACTCAACCCCACACTAAGGGTATGTGCAGTCCTTTACACATAAAAACACCTAGAAATTAATCAAATTATGGTGTGTAAACATGTTTATTACACAAAACACTGAACTAAATTGACAAAGCATAACAATGATGAAAGGAAACACATAAAAGGAAATGCATTAAGGAAATATAATCTAAGTGGTAATACTACCTTATTACAAACACCAAGAAGAATTATTTATAGTAGGGATTCAACCTACTCCCATTGAAGTAACCAGAAACCATGTTCCATCCAATGGTTCTAACTAACAAGCGCTTGAATTAAGTCTATAAGTTATAACATACGGTCCCAACCAATGCACCTTAAGCTTTCTAGGGTGGTGTAAAAACTTTGAATCATACAGAAGTACCATTTTCCCAACCTCAAGCTTCTTATCCTTAATGTGCCTATCATACCATACCTTCTACCTAGCCTTTTCTTTCTTATGACTCCATCTTGTTGTGGCACGCCTCTCATCCCACGACATGAGTTTGTTGATACATTATTTGAATTCTTTCTCATCATCCAAACCTCTTGCACGTGCAGTACATAGAGAAGGTAACATGAACTCCATGGGTGGAACAACCTCTCTGCTAAACACCAACTGAAAGGGTGTCACTTTATTCAACCTTTTATAGGTTGTCCTATATGCCCAAAGTACAACAGAGACTTTATCATCCCAATATTTCCTTCCAACATCACAAATCTTAGTCAAGGTATGGCTCAATATCTTGTTAAAGGCCTCAACAATTCCATTTTCCTGAGGATGATAGGGTGTGTATTATTGTGTGCAACCATAAAATTATCCAATAGTACCTTGATGGTCTCATTAAGAAAATGGGTACCCATATCACTTGTTAAAATTAAAGGGCATCCATACCTATTGATAATATTTTCCCACAGAAACCTTGCTGCCATAGCTATTGTGCAATCCTTTGTAAGCACCACTTTTTCCCACCTTGTAAGATATTTTGTACAAGATATAATATAGCGCAATCCGATCTGCATGTGAGTCAGGGAAATAGGACCCATAAAGTCAATTATCCACTTTTTAAAAGGTTACGTGATAGCAATAGGCCTCAAATCAATTTCTTCTATATGCCTAGGCTTTCCAAGGAACTGAAAATGGTTACATGATTTACAATATTCTTTGTAATTCTTGTATAATGTTTACCACCACGGAAAACTAAAATAATCTTGTGCGCTTGTGATGGCATTTCCTATATAGTGTCCACCTGCAATACCACCATGAGCTTCCTCCATAATAACTTCACACTCATGCTCAAGTACACACCGGCACAAAACTTCATCCCGACCTAGTTTGTATAAGTCTCCACTAATCAACATGTAAGGAATGACATAGATAACAAGATGTTTATTTTCCAAGGCCTTCATTCCCTCAGGTGCCACACCTGTGCATAAAAAGAAAACAATATCCTCTAAGTTCAAGGGTGCATGGTTCAACTTGAACAATTGTGCATTTGACATTGTGTCCTCAATGCTCTATGCATCCTCTCTTGATTGAATCCTTGATAAATGGTCTGGACTAGAATTACTCTTACTTGGCTTAACCACCATTGTAAAGTTAAACTCCTAAAATAATAGAATCCAATGGCATATGGGCCTGCATAAGAAGGGGATTTTCACCAAGTACTTCAATGCCATGTGGTCTATATAAAATATTAATAGGGTATCCAATAAATATTGTCAAAACTTATGAAGTGCATAAATCATAGAAAATTTCTCATGCTATGTAGTTGTGTAATTTTGTTCTGCTGGAGTTAACTTCCTACTTGCAAAGAAAATAGGATGATCAACAATCCCTTCTCCAGGATAGGCTTGTACTTCACCAATGGCTATGCCAAAGGTGTATACATAATGATGAAAAGGTTTGGACCATAAAGGAAAGTGCATCATAGGTGTTGTAGTAATCCTTTCCTTTAGAGTATCAAACGCGCATCAGTAGTGCTTCACCCTAATAAAACCTACCTTTACCTTTCAATAATTCTTCTAATAGTATGACGATCTTAGCATATCCTTTGATAAAATTTCTGGAATATTATGTGTGACCCTAGAATCATGGCATGTCACTTTGGTTAGTAGGTTCCTCTAAACCCAAAATGACAGCAACCTTATCAAGATCCACTAACAAGACTTCTTTACATATGATGTGTCCCAAAAAAAATCCCAAAGGGTGTGGAAAACACACGAGTTCTTAATATTTAAAGAGATCCTCAACTAATGGAACCTATAAAAATTAGCGTCAAATTATCATAGTGATCTTTCATAAGCCCATATCTTTGTCCAATCATCCAGATACACATGTAATAAATTATGAATAAAATCCTACAATGCTTGTATAACTATGCATGCCAATACCTGTAGAAACATTATTTAATCAAAAGGGCATAAAAATTTATGCCAAAATTCCCCACTCAGTGGTGAAAGTTGTGTTCTCTTGATCCTATTTTTCTATCCTCACCGATGATACCGAGAAAATCCATCGTGAAATAGATATCACGCCTTGCAATACCTTCCAGGATTTCTTTTGTAAAATTTTTAGGAAAGGATCAATTACACATGCAGAATTTAAATCCCCGTAATCCACACAATTTTTGATTCTTTCATCCTTTTTTATACTAATAACAATAGGGCTAACCCATTCAGATTCTTCGTTGGGCTCGATGATACCAAAATTCAACATTTTGACAATTTAATATTTCACCTTGACGTGCAGGTTAGGGTTCATCCTGTAAGGCCTCTTCCTAACCAGGAACACACCTTCCTTCAACTTTATTCTCATCTCGAGACAAATATTCATATACCCCTTTCAATTCATGATATCCTCTAGGAAAAAAATCCTATAATTCGCACAACAATTTGATGATCTTATAAACCTCACAGTTAGACCAATAATCTCTAATGATGGCCTCCTTAGGTTCAGTATCATCCCAATGTTCACTTTCTTGGTCTTCATAGGCTCATGGTAGGTGCACACTCTTTCATATGCACTATCTAGAACCTCACGTGTACCCTTTGTGTGCTCAACATCCAGGTTTTCCACTTCTTCATCAACTAGATAGACCATATTACCATTTTCTCTTTCCAGGAATGTGTGCCTAAGTTGTTCTACATATGTTTCTTCCTCGTCAAAGCATGCCTCAAGGTTTGAATCACCCAACAAATATTGAATGATCTCCTCAACCTTTGCACTATCTCCTATAGTTAAGCACTTCATAACCTATAACACCTCATTCAATGAAGGTTTAGTGGACAAATAATCAAAGGTCCGAATCATACCCACAGTAAGTTCTTTCCAATTTCCAATATCTCTGTTTAACTCCACATATACATACCATGTGCACGTGTAGCCTCATAAGGTGAATTACAGATTGTGTACCCAAACGAAGGTGGTAAAGCTTCCTAACCCTTTATACAAAATCTCTCACACTGCTAAATGTGGTGTTGAAAAGGATCATTACCATGAAATACATAGATATGAGTAGGCACATTACTCCTTAGGAATCTAAAAAATAAGGTGATTCTCACCTCTCTCCATTCTAAAATGTTATCCCCGTGAACCATCCACCAGTGCATTGTTGTCTTACGCAGATTATAAATGATCATATTCCTTCTTTCAACTTGATATTCCGACTGAAATTCCATAACAAGCATGAATACTTCTAGATTCTCCTCACCAGTGTACCTTGGTACCTGGCTACTTCCCAATCACCTAACACAATGTGACCTACTTAAACATGCAACTGCACATCTTACTTCACGTCAAACCATTTCATAAGTGCCATATGCCCAGTTTTCACATGTAACACTTGTAGCATCGGGTGTGCATCATCCCATTGGAGAAATCTTTCCTTTGATAGAGAAATTCTAGATCTTGAATGGTGCACACATAAATTTTGTTCAAGCCTTCTTCACTTAAGGGCTCTACATAAGGTGTAGATTTCCCATCTGTCAAGGGAATAATGACGCACTCCTCCTTGTTCTCAAAACTTATATAGCATTTTTTGAAGCGTAGATCAATGTTGTTTGCATAACACCAAGGGTGCTTAAGTAGTACTAGAAAAGCTGTCCACTTCGCAAGTGCCAACACTTCAAAGTATCCAATAAACTTGGCCCCTATATAGTAATAGACACATCCTTTATAACTTTAATAGGTGTGGCATTATTTTTGTTTTCCATGAACAAAACATTCAAATATGTTTGTAATGGTGGCTTTCCCATCTAAACCCATGAATCCAAAGTGAGTACATTCACTTTCGTGCTTGTGTCAATAAAGATACTACTCAAAATTCATCCATTGATAACAACATTCAGAGTGATCTCCTTATCATAATCTAAACTATGAGGTGGGAGGTTAGCATACAAAATATGCCTCTCATGTTTAATCCCATTACGTTGAGTGTTTCCCTTTAACCAATTCCCTAACAAAGGAATAATATTCTCTTATCACAACATCTTGAAAACCTCCTTTAAATCATCAAATTTTTTTGATGGAGCCCAACCGCTTTCTTTTGTTCCAACTTCTATGAAAATTCCTTTAAAAACTATATCTCACCCTGGACTTCTAACTACCTCCATGGTTTCTTGATAACCTCTTTTTGGTACATAAGGTCTGGATACTTTACATGTAGTACTTCCTCCTTAGTAATGGCAAGATTTTATTTGAGAACTTATTTGGTGCACACAACCTCAATGTGTGTGGTAATATTCACACGTACCAACTCGGGATCGACACAAAATTTTGCATCCATTGATCTTCCATGACACATCGCACTCTAACCATTCCCACACTCTTGTTCTCATGCTTTTGTTTCTTACTTAATTGTTCATACAAGTTAGGGAACTCTTCATAGTTATGGTTCTTTTTACAAAAATAACAAACAATATTCTAAGGAACTCATGCCCGTAATGATCGGGGATCCGCTTGTATAGCAAATTCCATGAGGGAAATCAATTCTTCCACCCCGTGACCTCATCCTCTGAATCCTCTTTGGTATCCTTGACCTCCACCATGACCTCCATCGAGTGCCCTTCATTTTGAACATGGTCATGATGCTCACCATTCTCCTTATAGTTGTTTGTAATTCCATTTTGAAATACATTAGTATCAATGAAATCATGGATCTGATCAATCAACCTACAATCCTTAGTATCATGAGTAGAAAATCTTCAAATCTTGCAATAAGAAGACACGTTCTTCCTTATCGTGTGTTAGAGAAAAGGGAACCTACTTGAACTATGATCTAAGTGATAGATTTTGCAATCCAACAACAAGTAACACACTCGATTTATGAGGGAAAATATCTTTAATATGCCATTTTACTTCACAATCTATGTACCGAATCCCACTACATGTCTCATGTTCGAATTAGATGATAATTTCTTTAACTATTTAGCCATTTCTGCAATCGATCTTCCAAAATGGGCTCACTCCTATGTCTACACTCCCTACTACCTCGGCCAGACGTAGAAAGTGTTTCAAGTGCCTCGCATGGATCTGTGTAAGTCTTATGCAAAAATGAACTTCTCAAAGGCATGATAAGTCCTCCAAAAACCACCGAGCATGCTAGCTCACGTGTATATCATAATATAACTTGGACAAAAGGGTCTTGAAACATGCATCATAGTCCCGAACACTCTCGGTAGTGTGCCTTGCTTAGTGTATTTCAATGCGTTGATGCTCTTCTAATCCAATTCAGGATATTAAACTCTTTCAAGAAAGCATTATGCAATGTGGTATAATCTACACAAGTCTGGTCAGGGTCAAATTTTTTGTACCAACTATACACGTGCCCTTATAGTGTAGTTGAAAACTGACTTGCCTTATGCTCTAGATCTGTAATCCCCTTAGTGCACCATAGTATCTCACACATATGTATGTGTTTGGCTGCATCTACAATTCCTATATATTCTGGGAGACATAGAGACATTTCCATATAAATCTGTTGGGACTAGTGCGAGACCTTGCCCACCGGATCAGAACCTATGTTTCCTCCTATGTTTCCACCACCCCTAGAGCCACCAAATCCACTACCACCCAATCCAACTAACCCTCTTTATCCCCCTCTTGAAGTAGGCAATAGACTAAAGCATGCATTACTTTGTGCTTCCATAGTTTTCTAAACTAAAACCCTATAGTATATGAATTTTTTTACTTCCGGACATTATACACATGTTCTACATGCTCACGTTATGTCTTTGACGACATCTAGAAAAGATACCTCTAAATGGACCCCTAAATAAAAAATGATGATTACACCATAGATGAATAAGATACTTGATTCACTCATGAAATTGACTTAAAATTAACTATATCTATTGCAACTTTACTTCCCACACTAGCCTACTTACTTTAACTAACATAGAAACCGGAAAATCAAGTGCAAGGGCTAGGTCTCAAGGTAGGTTCGATGCATGCCCACGGTTGACACTCTTTTTTAGACACACCTTCATCCAAAACCAAAGAGGGTTCTCTACCATGATTTCCCAAATGGGGGAGTTTCAGATGCTTTGGCTCCACATCCTCTATGCGAGATCCAAATCCTTCACGATCCATCTCTCTCTACAAAACCATTCTTTCCATGATCTCTCTCTCTTCTTCATCAAATCTCTCTTGCGTGCTTTATTAAACTTAAGTTGCCTTTATTCTCTCTGTCTCTCTGTCGATACATTTTTCATCTTCACCAATCCTACTTATGCTCCCATGCATGGTGGATTTTAGCTAGTCATAGGCTTCTCTTCCAAATCCAAGGTTACAATCAAGATTTTAATTGCCAAAGGAATACCATACTATTACAATTACGTAGTCTCACGCAAGAACCGGAACTCAACAACCTCAAGACATGAGTACATAGAAACTACATATTCTATTATATAGCTGTTCAGAACACCACAGAACCAAACATCCACAGAGCGTGTCCAAATTAGATTTGCATCATACAAGGCCTAAAATTATTCCTGCGTCCAAACAAGCATGTGAAACCTCTAATTCCTCTTAGATGCATTAACAACCAGCCACTCATAGAGATCTATAGGAAAGATAACAAATAATGTCTCATACAATGCATCATACTGATCTGTTTAACCCATGTGCGTGTATTAAATTTAGGTCCAATGCTAAACCTTAGAGTATACTCTTCATCTAAATCTTCTAACCACTCTTCAATACTCACCGAGTTCAACCGGTATCTCTTCATCACGTAACATCATAGAAAAAACTTTAAAATAGGTCCTGACAATAGAAACAAATGATGTAGCCTTGTTTTTAGCACCAATAGCCCAAGGCAACTGAGCACTCACCCGAAGTGTGCAAGGGTACTAGGTCCCTCTTTAGATAAGATTGTTTAAGATATTAGCATGATTGAATGTATATTTCAGATTCATAATAGATAATAAAGTATTCCATAGTGCATACTCCAAATTTAGATATTAAGCATATGAAAGAATAACTAAACAATGACTAGAATCAGATTTACCATGTAAGTTCCATGTTTAGTTACATACAACACAAATATCCATCTAATAAGAACCATTATAGTAAGTCTTTGCAAAACACAAGCTTCTTACATACATATCAATGTCACCATGAGTCATCATGCGCATACAAACCAACAACATAACTCCAATACAATAGTGATGATACAAAACCATGAAAATCAATACATATTTATAATGGTCCGGGAACTTCCCTTCACCGCCCATGCACCTTCAAAAATAGGCTACATGCTAATAATATCCATGCACCCTTACATGAGAATACAAAATCATGCAAGGTCACTAATAATAGGTTTTCTAATAATACAACTTTAGTATTATCCTATTATTAGCTCCAAAAATTTACATGGCGCTTGATCTTCTTCTAGTCTCAAAATAACCTTGTGTGGTATGCAAGTCTTTTACAAAATGTTCTCCACACTCTATGTCCAAAATTAGCCCCAAACTATAAATGCCTATGTCCGATTTCAACTTGTTTCGGGTGCGCCCTATTCGTTATACTTATGTGTACCACAGGTGCATTGTGTCCATGCACCCAATCCCTCAGCGCTTCCATAATTTGAGTTTTATTTCATCAGCTCAACAAGATAAATTTTTTTGAAGGAAATATTAGATACAATAAAGAAACATGTGCTTTTACTTAGATAAATAATTTTGTAGAGAGAAATTAGTTTATTCTTACATAAAATTTTGGATGTACGACTTGTCATAATAAAGTTCCCATGAAAGGGCCACAAAGTGCCACAACTCATCGAAGTAATCTGCCCAATCTTGGTTAGCTACGTCAATTTCCTCCCTACTGATTTCTAACTAATCTTTAATATCGTCAAGTTTTGGGATCAATGCAATGGCACAAAGACTAAACTCATGGGCTATGTCATATTGCTCCTAGTAGAAAGGCCACATGACAATAGGAAGGTCATGGGATTTTTTTATGGGATGTACCTATTCTAAAACAATTATATAAATACATGAAATCCTTGCAAAGTTGATTATTAGATAAATTAGTTGATGAAAATATCACTATAATGTGTAATGGAAAAAAAGATAGGGATTGATGATGATTGGGGAAAAAGGGTCTGTTTCAACAAAGGTGGTAAAATAGGTTATTATTGATGTAAGGGAATTCAACAATGTAAATGTGAGGCATATGTGATGTAGAGACAATATTGAAGCATAAAATAGGGATTACGATATGTGCAAGGGGATACATTAAATGTGAAGGGATTGAGGGCCTAATTGACGATGATTGCATAAATCGATAACAATTAGGAATTGGTGATGATCCTTGAAAAATGGGATAGTTTTCTAAATGAAAGAAAAATAGGGAATATATAGGTAGGTGTTTAAATATGAGAGTATGTAGAATGTAACTAATATAAACTATGACTGAAATAACACAAGTGAGAGAACTATACCTTGTTGAGTGATAATATAGGTGACAAAGCTCAAATGGTGGATTAGATGCTTGAGAGGGACTCTCGAGAGGTGGTAACAAGTTTTAAGGGTCTTCCCAATGTCATCAAGTCACTTAGGATGTAGGTAGGGTCTCAATACTTCAACAATTTGTCAATAGTGAATCCAATTTAATTGAGGAATGAGGAAGGATGGTAACTAAATTTGATTGATGACGATCATAATAATAAGCTGCGGATCACAAAATTCTATCGATATGGTCAAGATTGTTAAGAAAAAAATGGAAGGATGGAAAATGGTTGAAACCACTTTTCATCCGAGGCTTGAAGTTGGTTCAAGAATGGTGGGAGGTTAAGGATCTGGGTAGGAAGAGGTTAGGATGGTTGGGGTAAATTAGGTTAGGTTATTTTAAGAGGTTAGGAAGGGTAAATGGGATTCTACGTGGGTAATCTGGGGATTTACGAAGGTAATCTATAAAATATATGAAATAAAGGACCCAGGATAGTAATAATAGTGTAAACAATTATAATGTATTTAATATGTAGGGTCACTTAGGGGTGAGAAAAATGATGTCAAGATTTGCCCCCTTTTATTGAATTGTCTATAGGAACATGTCATAGGAAAACAAATAGTGTGAAGATTCCCTAGTTTTATGGTAAGGATAGTTTCCCCCCCTCAAGATAATGGCTTACTATGTTGGTCATTGGATTAAAAAGAGTTGGAATGTGTGAATATGATTTCTTAAAGATGCTTTAGGGCTTGACTGTAGCCTAAAATGATCATGCTAGAGGAATATATAGAAATGGTAGTAGTCTCGAAAAAACTTGGTAGGGGACATTATTTGGCCTCAAGGAGAAACATTAATGTGAGAATCCTTCAGATGCATACTTTGGGAATATCACTATAAGAAGAGAATCCAATGGGAGCCTTCTTGTGTCAATGTGCAAACCATGGGACCAATGGGCCAAAGGAAGATATCCACAATGTGTTCAAAATAAGTGTATGGTAAAAATAGAGTTACGGCAAGGAGTTGGGAATCAAAGAAAAGGCATATGATCTCAAAATATGTAGTGTCCTTTAAAATGAGGATTATATGATCAACGAGGATCTAAAAATGGCTCTACTTCATCAAAACAATTAGCACAAAGAAGGAAAAATGGTACACAAAGGTTCTATCTTTTTAGTACTAAGATCGCGCTCTGTGTGCGGCACAGGATTATAGAACCACCACCCAACCGGGGCAGCGGTCCTAGGACCACCGGTCTACATTGGGTGATGGTCCTAGCTCTTTCGAGCAGAAAACAAAAATATGAAATGAACAACCTATAATTTGGACGGTTGTCAAGTGTCTCTTCTCCTCCATGGGCTTTTCGATTCTCCGGTGCATGAGAGGACTTGAGAAAGGATATAAATACATATTTATAGAGAGAAAAATGGCATCAAAGCATGAAAGCAAGTGAGAAAGAAGTTATTAGTACTTGAATTGTGTTTTATAGAAGAAAGGAGTGTTGAGACAGAAAGCAAACAAGTATTTGCGAGGAAGTGTGAGATATTATCTACTTCTCTTTCTTACTTATTGTAAATTCTATACTTTTATTTGAAATTGGCCAATACAAAAATGGGAAGAAAGAGAAATTTCCATTCTCGAATGGTTTTCCTCCTTAGGAGGTTTCAGGATAAATGTTTTTGGTGTTATGAGCTTAAATTCTTTCCTTTCCTGTAATTGTGGATTCTAAGCATAAGCATAATTCATTCACTAGCTATCTCTGTCATTTTCTAATAGAAAGTAGAACAACAACATTTAGTTTTTGATTTTGTGGATAATTCCAAAGTTGAATATTTTACAAATCATTTTGGTATCAAAGCTAACAAGTATCTAGGACTGTGGTATTCATTCTTGGATTTGTATAACAGTGACGAGGTCTAAAGGTGAAGAGGCATGTACCTTGTGATCCAAAGATTTCTAAAAAGAAGTGGAAATAGAGAATTCAGGGACAAATGGAGGAAGATAACTTGGTCCATAGAATAAAGATGCTGGAAACCATGATGGATAGGATGTTTAGAAGGCAAGAAGAGCTTGTTGATTTGTAGAAGACAACTCCTGTCAAACAGACTCGTGGACTAAGTGGTTCGGGGCTTAGCTGAAAAGTTTGGCATGAGAGGGAGCCACCATGAGGAAAGTTATGGGGAAGAGCATGCAAAAGAGACTTCAAACACAAGAGAAAAGGTAAAATCCAATCATACTCCCTTTAAATTTGAGACGAAAGTTGATATCAAAAGCTTTGAAGGACAAGTAGATGCGGAGTTGCTTGATAAATGGTTAAAACAGTTAGAAGTATACTTTAGCATCCACGATGTCACTGAGGTAAAGAGGATCACCTTTGCATGTCTCAAAATGGAGGGACATGCTTTGGTTTGGTGGGAAACCCATCTAACCACTTGTGAAAAGAAGAAGCATCCTATTGTGAAATCTTGGCAAGAATTTAAAGAATTACTTAGAGCTAACTCCTATCCTATTGGCCACATGACTGACCAAATGATTAAATGGTGGTATTTTAGACAAGGTAGTAGTTAAAGTGTGTAGGACTATACTACGGAGTTTTAGAGGAAGGCCATGTTGCTAAACATGGACTTGGAGGATGAGGATATTCTGACTAAGTACTTGGGAGGACTTAACACTCACCTTCGATGAAAATTCATCTCCACCAAGCCCAAAGATCTAGTGAGTTGTGTGTGCAAACACACTACATAGATGATGAAAAGAAGTAAGGAGAAACAAAGCCAAGGGAAAAGCATTCAACAAATCAGTAGAGAAAAGAGTACGAGAAAACAAGTAACAAGGGTAAGTGGAAAGGGAAAGGTAAACAAGATGCCACTACTCTAAATACTTGTAAAGATCCCAAGAATTTTTGCAATAATTGTGATATTAATGGTCATATTGACGCTACATGTTGGAAGTTACATCCGGAGTTACATCCAAAGAACCAAACCAAGGACTCGAAGAAGTCCATGAAAACTGTAAGAATAGAAGGGGAGGATGTAGACGAAAGTCTTGGATGCATGGCCACCAACATGGACAACCAGGAAGAGGAGATGAGTAGACTATTCTAGATCAAAATCTAGATCAAGAGAACTAAGGTAAATGCTTTGGTTGATACCGGTTCTCAATCTAACTTGATTTTTGAAGCAGTTGTAAAGAAGCTTGGTCTTGAGACTTACGAGCATCCACACCCTTATCCTTTGGGTTGGGTGAAGAAGGGTGTTGAAATTTAGGTAACAAGAAGATGTAAGGTCAAGTTTGGGATAAATTCCTAGTATATTGATGTTTTGGAAGCTGACATTATTCCACTTGATGCTTTTGATGTTGTATTTGGGAGTCCTTACTTGTATATCAGGGATGTTATATTTATGAGAAGGGAAAACTGGTATAGATGGGTCAAGGATGGGATCAGCTACAACATCCGGGAACACCAGTGTAAGACACAAGTTACTATGGTGAGTGATAACCAAGCAAAACGACTTATTCAGGAAAATCATAATCAATTTTGTTTACTTTTGTTAAAAGACAAACAAGATGGGGTAGAAATTTTAGAGATTTCTAACCAGGGAAAGCATGATTTGGATAGTATTATTCAGTCCTTTCAGGAAGTTTTTCATGCTCCTAGTAGGTTACCATGAAAACAGGAAGTAGAGCATGAGATTCAACTATTCCCGAGTCCCTCTACCAAACATCAAAGGTTATATTGGCAATCCTTGCTTGAGAGTACTGAAGTAAATAAACAACTCTAGGAACTACTAGACCAAGGGGTGATACATCCAAGCACCTCACCATGTGGTTCGCCTATTGTGATGGTGCCAAAGAAGGATGGTTATTGGAGAATGTGCATCGACTACCGCACTTTGAACAAGATCACCATAAAGAATAGATATCCACTTCCCTACATAGGTGATCTCTTGGACCAACTTTAGCATGCCAAATTCTTCATGAAGTTAGATCTCAAGTCGGTTATCACCAAGTCAGAATGAAGGAGGAGGATATATGGAAGACTTCCTTCAAAACAAAACAAGGTTTGTATGAATGGTTAGTACTTCCTTTTGGTTTATGCAATGCACCCACTACATTTATGAGGTTAATGAATGATGTATTAAAGGATTTCATAAATTCATGTTTCATCATATATCTAGACGATATCTTGATTTTTAGTGCTACATGGGAAGAACATCTAACTCATTTACAACAAGTCTTGCAAGTTCTTAGGGAGAAACAACTACTTTGTAATATGAAGAAATGTGAGTTTTCCAAATAGTCACTTGTCTATCTTGGGCACGTGGTTGGAGGAGGAGAGCTATGAATGGATCCAAAGAAGGTGGAAGCTATCACTAATTTTCCAACACCAACAGGAGCCATGGAGACTAGGAGTTTTGTGGGATCAGTTTGTACATGCGGAAGTTCATTTTGGGATTCTCCATGATTGCAGCACCTCTACACATAGTGGCCAAAGAGTAAGGGTTTTTACTGGGGTAAGGAACAAGACAAATCCTTTGAGTTATTGAAATACAAGATTATTCATGCTCTAGTACTTTCTCTTCCTAATTTGTAATAACCTTTTGAAGTAGAGACAAATGCTAGTGATTACGCCATGGGTGCAAGTGTTGCTTCAAGGAGGTAAACCTATATGCTATCATTTTGAAACTTTCACTTCAGTAGTTAAAGGATATTCAATATATGATAAGGAAATGTATGCACTAGTTTAGGAAATTAAAAATGGAAGCATTATTTGTTGGGTAAAGAAAATATTGTGCACACTAACCACAAACCTTTCTAATATTTCCGAGCACAGTCTAAATTACAGCGGAAAGACATTATAGATGGATGGGGTTCTTAAACTTGATTCCACTTGGTGATCAAGTACAAGAAGGTTAGTACAAACTTGATGGTAGACATGTTTTCTAGGCCACCCACACAGGATAATTTTTTTTGTTTGGCCACTATTTCTCAGATTGAGCCCTTCACGAAGGAAGCTTACAGAGAGGCGTATGCCCAGGACAAAGAATTTGGGGTGACATTTCAAAAATTGCTTTCCAAAGGGGATGAAAGGATGGAGATTAAAGATTGTTATATCAAGGATGGGATGCTCTACTGATGGGGGAAACTTTGTGTGCCTAAAGAAGAGAGACTTTTATTGATGAGGGAAACACATACCTCAAAAGTAGTAGGACATTTTGGTGTTGGTAAGACCTTAGCCCACTTGCAAAGGTACGTGTATTAGCCCAATTTGTAAGAAGAAGTATCAAAATTTATACATGGATGTAAACTTTGTTGTACTAGCAAGCCTAAGACTAGGAAGGAGGGTTTTTAAATGCCTTTGCCAGTACCTACTCATTTGTGGGAGGATATCTTTATGGATTTTGTAGGAGGATTACCTATGTTTTAACATGGCCATCACTATCTATATGTTGTTGGTGATAGATTCATTAAGATGTGTATTCTTATGGCATGTAAAAGACAGTCGGTGCACATGAGGTAGTAGATATTTTCTTTGCTAATGTATGGGTGCATTTTGGTTTGCCAAATTCTATTGTTTCTGACAGAGATTCCAGGTTCTTGGGGAAGTTTTGGACTACTTTTTGGGACAAGATGGATACCAGGTTACAGAGGAGCACACATTTCCATCCACAGACAGATGGACAGACAAAGGTGGTAAACATGACTTTGGTACAGATTGATCGAGGGTATAACAACAAATATAAAAGGACTTGGGATGAGTCCTTAGCCTACATTCAATGTTCCTATAAGTGAGTAGTACACACATCCACTATGAAGTCACCATTTGAAGCATACTTGGGGTATCTACCTACGAATTCACTAGACATAACAGTTGGACAACATGATGAGGAGGAGACATGAGACACAAAGGTGAATAGAGAAAACAAATTCATTGATAGGATTTGACAAATCCATCTCAAAGTCAAAGAATAGCTAGAGAAATCTCAAGCCAAGTACAAAGCTAGGCACAATTAGCATGGGAGAGAACATAAGCTACATGTTGGAGATAGAGTTTGGATTTACTTGAGCAAGGAGAGATTACAAGGTCAAGCACGAAAGCTCAAGACACTAGGATATGGGCCCTCCACCATATTGGATCAGGTTGGAGACAATGATTTTCGACTTGACTTGCCACTATTTATGAGGATGTACTATGTAGTAAACTGTGAGAACTTGCACCTATATGATCCATCCATGCTAGATGAAGATGAAGGAATAAAGTTACTACCTTCCATTGAGGATTGCATCTTGGACTCACAAGGTGAATTAGAGGAGGATGTAGTGCTGAGAAGGTCAGAGAGACTAGGAGAGGTCCACATGAGTCTTGATAGATTGGACTGAAAGGAAAGACACCAAGGTAGGCACGGTGGTACTCAAAGGAGAAAGTGAGGGAATTATTTCCTCATCTACTCCCCCACTAATATTTTGTGGGACCAAAGCCTCCTAAGTAGGGGAGGTGTGATCCATAGGGATCCAAAAATGGCTGTACTTCATCAAAACAACCAACACAAAGAATGAAAAATGGTACACGTAGGTTCTTTATTTTTAGTAACAGGACCACCGCTCTGTGCAGAGCGGTGGTTATAGAACCTCCACCCAACCAAGGTGGTGGTCCTGGGACCACCATTCTACATTGGGTGGTGGTCCTCGCTCTTTTAGACAGAAAACAAAAAAAAGAAATGAACAACCCGTAATTTGAAAGGTTGTTCGTGTCTCTTCTCCTCCATAGGCTTTCCCATTCTCCGGTGCACGAGAGGACTTGAGAAAGTCTATAAATACATGTTTGTATGAGAGAAAAATGGAATCGAGAGCATGAAAGCAAGTGAGAAAGAATTTCTTAGTGCTGGAATTGTGTTTTGTAGAAGAAAGGAGTGTTGAGATAGAGAAAACAAGTATTTGGGAGGAAGTGTGAGATATTATCTACTTCTCTTTCTTACTTATTGTAAATTATGTACTTGTTATTTGAAATTGGCCAATAAAAATGGGAAGAAAGAGAAATTTCCCTTCCCGACTGGTTTTTCCTCCTTAGGAGGTTTCCAGGATAAAATTTGTTGGTGTTATGAGCTTAAATTCTTTCCTTTCCTGCAATTGTGGATTCTAAGCATAAGCATAATTCATTCACTAGCTATATCTTTCATTTTCTAATAGAAAGTAGAACAAAAACGTTTATTTTGTGATTCTATGGATAATTCCAAAGTTGAAGAGTTCTGAGATCATTATAATTCCAAGGTTCCCACAACTAGGTATTAAAACTATATGTATGGCCACAAAGGTGGGAAAGGAGAAAATGAATTTAATGGATTGCAATGTTATGTTCAAAGGACTATGTAGGTAGTGAAGTCATGTTCCCTAAGGGGTGAGGAAAAATATATGGTGTGTTTTAAAAAAACACATAAGCTCTAGACATGTATTTGGAAAGGTTTAGGAGACCAAATTTTAGAAAATATGTTGAAAAGGAGTGGATTGAAATGATTTTCAATCATCGATGATTATGGAAATGATTAGTACCGATCGTGGATCAAAGTTGATCTTATTCATGGAAATTATACAACTCAATTGGGTGCTCAAATGGTTCATTTGGACTATTTTAATTTATATTTTGAGATCTTTGTAGAAATAGATTTAAGTGTTTGAGAAATGGAGGTGAGTGGGAGTGGGTGGAAGAGGCAACAAATAAGGAGAGAGATAAGTAGATTTAATTTGTTTTATGATTTTTTCGTTATTTTTCTATTTTTATTTATACTTTTTTTGTATTTGGAAATATTTAGGAGGAATTCTTGATCGTATGATTGAAAATAATCGAAAAATTGACATTGATCGGTAGTGTAAATCCTTACCGATTAAAAATTGTTAGTGATCAAGCCTTGGTGATAGGGATTTTTATAATTTTATCATACAAGGTGACTAATAAATGTAATTTTACTTTTTTTTTCACGTGAGAGATACGATATACCTCGAGATAGGATATTTGATATGCTAGAGGAGATCAAAGGGGATGTGACATATGTAAAGTGGGAACGTGTGTTAGATGTTGGTTTGGGAGGATTCTACCTCTACCACCGGATCCGAGAGATGCAACAATGATGATTGCTTTATTAGATAGGTGGGACACGATTACATGGACATTCGGTTTTACACATGAGAGATGAAGGTCACATTAGAGGATGTGTGCCATATTATGATATTTCTGATTCAAGGAGAGAGAGGATAATACCCATTACATGGGATGACTGTTTGGAGACGATGAGGTGATTATTTGGAGATGATGCCCCAGATATTATACATAATACATGGGGTTTTCATATTGAGAGATATTATGATGTGGATGTGTAAGGGAATCAGCTAATGTTTATGGTTATGTTGGCCATTTCATGTTATGTATTCTTAGATTAAGGAGGTTGTATGTTTCCTTAGACATTGGTGGCTATAGTAGTCAATATTATAGAGCACATGATTTTGCATGCTTGGGGATCTATCTTGTTAGAAAAGGTATACCACAAGTATGGGGTTATGTGACTAGGAGGAGATTTGGTTTTGATGTGGTGTTTCTTATTCACTATTGGGCTTATGAAAATATTGTTGTAGTGAGTCCACCATGTATTCATTACGGGGTGGGGACCGGGAAGAAGGGCATGTAGTGGGGTTTATGGGATGGATATTTGATTAGATGCGAGTGTGGGGGTGGAGTAGATAAATATGAGGATTATTATGGTGAGTTTCTCAAATGATTATCTATTGATGATGTTATTTAGAGGTCGTATGTTAAATTTTTAGCATGGCTTAGCATGAATGTGCAAATGGGTGGGTTGAGACAGTGCATTGGATATAGAGAGGATGATCATATATGATTGAGATCTTATATTTTTACTGAGTGTGCGAGATAGTTTGGGTTACCACAATAGATACCTAGTGATCTCGAATATTTATCATCAATATGATTCAAAAGGAGATATTCTAGTGCTAATGATAGATGATTCACAATAGGAAACAGAGGAGGAAGAGCCGATTAGTGATGATATTGATGATTTAGGGGTAGTTGAGGGGTTTATTGACTAGTGGAAACAATAATGGGTGGCCTAGGCGAGATAGAATGGGGAGGTGGTAGAGGGGTGGAGAGGAGGGTGATGGAGATTAAGGGATATTACAAGTAGCTTTTGATGCACTATGTATGTAGAGAGATCAAATGATAGTGGATTGGGAAACCTCCCACTAGGAGAGGGATTCTCTGTTGTAGGAGTGAGATTAGGCATGCATAAAGTGTGACACCTTTCAAAAGTAGAGAGATAGATATCACTTTGGTAGTGGGAGACACGGCAGAGAAGTATGGGAATACGGGTACTACATAATATGTCTCGAGTGGGTGGAGGGTAAGGAACGAGGTAGGATGTGGGGAAGGATATAGTTCCTATAGGAAGAGTAGTGTTGGTATCATGTGGAGATATGAGATCTCTAAGTATTATTCTTGTAGATTAGTAACAATTTTTAGGAGAGGAAATGTGATACTATGAGTGTCTTATGATGAAGTGTCTTCTAGAAGCACCTCACTATGCATATTATAGAGTGAGAGAGTACATATCAGCTCATGTTGGCGGTATTACATAACCTCGAAGAGATCTAGGACATGATGGAGGGCCAAAGGGAGGCCAAGTTGGTGTTGGTGATAAAGTGTCAAATTTTTAGTTTACCATATAGTAAGCTAGTTTTATATGTGACTTTGATGTATTGAGCCCTTTTGAGACATTTGATTATTTATATTTTTTTTGTTAAGATATATATGTATATGATTATGGTTTTGGATTCATGTGATGTGATTCGATGGGATATTTTATTTGATGTTATATATGATTTTTTGATGTGATTTTGAGATATTTGAATAGATTAGATGTATGGATATGATTTAGATGTTGGTGTGATGTGACTTAAGTATAATGATATTTTTGTGTCTAATGTACTTTATCATGGTCAAGAGTAGATGTAAGATGTTTGTTTTCAACTGGATTTGATATATATATATATATATATATATATATATATATATATATGTATGTATGTATGTATGTATGTATGTATGTATATGTATATATGTGTGTGTGTGTGTGTGTGTGTGTGTGTGTGTGTGTGTGTGTGTGTGTGTGTGTGTGTGTGTGTGTGTGTGTGTATTATTTATATATATACATGATGGTAAATTTAATATGTATGACAATGCACTTGAGGCCTTGTAATAAATGTTAACACATAACTAACAATGGTTAGTCACATGTAGGATCATGGATATATGGAATGAGATTATATACCTTCTTTCAACATGGGAAGGGTTTGTAAACATTTTTTTATGGGGAAGATAGGTTCTCCTTTAATGTTTTATAGGATTGTACCCTAGATATATTTTTTTATTGTACAAACTGCTCAATGTGTGGAGTTTACTTTTTGATGGGAAATTCAATTGATGTGGGAAGTTTTCTTAGGATCCTTTTGATTATTTTAAATTTTTATTTGAAGGTTGATTGATGCGAAATTTTTTTTTGTAGTGATTATAATATTGGGTATCCATCCTTCGAGGGAGTGGTCTATAATTTTTATTTTTAATGGAAATACTTTCATGTAATATTATATAAATAGCTATCCTTCAAGGGATCCGTCTATATTTTTAATGTTAATGATTGATTTTGTATTTTATTAATAGCTATCCTTCGAGGATCAGTCTATATTTTTGATGGTATGCATCCGTAGAATATATTTGCTTTATTTTTTTAAAGTTTGGATGGGCCTAGTAGATCATCTGGGGAGGGGAAAAAGAAGTGTGTAAAAATTGCATGTGTGTACCCCTAGAATTTTTTAATTTGGAAACTAAGGGGAATTTGGAAGTAATGATTTCAGATTTCCTAATTCTAAATAGGAGCTTATGAATGTGGAAAATTTTATGAGAAGAGTCTTGGTGTTCATTTTTAAGGTTGTAAATATAGGATACTAACAAGAGACCACATAATTTTAAATCATTACAATAGTAGGCGATAGTTTATTAATGTGATGAGATATTTGATGTAACTAATGTCATGTAATTAAATTTCTTAACAATAGAAATTCCGAGCATAGAGAATTTAGGGGTTATTTTAGAGGTTTACCATTGATGGAGGCTAAGCAATAAGCCCCATACCCAAACTTGTGAGTGATAATATATGGAACAATCTAGTTTGGGGAAAACTTTCCATGTTGAATCCTTTCTAGAGTAGTGAAATTTTGATTCTCTTTGACGGAAAGATCACCAATATTGAATTCACATTCTTTGACATGTTTATTGTATGCTATTTTGATGTGTAAATGATAGACATGATGATGTTCAAGGATTGTTTGGTAATTTTTGTCTAAAAATTTGTGTTGCGCTAATAATTCCCGACAATAATCCTCATCAAAAATGAAATATCTAAGGGAGACATAAAGGGATGGAATTTGGACTTCAAGAGGAAGGAAAAACTTGGAGCTATAAACAAAAGAGAAGGGAGTATTACCTACGAGGAGTACAAATGTTAGTCTAATAGGCCTAAAGGGAAAACATTATATGTTGATGCTAATTTTTGCTGACTTGTTAAAAAAAAAAAATCATTAGGATTTTTTTAGTCTTTACTTGAGATTCTACTTTAATGTTCTCTTGTGGGTATAAGGAGATGAAAATCTAAGCTTGATGTTGTAGGTGTTGTAAATTTTTGAACCTTTTCTTAAAGGACTTGACATTATACGTGATAATTTTGTGATGAATTCCAAAGCAAAAACTAATGTGATGGTGGATGAAGTCAACAATCTTATTATATTTAGTAGAGATGAGGGGGATGGATTCCACCCATTTAGTGAAGTATTCAATTGTTGTGATGATAGAATTGTGTTGTTGTGATGAATGGGGTTTGATGAGGTCAAGTCCCCATTGTGAAAAAGGCCATAAATCCTAAGTAGGTTGTAAAGCCTAACTTTGGATGTGAGTGAGGTTAGAGTGTTGTTGACATTTGACGCATTTCTTGACGTACTCATAACAATATTAATTAAGGGTAGGCTAGTATTAACCCATCCGTAGGATGTGTTTGGAAATAACTAGACCCAGAAAGTGTCCACCATATATGCCATCATGGACTTCTTGGATAACTCTGGTGGATTAATGAGATTTGAGTCATTGAAGTATAAGGCCATCAAACCATCATTTATAAATAATTATTCATAGGATGACATAATGGTTAGCATGTTGTATAAAATAGTTCTTGTCATTCTTAGATAGATCTTATGGGATTTTAGATTGAGAAAGATAATTTTAGAATTGAGTGTACTATAGATCGATTAATTTTCTTCAACAAGATTAACAGAGGAAATTTTTTGGTATGAGATGGTTAATTGAGTCTATGCACAACAATAAACAATTTGGAATCTTCAATTGATAAGGGGGATGAGTGATTAAAGAGTAACCATGTTGTTTGCGAATTTGTTGGACAAAGGGGAACTATTTGGATTGTATATTGATCGAAGGATTCTATGAGGAAGTCAACAATTTTGTTTTGTGTTTTTGTAAAATTTCATTATTAAATTGATAGGTTCATTTAATTTGATTGATAATTAGTTGGGAGTTCCCATAGATGTCAAGGATTTTGAAAACCAAGCATGAAAATTGTTTGGAGACCCATAATTAGGGCTTCATACTCAACCATGTTGTTGGTGAATTCAAAATTTAGTTTTAAGGATAGAGGAATGAGTGTCCCCAAAGGAGATATGATGATGAGTGTCATGTTGAGGGGAGTGTGTTCTTGATAAAGAGTGTTGATAAATTCATTTGGAAATTATTTGTGAGACGGTTGATTGTGAAGAAAGGGAGATTCCATGAGTTTATTGGTGAAGGATTTCCCCTTGATATATTTTTGTGACATGAATTCTAGGTCAAATTCAGTCATAAGTATGAGCCATCGGGTGATGTGATCCCTTTGATATAATTTATAATGCATAGATGTGAGAGGATTAAAGTTGGTGACTACACAAGTCTTATGATTAAGGAGATAGTGATGAAGTTTATAAGCTGAAAAGTGTGGAGCACAACATAAATTTTATACTTCAGTGTAATGAGTTTTGTTGTCATGAAGAGTTTGGATGATGTAATAGACAACCTTCTCTCTACTATGATCATCTTGATGTGCTATCATGGCACACATGGCATGGTCAGTGATAGATATATATAGATAAAATGACTCCCAATATCATGTAGGTGTGATTACAAGTGGTGATAAAAGGTATTGTTTGAGATCTTTAAAGGCCTTTTGACAATTGTCATCCCACTAACAGAAATCCTTTCAGAGGATCTAATGAAAAGGTTTATAATGGTTTAAAATATGATAAATGAAGTGGTGGAATGATTGGAGTCTACCTTAGATACTATGAAGTTTTTTTTGTTAAAATCATCTAGCTAAGAACACCGAATACACATTTAGCCAAGTTAAGGAAGAGAAAGTATTAAATAATGTAGGAAATGACGATGTCAATGAATATTATATGATCCCCTAGATGCTTGGATTAATCTAAGAAGTCATTCACATAATATTTTATGGTTTTATGGATGAGGTCATGGAAGATATAAGTCATGATGCATTGATAAGTGGCCCTATGTTCTTCAGGATGAAGGACATGAATCGGTATAAGAAGCTTCCCCAAGGGGTGATGAAATATGTCTTATGTTGGTCATTTGGTGCGATGAGGATTTGATTATACCCAAAAATTCATCTATAAGAGATATCATCTCATGGCCTATAGTGAGGTCATTAAGTTAATCGATGTTAGGAAGGGGGAAGTCATCTTTAGGACAAGATATATTGAGATCTTAGAAGTCTGCGTAGATACATAAATTTCAATTGGCTTTGGTTATGGGTATGATATTAGACATTCATTTTGGATAGTCAATGGATAAGATGAAATTAGTAGAGAGAAGATGTTATAACTCCCTTTTGACGAGTAGGGCTAGGTAAGGATGTATCCTACGTAACTTTTGTTTGATTGGATTAGTGTTGGGGATTTTGACAATTTTGTGGATAAAAATTTAGGGTCAATGATGCAAAGCCCTGCATACATGCTAGAGAACCCAATTTTTTTCTTATAAGCCACTTATTCATGTGTGCAATCATCAAAATCCCCAAATTACAATCTTGCTCAAGAAGGCTCAAATGACCAAAATGGACTAAATCACTGTATCAAAGGCTAAAAAAGTTCTAACATGCTTGACAACACCAAATACACCTGCTCACATCACCAAACTAGTTTCATTACTTCAATTTTCATGTTTTCCCTTTTTGACCTCATATGCCCTTAAGACCAAGTTCTTTTCTCTAACCATGCATTCAATCTTTCATATCTTTCTAGGAGCTATCACTAGGTTCATTAGTTCACATTTGAATATTCCAACTTTACCCTAAAATATCAGCTCTTAATTCTTTATACAATTCCTTGTAGGTCTCTTTTTGTGTTTTGGTCTACAAACCCTCCATTAGGTCTTCTACACCCATCTTGTTGTGATTATCTCCTCATCTAAGGAATTTCCAAGCACAAAGTAACCATTTTTAGGCATCTAATAAGGTGATTGACCTTCCCTTAAATTTCATTACTCAACTCCAAAGATTTCATATACTTCCTTTGTAAACTTCACCTTTCAACTAGGTTTCCTCTAGGTCTCTCAAGAACTCAAAACTGAAAAGTGATGATATCTTTATCCCACGTGTGAATTTAGTGCTAAAATTTTGTACACATATTATTAAAGGTATAAAGACCCTACAATAATTTTTTTACAAAAATCACTTGATAAAACCAAAATAGAGAGTTTTTAGAAGTATTTCCAAAAAATGACAGTCACAAGGAAACGAGCATTAAAAAATCCATATCTCAATATTTACACACTTTTAGAATAAGCCCACTTGATAAAACCAAAATTAGAGATTTTTTATAAATTTGTCCAAAACAAGGACGGTCATAGGGAAGCGAGCATTAAAAATCCATATCTCAATATTTACAGACTTTAAGAACCTCGGTCGACTTGAATTTTTTTTTATGAGCAGAAAATTTCATATTTAGAGTGTTTTGAGTGATTATGCCATCATCAACATGATTCACAAGATTTTGTGATTTCTTCCCTTACACAAAACAAGGGTTTATGACTGATTTTTTTATTTTTTCCCTATCAAATCAACTCAAAACTTCTTTAAATTTTTCCCACATGTCAAAGATACATTTCAGTCCTTCCCCTAAAAATTTGAGCAATTTTCCGTTTGTATTTTTCAAGTTATGAAATTTTTCCTTTGTTCAAAACCCTAGGATAGGGTACAAGGCAACAAGGGTGCATTTATGGATTTAATTACACTTTCATGAATTTTCAAGATTCTAAAATGTTTGAAACTCCTTCCCTATCCTTATCACAAATTTCATGCATTTTTTTAATCTCTATACAACCATGATAATCAAGAAACACTTTGCAAATAGTTATCATGCAAAATCTTACCTCCCTAACACAATACATTCTTCTTATACTAGACTCTCTAATGCCATTTCCACTCTTTCCCAATATTCTTCATGATCTCTATAGACTGAACCACCTTAATTTCTGTAGGACATTCATAAATATAAATAAATGAGATTAAAACATAGTTTCATCAACAAACCATGCATCATATCACAATATACTTTCAAACACAATTTTTACAACAAAAAGGAAGCTTTCATTAGATGTATACAATGAACTTCCATAAGCTCCTTGAGCCCTAGGCTCAATTACATAGATTTTTCTCCTTTCTCAACCTCTACCAACCTCAAAAACCCTCATTCGAATGCATTAGGATCATTAAGAAAGAGGAGATGTAGTTAGGTTTTCCCAACTCCTAACTCAACCATGATTCCACTAACTACATTGAGTTTATACCTAGGTAGGGTAATGAGAGGGATTTTTATATCATGACCACTATTATTACATTTATGTAAGTCTAAGATAACATTTAAGTCAATAACATACTAACTTAGGCCTAGATTACATTACAACTCTATTTAAATATTCAAATATGGATTTTGGAGGGAAACCTCCAAAATGCCACTTATTACATTATGAGGGGTCCATATGGACCAAAAATTCTATAAAACCTCCTAAGACACCCTAGAAGACAATTAAATCCAAAATTTAAGCTACAAACCTGATGCTCGTACATCATTCAATACTTGACATGCCAATATATGGCAGTGTGAAGGATTGACTGTGATTAGAAAGAAAGGTGGTGAGGTATTTTAGTTATTTCGAGTCTAAAGACTGGCCGACTTTGACTATGTGAGGTTCTTGCAAAGTCCCTATGTTAATGTTGATAGTGGATTCAATAACAAGCGTAGAAGTGTTAGGTGTTAGATTATTTTGAAGATAATTGTCTTATGTCCTTATACAAAATAAGATGGATTCATCATCGTGACATTGAAGAATGTTGATGGTAGGGGAGTCTTCCTCTACCATTTCAGGTAACACTAGTGGAAGAGTCTTAGTCTCACCATTATCCTGGTAAGTTAGTGGTCCTAAGGTGATCGTATTGATTAAAAAAAGTTAGGGGGATGGATATGGTGTCATATGTGTCCATAGAGTCATCAGGTGGAGATGAAGGGGATGTATCTAATTATGCTATGGATTTGGGTGTGGTTGTTACGAAAGTATTTGAGGATGGCTTCTTGAAACATGGTCCAAATTTTTCATGAGGCTTCCTAGAATAGTCAAAGGAAAATTCATGTATGCCTTATTTGTAACATCCTAAACAAAATCCTTTCCATGTGCATCTATGGAGATAAGTTTGGGTGAATGATAGATTGTATAAGAATGAGAAGTTATATGTGAATTTGTGGTCTTAATTTCTTTCTCAAAACCCTAGATGCACTTGGAACTTCATCTAAATTGATCTCGAATGCTCACTTGAAGTTTCAAGGTACTAGGTAACTCTTTTACACTAGCTTTGTTAAAGAGTTAGCATGCATGAACATGTATTCCATAATTATAACAACTAGATCTATGAGCTCTGTTTGGAAAAACACATAATATATTAGACATACAAATCAAAATAGAATGCATGCTAAGAATAGCCATGCACCACTACAAAAGCAACTAAGGAAGCATGAAATTTTTACCTACTAATAGATAATCTATTAATGACACTAGATATGTATCCTATTATTAGCTCATCTTTGTATGATGCTTGAACTTCTCCTTGTTCCCAAAATAGCTTTGTGTGTCCTCTAAGTATTCATTCCTTGTTCGGTCGTTCTCTGTACTTCATGTTATTATTAGCCCATATATGAAAAAGGGATAAGTCTCTAGACCGTGTCTTTCTTAGTGCACCCTTCCTTTGATAAATTTCCGTGGGTACCTACGTGCCCCCTTCCTTTGTGCCTTATTCTTATGTGCCTTTCATACTTAGACAATATTTCCTCCCATCAACATTACCCCACACTAGCTTCATTTCCACTACCAAAGAATGGGAACTCATGCCTTATCTCTCAAAGAATAAAGAATAATGACTAAAATAATTACTGTACACAATAAATGAAACTATACTAAAAATACTCTGGGTGGTATATTCCTTTGAAGGATGTAGAAACTAAGGGTACTCATTCTTGATGTCTTCCTTTAACTAGTTCCGATCCTTTGAGTACCTTTTTTTCCTTTTCGGGTATGTCCTGTAATTATTCCATCTATCTCATTCAAGGTCATACCTTCACCCTCATTTTGTAGCACTCTAAGAACATTTTCCATATTAAAAACCATTCCATCAATTACATCCTTCTTCGTGCCATCAATTTTCTAAGTTATCTTATCTTCTCCTTGTGAGGATCCATGGATGATGTGAGTGCATCCTATTTCTCTGCCGATAATTTAAGCCTCTCCTTGCACCCAAGAGTATCGGTCTTCTTTGTTGAAAGGACCTCATTTTTTTACCAACATCCTTCTTCTAATGATATTCTCTAGATCCAAACATATTTTTCATGCAAAGTCCACCTTATTCATTTCATCCTTCACTTGTTTGGAGTAAAGAGTCGTACCCAACTATTTAGTGCGTTATTGTTACCTTTGTTATCTCCTTCTTAGCTGCTTCATCCTCCTTGGTCTCCTCCTCAATGGTTTGAAATATCTTTGGTGTCATTTGTTTTCTTACCCAATAATGTTCTTTAAAAATTGTAACTTTTTACTATCTTACCTTAACACGTCTCGATATCCTATGTTTCTTCAAATATCCAATGCCCTAGCTATAAATATATCTCCATGAAACCATAACCGCACAAAATGTCCTTCCTTACACACTCACCAAACTCAAACACTCTTCTCCATTGATATATGTCAATGTCATGTCTTAATTCAAATTCATTCGACATTTAATCAATAACTCATTACACTATGCACATTGTCACACTTCTCTGCTTTCGAAAACACAAGGATGCAAGGTAAGAAAAAGTTTACATGCTCTCCCTTTATAGATTTATTTTTCAAAAAAAATCATTTTATCCACTTTAATTGATCCTCAACCACCATTATATGCAACCTTAATTTTTCCTTTTTACTTTTTCACACGCCACATTGTATTCTTCTGCCCCCTATTTATAACCTTATGGTGTGCACACTACTTCTCGGCCACATACCTCCTTTCATGCGCTTCCCTGTCTTTGAAGTACCTATCCACTGCACCTCATATCAAGTAGTTTCTCATGTTGTTGCCTACCTCACATTACAATGTGCATCCATACATCTACACATGGTATTTAATTCGAGAAATCTTTCCTTAAACACCTTCAACCCAAGAACTTGTTTCCATTTCTATGCACACACCAATCTATAACATATAAAAATCACTTATTATTTCCGATCCACCCCACACTAAAAGTATGTACAGTCCTCTACACATGAATCCAATACATAATTATCATCTATAGGAACACAAACATGCTTATTATCTTTAGTGTGGTATCCATTACTTCATGCATGCCTTTAGTGTGGTTAACATTTAAGTTATTATCCTCATCATCCTCACCATCAATCATGCATATCCGTTTCCCTTTTCCCTTTTCTTCCTAGGCACGAACCATTTATTTTTCTTCACTCTCTTCAAGGTCAAGGTGCTCCTCTAGATTCAATTCCCCAAACATGTCTACCAAGAATTATTCATCCTTCACATTATCTCACAAAGTAAGGCACTTCATAATATGCAGTGCTTCATTGACTGAGGCTTAGTAGAAAAATAATCAAAAGTATGAATCATACATGAGGTCATCTCTTGCTAATTAGTTGTTACTCTTGTTAACTCTACATGAACATACCATGCATGCACACATCCGCTTAAGGTGGCATAGAACTTATGTATCTAGAGTGATTATGGAAATACCTCCTTCCCCTCGAGTCACGAGTCTCTCACACTTCTAAACATCATGTGAAGAAGAATCCTTCCCATGAAATTTGCATATCTATGAAGGTACATTACTTCATAAAAACCTAGTGGAGAAGGAAATTCTCACCTCTCTCCATTCCAATAAGTTATCTTTTTGTGTATCCTACTAACTTGTATGTTGCACTCCTGCACCGAGTATATACCAACATATTTATTCTATCCCCTAAACTTTTCCACTTTGGGATTCCATGACACACAAGAATATATCTAGGTTTCCTTTACCAAGTATACCAATGTACCTGGTTATGACTCAAGAACTCGAAGCAGTGTGTGACTTGATTACCTAAGTAATAGTATTCTTGATTTCTCACCCAACCACTTCATATGTTCCATACGCCCTGTTGTCATAAGAAATACCTGGTGGTATCACTAAGCTCGAATGGGCATCATCCCACCGTATTACCCCTTCTTTAGATGGATCATTTACCTCGGGATATATGGTTGAGTGTGCATAAATTCTATTCAAATCCTCTTCACTCAAAGGCTCAACATATTGAGCATCCTTTGCATATGTCAAAGGTATAATAATGCACTCCTCCTTATTCACAAATCTGATGTACCCTTTGTTGAAGAATTTTTTTGAAGTATTTGCATAATGTCAAGGGCACCCAAGTAACGATGGGAAACTATTTTCCTTTGTGATATCTAATACCTCAAATTCCTTAGTAAACTTGGCTCCTTGAATCATGATAGTAATATCCTTTAATACTCCAATAGGGTTGGCCCTAGTTCTATTTTCCATGTATAACATGTTTATATAAGGCTGCAATGGTGTTCTACCCATCTTATTCCAAGCATCGAATGTAAGTACATTAACTTCTGCACATGTATCTATCATAATGTTACTCAAGAGTCATCCATCTATGACCATGTTCTACGTAATTTATTTGTCATACTAATGATTATAGGGAGGCATATTTACATGAAGGGTCTTCCTCTCACACTCATTATGTGTGTGTAGTACTTTTCTCTCAACCATTATCCTAATATGGGGATTATGTTCTCTCGGTGCAAAATCCAACATACATTTTTTAGATCATATACATCCTTTTGTGAAAGGTCAACCTTCTTTACTCATTCCATCGCATGCATGTTCCTTCAAGCCTTGAATCTCCCCTTGTAAATTCTTGATAACATCCATAGTCTTTAGCTAAATTTATTTCTAATGTTCAAAATCATGGTACTTGGCCTTAATCACTTATTGGTTTATTACCACATGCTTAATCCTTAGGACCTCACGTGTGTGCATGCAACCTCAGCGTGGGTAGTTACTAACACATGCTACAATTTAGAATTTAGTCCCACCTTTGGCATCCATTGACCTCCATCAGTGCACTATATTTTAATCATGATTTGCACCCTTTTATTTATTATGTTGCTTTCTCATGTGCACATGTAAATCAAGGCATTCTTCAAACTTTTCATTTTTCCAACACCATGAGAAAATTATATTATTGAGAGGGAATTCATATTGATAATGATCAGCTAATCACCATGAAAAGAAAGTACCTCACGAAATCCTCCTCTTCCACCACCGTGACTTTGGCTTCGTATCCTCCACGAAATCCTATATTCTTGTTATCCCCATTACTACACCCTTCACCATGTTGCTCATTCTACTCCTTGGATCCACTTGCTACACTTTTACGGCACACACCTATCTTGATAGCCTCATGAATATGATCAATTAATCTGATTAACAACATCATGAATATGAGATTTGCAAATATTACAATACATAGAGACATTCTTCTAGGTCGCGACCGCAAGAGAGGGGACATCTACTTGAATCATGTTCTAAATGACATATCTCGCAATCCAACAACATTACACACATAGACTTAGAAGGGCATCTATCCTTGGTATGTCCTTCAACCTTACAATCCATACACCAAATCCCATTATGCATCTCATGAGATGAATTAGCAAACAACTTCGTAATTATTTTTCCATTATCGTAATCTACGATTCCAAAAATGGACTCACTCCAATATCCACACTCCCAACTACCTCAACACACATATCTACTTCCAAAGCATTATACGTATCAAAAAGGTCTTATAAGATAGTTCCACAACAAACCATTACACATCTTTGACTAGAGTGTATGTCATAAGGCAATTTTGAAAGAAAAGTTTTAAAATGCGCATCATACTCTTGAACACTTTCTAACAAGTCTTTCTTGATATCCTTAAGCATGCGATAATATTTTATTAAATCTTAGGGATATGAAACTTAGCTTAAAATGTAGTGCACTAGAAATATAATCCTTTGCATTACGATGTGGATCATACTTTCTATACCAGCTATGTGTGCACCCTTGAAGGAAGTAGAAAACTAACTCACCTTCCTATCTAAAGCGGTGATTTCCTTGGCATGCCACATCAACTCACACTTGTGTACATGATCTGCGCAACATCCTCAATGCCACTATATTGTAGAAAATGGAGGAAAATCTCATAATAAACTTGTCAAGGTTGATGAGGGTAAGGTCTGTGACCACTTGATCCATTAGATCTTGAGCCTCCCTATCCTCTTGATCTACCTACTATGGTGGGAAATGGGCTAGTGGATGTACATTCTTCAGTTACAATAGTAATAATGAACTGCACTCCCATAGTCTGTGAACATGGCGCTAATATTTTGTGTACCCACACTCTATCCAAATGCCGCATCGGTAAATATTCCTCCAACTAGACCCCCAAATAACAAAGACAATGCTTGTCTTTGTCATAGATGAATGTGTTGTCGATGTAATTTTTTATTTAAAGGAAAATTATATTTACATGATGCTACTAGATTACATACACTTGTCTTCTTATATATTGTTACTTTTAGACTAGAACACCAAACACAAGGGCTAGGTCATTATGTGGGATCGGATGCACACCCACGGTCTTTATACTTTCCTTTGATGTGCTCTCATTTGAAGCCAAGGGGGTTTCTTTGCCATTCTTACCCAAATGAGGGAGAACCGGATGCTTTAGCTCCATGTCTCCTATATGAGCTTGAAATCCCTTACGAGCCATATATCTTGAAACACCATTCACTCTTCAATATCAAGCTACTTTTCCAATTCCCTCTCTTGTGCTTCATTATAATTAAGTCACCTTTCCTCTCTCTACCTCTCTACCATAAGGTCTTCCATTTTTCACCATACCTAATCATGTCACTATGTGTGGTGGTGAGTTTAGTTATCCATATGGAGGAACTCTAAATTCAACACCACCATCAAGATCTTAATTTCCAAATGAATAACGTGGATGTAGGATCCTCTAGGATCGTGCAAAAGTTTAAACTCTAAAATTTTTGGACAAGGATAATTAGACAAAAGGTACTCCAAAGTATGAATATTCACAACACTAGCCCACCAATGATCTACAACATGTGTCCAAGGTTCGTTTTCTTCAAAAAGATATGATATTCTTCTGTGTCCAAACCCTTGATCAGTAATATGATCTCCTCTTTAATACCACATACAACCATTTGTACAACTCTATAAGGAACCAAAAAAACAATGAATCATAAATCTCATGATAAAGGTGTTCCTCAACCCACTTGCACGCATTGAAATCAGGTCCAAAACCATATCTTTGAGAAAAATGATATTGTTTGTCAATTTCCCAATCTTTAATGGTCACAAGAGTCAAGTGATAAGCCATAATCATGCAACATCCTCACAACAACTTAAAAATTGGTGCCAACAACAAAACCAAAATGTAGTCTTTATTTCTTGCTAAAAACCCTAAGCGCACTAACACTTCATCCAAACTGATCTAAACACTCACTCAAAGCACACAAGGTACAAGTTACCTCTTTTACACTAGCTTTGTCAATGAGTTAGCATGTATGAACATGTATTCCATAATTATAACAACTAGATCCATGATCTCGGTTTGGAAACACACATAATAAAGTATACATACATATCACAACCATGATGAATTAAACAATAATCAGTATGATATTTACCATACAAGAACCAGAATAAATATGTCGATAATCGGTAACCATCCACAATGATCCATTATATTAATCCATTGAAACAAAGTGGATGAATACACCATAAGAAACATCACTAAGTCATGCGCGCAAGCATACCAACAACATAACTCTATCACAATCCAAACATATGTTTGTCTCTAAACCCTGCAAATATACATATACATACACACACGCACGCGCACGCACGCACTGCAGCGTGCGCGCGCATGCGCACGTACACACACACACACACACACACACACAAGTAGTGGGGACTTTCCCTTCACTATCCATGCACTCTCAAAATAGGTTGCATGTTAAGAATAGCCATGCACCGCTATAAAAGTAACTAAGGAAGCATGCAAACTTCAACTAATAATATATCATCTATTAATAACACTAGATTTGCATCCTATTATTAGCTCATCTTTACATTACGCTTGAACTTATCCTTGTTCTGAAAATGGCTATGCATGTCCTCTAAGTATTCATGTCTTATTCCAAGTCATGCTCTATACTTCATGTTATTCTTAGCCTGTACATGAAAACAGTCAAGTCTCTATAATATGTCTTTCTTAGCGCGCCTTTCCTTTGCTGAATTTTTGTGTGTACCTATGCGACTTGTTCTTATACGCCTTTCATACTTAGGAAATATTTCCTCCAATCAATAGAATGGTTTGGTATGGAGTTGATTATTGCGGTATGAGGAAGGATGATTAATGACTTTGTAAACAAGGTTGGTTATCAGATTAAGAAGACAAAAAGAGATGATATCTTTGACATTTAGTTTGTACATAGGTTGTTTATTAGGTATCCATATGTATTTGGTGTTGGAATGGCATTAAGGGCCATGAGTTGATAATCCCCCAACAAAATATGTTGCATCATTCCTTCAAAGGTTTCATCTCTAGGTAACTTGGATGTAGAAACATAGGTGTTGGTAGAGGCCTTATCGAGAAGATCCCAAGTTTTTCTTAGGAATGAACAAACCATTAGGCTAGTAGATCATATGACATGATTTTAAAGGACAAGGATCAGTGGGAAGTGTATGAAATTTCCCTTCATATTCATATTTCAAGAAGCTTGATAGGGATTGGAAGGAACACAACACATATCATGAATCCATGAGTGTCGAGTAGGACGTTATATTGGAATTCCTTACATTTGTCAACCAAAAATGTATTGATAACCAATCAACCCTTTCACACATCGAGAAAAGGTTAAAGTGGAATATAACCGGTTGTAATCGTGAAAAACCTAAGCATATAATTAAGTGCGTTCAAGGTAGTTTAAGTCTTATATTGATATCCAAGAGTTATAGGGACAATATTCTAAACCATTCGAGAGAATTGAAGGAATAAAAAAAAAAACACGCCAACCAAAGAAATAATAAACAAACATACACCTCAAATATTATTTATCCTATCCAAAAGAAAAATTTATTAATTAGATAACCTCTTGAAGGATAAAATAAAAATCTTGACAACTTAAATTATACATTCATTTGTATAGGTTACATTTATAATCAGAATGTTCTTGTTGTAGTAATTTAAGGAAATCAGAAATCTTTGTATTAAACTTGAAAATATAGGATTTATGTATTATTTGAAATGTGAGGGAACAAAGTTAAGATATTTACAAGATACAAAAATGATACAAGTATGCAAAACCAACTGATTTCTTATAAACTAGTGAGAAACATAACTTGCAAAATTCAATACAGTATTAATTGAATCAACTTTTCAAAAAGAAACATATGAAAGTACAAAGTCAAAAATGACTAATTATAAACATGAAAATTTGAGATTTATTGAATAGATTTGTTGTTTGCCAAGATATACTGAGATCTTAATATGTAATTAGTTTATAGATTATATAAAAATATAGAAATCTTAGATAATTAGAAAAATTGATAATGAAAATTGGATATACCTATTTGTATCAAGTTCAAACTCAAGCAATCAAATGCTCTGTCATCATAAGTCCTGTAATTGAAAGACATTTTTAGAATAATATCTCATAGAAAAATATCATATGAATGCAATAATTATCTTTTGCAAGTTACCTGTAATGTTCCTCTTTTCTCGATGTATCCAGAATCTCTTTATATAGCCTCTTCTAGATTAAAATAAGTTGTAACCGATTTTAAATACTAATAACAAAATAGACTATATATTTGACTCTATTTATGATTTATGATAAATATAATTCATCATATCATAAATATCAATAGGACCGATAATAGATAACTCGTATACATAATAGGGGTGGGGACCCACTTATCTCAACTAAGTAATAAATAAACAATACATCCTAATCAACCATAACATTTATATTTTCAATATTATAACTTGATAAAGTCAGCATAACACTTTATAAACCATTATTCAATGTTATGATCATCCCATTCATAAATCATGCCAAAATAAAAGATCCCACTTAGGCACATATTCAATATAAAACAGAATTCATATCACCGACTATCATTATGTATGCAAAGTGTAAAGTTAATAGTAAAATAGTAAACTTATCCATTGAGTCTATCAAAGCATATGAATCAAAAGTGGAGTCAACTATCACCATCACCTATCTACCTCAAAACAAAACAACAATTTTAACTTAGCAAAATATCCATCATGATAAAGTTTAACTAGTAAAGTCAAGTGAAATATCATGTTTAAAACCATATATGAAAATATTAATCATTAACTATGAGATCTAGTTGTGGGATCCCCAAATCGGTGGCCATCTCGGTATACTCCAAGTTCTAAACTTCTAAAACAATATGTGTTACCATACTACCCTTAACATCTACCTCTAGTTTAATTCTCTTCATAGGCTCTGTAACCATCGATACTAAGGAAGATGACCTAACACACTTAGAAGACGTGCTAGGCTTGCTAGGACTAGCATGATGTGGAACAACAAATTTTTTCGGTGAGATAAGATTGACGACATTACGAAGTGATTTTTCATGTAGATACTGATGGGAATAATAATGATATGGTAATGCATTATGTTGCAAAAGATCAACATGAGGTTTTTTGACTTCAGGAAAGTTGTGTTCACGATAATCAAGTGTACAGTAAATGAGATGTAAGAATTCACGAAGCACAGACTTGCGTGAATTGAAGTGAACAGAAATGTGGGTATGTCTACCATGACCACTATCAAGACCACATCCCAGAAGTGTGTTAGGACACCTTATTCCACCACGAGGGTTACCTCATTGAGGAAGAGAGTGGCTCACTGAGTTATTATTCCATCTCGTATTGGAGTTAGACTGTCGGGACTCTTCCATTCATGCCACCTTGAGAATGAGACATCTACCATTATGTAACATATGAGACCACATTGTACTTTATTATAAATGAAATTACATCAACTATTTCAACTTATTCAAACATCTAGTTCATATTTCAATATTCTCAAAAGAATAACAAGTAATGAACCCAAATGATCACTGCAAACAAAGCATTTTGTGCTTTAGAAAGAAAATATACAAGTAACATGGTTAACTTTCATAACCATGGTAAATGGTAGCATCAAAAAAATTCCAGATTGATAAGTCAAATAGATAATTCATGCCCATATGTCTACAAAAGAGTAACAACAACTCATTCAACTTAAATTCCATCCCGTCACCGATAACACAAAAATGTAATGTATTCAATATTCTATGACCAACACGACATTAAAACCATATGAGACAAGTTTGGGAAATTTTCATCCAATAACAAATTTATCCACCACAATGTTTAGATCTCAAAAGAAAATGAGATAAAATTATTTCCTTCCGACTCTCGATGGGTGTGATGTAACCCTTTGACTCCTACTATATGTACCACTGAAACTCATTCAAAACCCTTTTAACTCCCGAAATAGATATCATAATCATAATCCTTTTCTCTCTAGAAATAATGGAATGATAAAAAATAGTGTATAGAAAGTACAACATTACTACACCATCATCTCGAGTGAGTTTTTCAACATAAAAAAATATGAAAATGAACAATCTATATATCTCATACTCAACAAAAGAAGTAGAATCTAAAAGAGCCCATATATTAACCAAGTAAAATAGTTCACCATTATTATTTCAAGGAAAATAAAGTACAACCAAAATAAGCCAATGATAACCAAATTCACAACTTCTTTTCATACTGTAACCATCGAATCATTTTCATAAAACCACAACACTCGGATATCATTTCACCAAATTTATCATACTCATAAACTATTTGCTCAAAAATGAAGTATGAATAGAAACAAAACTCAAGATGGCTCCAAAAATATTCTTCATACCAACTGCATTGAAAATGTCAATAAAAGAACATCATCGAAGGTCTTATCAAAAACTCAGTCCATAACTCCTCGCAGCTAAACTCATTCATTATATTTTACACAAATGTCACTTGTCTTAAAAACATGAGAAAAACCCGTTATACCTAGAATGTATTCAAACATGCCACTAAATACCTATGAAAGAATGGAGATTTGTTCACTTTCCAGATCATGTGACTAAAATGAATGCATGCAGTCAAGAAATAACAGAAAAATGACATCCTTGACCCATAAAATAAAAAACCATTAATACCCATTAGTGGAAACAAAATTTTTACTTGTATGCAAGCATATGAATGTATTCAAACATATTCAGAAGTAATATAATAAAATACCTATTCCATAGGATTTCAAAACAGATGAACTTATTCACAATGGGAAAATGAAAATATCAATATCTCATGGCATGCAAACCTTCTTTTCAAAATATATCGAAGACCCCAACTTAAACTCATTTCAACTTGAATCCATATTGGTATAAGTTCATACCTTCACCTAGATGGAAACAAGAACTAGCCTTGAGCCTATGTGAGATTCTTGGAGCCTTCACAATGTCAATGCAACCACAAGAACTAGAATTTCAAAAAAAACCAAGGGAAGCAAAAAAATGGCAACACTTTGTTATTTCGAGAGACTAAGACCGAAAGAATGGAGATTTTGGGAGATATACTCCCACCTTTGGGCTCAAGGTAGACGAGCATTGAATGTTCATATCTCAAGCTTAGTGGAATTAAAAACAATACTCCCTCCAATAAACTCAAAACAACTACATCCTCAAAAACCACCTACTCCACTTGCCATCTCATCAAAACTACCTCCATCACATTTAAAATCCATCACTTAGCAATAAAATCATTAAATGCAGGTGGAGATTTGATAAGTATGGGGTATATGTTGCTCAACAATGCCATCAAGGTGATCACCTTAATAATGCCTTAGGCAAAATACATGCCACTTCCTTAGTTCATGTTTGGCTTAAAATAAATGTGACAAAAAACTCCAACATTACCATTTGAAACCAAATATTCACATCAAAACATCAAAATGTGACATCAAACATTCAACACATGATCACCAATAATCAAACATGATCTACAATGTATAAAAAATACCTTGCTTTCGACTATTGCAAGATTTTTGCAAGACCGTTGTAATTAGATCTTCTTGCCACTCCTGTAATTATCACGTCGTTACTTCAAGAATGAGAAACCAAATAAACTATGATCTTGGCTTGGAAGGAAAAGATAGTTAATGTAAATTGAAACTCAAAAGTCATGATTTCCCACTCTTTAACAATATTTTCACAGTGTCGATTCATTTTATAAATATCATATCATAGCAATAATAAAACAAATCTAACTAGATAAATGCATCGAACCCACTTATTTGTTAGATATTCATATCTATAATCACATAAGTTAAGCCAAGTAGCCCCCACCATCATGTAAATGTTAAGACAACAATAAGATTACATAATCTTATTCATATATATTTTAAAAGAGGGGTATGAAAATCAGGCACTAACACCTTCTACGATGTAGAAGAGTTCATGAAGAAGTTTTTCATGTACTTGGATGGGCAGGATAATTGTGTACAAGGATGGGGCCACAACGTCATTGAAGGCATGTAAAACAAATGGTGATCGAGAGATGATGATATGGGGAATTTTGAGTCATTTAAATTTATGTGAGGAAAAGATGTTAATGGTGGCCCCACATCAATCATTTCTCTTTTGATTATAGTATCGTTGACATGAATAGTGATGAACAAGGGGAGGTCACTTTGTCTTTTGGTATAATATATGGGATTTTAGAATCTTTGAAAGATATGGTGGATGAAGATTTAATAGATTCCACAAGCATGTAAAATGGTTGTGGTTCATCTAACGTGACAGATGATACACCATAGGGATTCCATGAGATTCTATCAGTGATGAGGGGAGTTTTGAGAGAGCTCATAAAAATACATTTTCATGGGTACTTGATGTAATTATTTTACAATAATCTCTTCTACTACAATGGGTACTTTAGATTGAGGACACGCAAGGATAAAAACCTTGGCTTTAGAAGAAGGTGAAGGGATAACTTTAGGAGGGTGGAAAAAATGGAGACCTTAGGATTTTATTGATTTTCATTTTAGGGTCATACATACAAGTTCTTGTAGTGATGTGAATAAAATAAATTTGGAATAATGGAAATTATTTGGAGGGTAGAATGTGATTACATAATAATGTCCAAAGAGGGGTAGGAGGATCAAATTTGGGAGTTTTGTGAACCATAGGCTTAATTTGGTACTTGGGTTTCAATTTTTGTTGGCTAGTGGAAGGGGTAGGGTGATCTTTTTCTATGAGGAGATAACTTTATTATGTGAGGTTATTGATGAGTATGTGAAGAGATTTACAATGCTCTATATCATATCCTAGCATATGGTGATATGAAGAGATAACATTATAATCATGCAACATGGGTTTCCATCTACGTGGGTCGAAAGGTTTGATGGGGAAAGGCAATAGTAGATGTCGAATGATTCGGCCAAAGATGGATGTGTAGGATCCAACATAGCCTTGTGGAGGTGAAGATGTAAGAATCTTATTCTCATTATATTTTTAAGGAGGAGAGGCAAAAGAGGTGCTTTCTTGTTGTCGGGTTTTATTATAGCTTTAGGAACAAATTTATACTCCGTGATGGAAAAAATGCTTGGATGAGGGGTGAGGGCCCATAATAGAAGGTCATGATCCCAAAATGGATGGTTGGGTCATTTATTTATGGTGTAGAGGCTAATGAAATTCAACAATGATTCACATTGTTAGTATAATCACTTGGAGCGATCATTCAAAACCATACCAATTTTTTCACCTTTCTCAAATCCTAAAACTTACTCTTTTATCCAATTTGCTTCATGTTAGTGATACAAATCTAAATAATAATTTAGATTAGTATGAAATCACCATACAATCATGATCAAATTATTGGAAAATTTTAAGTTTTAAAATTCATTCAAACTCACTCTAAACCATCATCTTCACTACTAACTCTTCAAAAGCATATATCTAAGAATAAAAACCACAAATATTTGTTTATTGAGTCATTGGTAAACTTTTAGAGTACCCATTTACCCCTTTCAAGTGTGTACAATTTTTCATCAAGAAATCCTTTACCCATTTTCTTTTATACTCCCTTTACCATTTTTCTTAATTCCCTCAATTAGCCCTAGTTTGGAGAAAATCTCTCGGTTAAAAAAAAACAAATAACTTTCATACAAAAATGAAACTTGTTCTAGGTACCCTTTTCCACATTCTTTATTTAAAGTGAATTTCATGGGCTATCTTCATCTACAACCTTCCCAACTCCACCTTCATTGTTCTAGGCTAATGCACTAAGGCTTATGTCATGGTTCCAAGATATAATCTAGGGTTTTTGGTTTATCACTAATTTTAACTTTGAGATCAACTTTGACCACTTATGAAATATTTTTTTAAGATATTCACCATGCTCTTTTACTCTTCTTTGGAAAATTGGTCTTGTTTTGCAACCTTTGGCATCAAACTTGTACTAAACCCTTCTTGGTTTCCAAACTCTATGTTGGTCTATGTTTTCTTAGGTATTTGGACTAATTTCTTTTCCAACTCACTATCCAACACCACTTTATTTTACCAATCTACTCATTATTAACATTCAATGATTCATCTCTTCAAGAAACTTTCCATTGAATGACAAATTGGTACTCTAGTTATCTTACTCCCAAAACATGACTATCACAAGGTTTATAACTATACCTTCATTTATAGCCCTTTATCACATTCTTTTTCCCTAAATTATTCTTGAAATAGTCTCATTTCTTCTCTTATAGCTTCACGATCACCTGATCGACGATTTCCTTTTCCAAGCCATTTAATCACTAATTTAGTCTAATCTAACACAATTTGCTTTTAGGACTGAAACAAAGTAGTAGGTATATTAGTGTCTTGTTTATTGCTTGATGAATATTTATGATATAAATACCCCTACATTTCATTCACATTATCCAGTATATTTAACATGTTTACCTCATCATAGTTGTCAAGATTGGATTCAAGATAACTTATTTCTCAAAATTTGTAGGTGGACAAAGGTATATTTGTGTACTCACTATTTTTGGATATTTGTGTCTTCTTCTCACTTATAATCTCCAAAACGTTTCCTTTTACCTTCCTCACACTACTATTCACCAAAAACTTAAAAGGTTAGTCTAAAGAATTTAACAAGGTTTCTTGTTGGTTTTGCTTACAACTCTCATAACAAGATAGTACCAAATAATTAGATATACTAGTAAGGAATTGGTGCACCTTTCTTACTCAAATATTTCTAAAAATTTTCCTATAGATTTTCCTCATGCACATGATTGTATGTAAAACCTTTCAAGTATTTATACAAGTTAGTTTTTAAGTTTCACACAATTTTCTATTACATCCAAAACCATAGTCAAGGTAATCCCGATAGTGCTCAAATTTAAATAAATTCTAAACCCTTTCCAAATATTGTCAAGTTTTCTCCACCTTATTCTAGATCTATTCCATCCTCTAAAAAATTTATAACCCTTGAAAAAATTTCCACATTATCCAAAATCATCTAATTCTTGTAGTCACCATCTATACATAGAGCACAAAACACTATTACCGGTCTTCTTTAGAGTTATTTCTCTATCAACTATTTATCTATCAAGAACGTGAAATAAATTCAAAATGGCATTAACTAGCCTCTAATACTATTACCAAACATTTTTAAACTTTACAATTTTAATTCATGCTTCAACCTTCATTATTTTTCTTACCTCATGGCTTGTTTTATTGCGACATCACTGTACAAGCATGCTTACAACACTCCTATTAATTTACTCAAGAAATAATACCCTATAATTCATCATTCAATCAATATTGCATGTAAAGTAACTTATAAATTTCAATCTTAGGAAATCAAAAGAGTTCATTCCATACATGAAATCATCAAAGAAATATCAACTTTTCATGCTTTAGCAAGAGGAAATCCTATTTTGTTTAATTCTTTACTACAATACAGGTTTCCTGAGCCTAGTAGCTTCTTCCCTATGTATCCTCCTTTTCAAATAATCCTCTCCAATCCTCTCTAATTTTTCCATTCAAATCCTTCTAATTTAACCATAGGAAGTTAGTTGCAATTAACTCCAAAATGAATAAACTATGGTTAGAGATGGTTATAGGACTTGAAATTCTAGGATGAGGTTTAAAAAAATTACTTGCCTTATATGATGTCCACAATTACCATTTACATCATTAGCTACCCTTACTCATCATATCAAACCTTCTTCATACAACTTAATAATTAAAATTTTAAAACACCCATTTTTGGAGGAAACTATCAAGAGAATCCAAAACACACATGGTTGATTCAAGGAGACTATAGACTCTTCATTATACACCTAATAGACCTGCTTCAACCCAAAAATGTGAATGTAAACTAAAATTGGATATGTACTATGATGATCCTACATCATACTCCCCAAGAGGAGATATTTTAGCTCAATTTTCTTTTCTTTCTCTTCTTCCAATTCTTTTTCTTCTTTGAATTTCTTCTTCTTCTTTTGTTGCTCTTGAGATCATCTTCATGGTCTTTGGATTTTTTTCCTTCTTCTCCTTGCTTGTTTACTTTTTCACCTTATTGTTTCATTATTTCTCTTTATTCACCTTTATTTTCTTTTTATTCATGGTTCACTTGATTTTCCTCATCAATTTCTTGGTTCTCTTCATCTTTCACCTTCGTATGTCATGGTCTATACCTTCACAAACAAATCTAAAAACCACCCTAGATTGAAAAAATAGAGCAAAAATAGTCTCTTCCTTATATTCTTTCTTCACCAACTTGTCTTCATCATCCTTTTTCTTATCATCCCTTTCCAAAAGCACTGTATCTTGCTGCAAATTATCAAGTTCTTGACTTGTTTCTTCTTCTTGAATCTTCATCACACTTTCATCTTCATTATCTTCTTCATTTTCCATTGTTTCTCTAGAATTTTCCTTAACTTTGACCTCATATTCTCCACTTAACCAGCTCCACATTATTGTGAGATATCTCCATGATCCTTTCATCACACTAATTGCTGCATTATCACCTTTGACTGATCCATACTGAGCTTGCACTTTCTCACAAACTTCTTCTTTTTACTTTTCTTCATTTTTTTTCTCTATCTCTTCATTCAAGGCATCATTTTTTGAATTTTCTTCTTCTCTTTGTGTACATTCATTCACACATTCAAATAAACTATCAAATTTAAAACTTGGAGGCCTTTTAGCCCCTTGAGAAGCTCCATCAATGAGCTTTTTTCCTTCTTTACTTTGTTTCTCCTCTTCCTCACTTTCTTGTTCTTCCTTAAGGAAAGCTAAGAAGCTTGAAATAATCTCTTCTTCATTCAATCTATGAACTTCCTCATACACCACTTATTTAGCATCATATTTCTCTTATTTTCTCATCATCTTCTCTATCTTATTTATCTCTCTCTCTCTCTCCCCCGCCTTCTTATCATCTTTCTCACCATTTGCTCTTTTTGTATCTTCTCTATAAGTAATTTTATAGGCCATTTGACTCCTATTTTCACCAAAAAACAACTATAATATTTTATCTCACCCTGATTGTAGCTTCCATCAATTCTCCTATCTTCTCCAAATATCTCCTAATCTCCTCAAGCTCGTGTTGAACCCACAACTCTTGTTTCCTTGCAGTATCTCTCATCTTTTCTTCATTTCTCTTCTTGTCTTTTTCCTCTCTCATTTTATTTATCACTTTCTATATTTCTTCAATTTTGTTATCTTCTCTAATACCAAATTATGTAGAGTATAATTACATTCAAAACCATTCATACTATTAGTACAATCACTTTAAATAATAATTCAAAACCATACCAATTTTTTTCACCTTTCTCAAATCCTAAAACTTACTCTTTTACCCAATTTAATTCATGCTAGTGATACAAATATCGAGAATGATTTAGATTAGTGTGAAATCACCCTACAATCATGATCTAATTCTTGAAAAGTCTTAAGTTTTAAAATTCATTCAAACTCTCTTAGACCATCATCTTTGCTACTAGCTCTACAAAAGTGTATATATGATCATAAAAACCTCAAATATTTGTTTCTTGACTCATCGGTAAACTTTTAGTGATCCAAAAACAATCAGATTATTACTACCTGATCTCGGACCCTTGTAGGCTTTAATTATTTGCTGATAATTTACTCCTTTTAAGTAATCAATTTAAAATAATGTAAGACAATAAGACAATTGCACAAAGATTGATTACGGAGTTCGGCAATTGCCTACGTCTCCGGGTTCGTGGTCGAACCGTTCCACTAGTCAAAACTTGTAAGTTACAATAGTACTTTCACAAGAAAACCTAATGGAAACTATTTAAACTTGCTTAGAAGAATAACCAGACCTTCGGACGACAAGGGTGAAAAATAGCACCCGACTTCCACCTTCTAGCGTACAATCTCCTCTAGCTTCGATCGGCCTTCCCGACGCTATCAATGTGAAGCTAGCACTCCGGTCGACAATCTAGGATTTGCAAGTAATTGGTGTGGCTCAATGGGCCTATTGGGTAGTTTATAATTTACTCCCAATCACAAATATTTCATCTACTATTGCCTAAAATAATAGGCCAATAAACAATACTTGTGGACACATCCCACAAATAAGCTTAACAAATAATAAGCTCATTGGACTAATGTGTGTGTTTTTATAATGAAATAGGTACCCTATTTATACAAAATTAGGGCCCTCAAAATATGCATTCCATATAATCCTTAGGCTAAAAATACCATAGCCCGTAGCATAGAAATTGGGATAAAATATTCCCATTTGGGCGGATTACATGTTTAATGGGATTAAATCCCAAATGGAGCCGCATTTGAATTTTTTAATGGGATAAAATCCCAATTTGGGCAGCGTTGAATATTTAATGGGATAAAAATCCCATAGGAAGCGGTGGAATATTAGTTTAGGCTTTATTAAGCCTTTCCACGCGCATGTATAGTGGTCAATACCACCTTGTTCACCACGTGGATGTCCACGCATACCATTCAACATGATCCCCACCACCTTGCTTCACTCCTCCTCCACATGGAAGTAGCATATGTTTTTCGGTTTAATAATACTAATGTATAAACATTAATATGTATATACGTGGTTTGGCATATATGCATGTCATTTGGAAAGTGGACTTACCAAGATAATATAATTTCGACCAATATAATGTGGTATAGAAATAATTAACTCGATAATTCTGTAGTCCACTTGTTGTCTCCCAATAGGAAAATCGAGTGAATTCGACGAGTGGTGGAAAGACACGTGTCACAGTGCGATTGGTCCAATATGGACCAGTTGACTAGAGTTGACTTTCCCGTTGACCAAACTTTAACCGAACATATCTAGAGCTCCCGATGTTCGTTTGTCGCGTTCTCACAGTCGTTGGAAAGCTCTCGAGATGATATTCTACACTGACACCATTTAGGGATGTTTAGGGAACTTTTAAAAATGATCCCCTGATCACACCTCCCCACTGAGAAAAGCTTTTTGTCCCAAAAAGCTTCCATACTGTCCTGAATCTGAAAAACTCTGCTGCCACCTCGGAAGTGCTGCTGTAGTAGACCCTTGGGTCTTCTCCTCCAACCTTCTCACTTCGAAAACTCTGCTCCAATCCTAGGACCTATGGGTTATGGGCCCACGATGCTTCCGTTGCGCCACTTTGATATCCGAAGAAGACCTCCACGCCTCCGCTTTATGGTGCTAAGTTTCTGAATGAAACCTCAACACTCCTTCTGTGCGGTGCTAAGCTTCTTGATATCTGACAACAAGGATCTTCTTTGACTCTATAACATAGCTCCTGGCTCCAAGTTGATTCCACAGAATCTGAACTGGTTTGAAGGAACTCCATGTTACGTAGAGCTTTGATTGATCCGATGTCAATGATGGACAATGCCTTGTCCCTTTACAGACCTCAACGCCTCCGATGCATGATGCTAAGCCTCTTTCAAGACCTCGAGCCTCCGATGCACAATGCTAAGTTTGTTCTGAGACCTCAACGCCTCGATGCATGATGCTAAGCCTCTTTCAAGACCTCGAGCCTCCAATGCATGATGTTAAGTCTCTATAGACCTCAACGCCTCCGATGCATGATGCTAAGCCTCTTTCAAGACCTCAAGCCTCCAATGCATGATGCTAAGTCTCTGTAGACCTCAATGCCTCGATACATGATGCTAAGCCTTTTTCAAGACCTCGAGCCTCCGATGCATGATGCTAAGTCTATTGATCAGCTACCATTCGTATGTGTGGTCGCAATGCCTTGACACCGAATGACGTTCGAGCTAATCCTTTGAGAGCTCCTCTTGTTGACATACTAATATCAGGTACCATTCTACTACATGGTCGTAATGCCTCTACACAGAATGAAGTTCCGACCCAACGTCAATGCCAACGGTGATTCAGCTACCATTCTACTGCACGGTCACAATGCCTCTACACAGAATGAAGTTTTGAGCTGATCTCTGCAAACTCTACTTGTCTACACAAATGGCAGATCAATCTCCAAGCTTTATATGAGTCAAATCCTGTATCCAAGCTGTAACAGGTACTCACATGTTGATTAGGAGATATATTTGGAGCAATAATCAAATTTTCTAAGTAAGAAAATCCACTGAGTATTGTAAACCTTTCTCTCAGCATTTCCTCACAATATCTGATCTCCAAACTTAATACTGCATACGATTCATCAATTTGAATTATGCAATATATAATTGAAAAATTGTTGACTTACCCATTTTAAAGGACTTTCACTTTCAGGTATTACCTGGTCCCAGGTTGACTTGTCAACTGGTGGTTGAGTAGAAACTACTTTTGCCTTTGCAATAGGCCTCCATTCCATCTTTGGCTTGCATGACTCTGATGGCAAGATGGATGCAGTTTCCAGCAATTTTCCACCCGGTGCCCATTCCTGCGGCAATGAGCACAAAATTCCTCTTAATCTCCTTCTTCTGGCATGAGGAACTCTTTTCGCCGTTTCTCGACTCTTCATGACGAGATTGGTCTTTCTCCATTGCATCGCAATGTGGATTGACTTCATTTGTCTCCTCCCTGCCGGACCAATGACTAAACAAGGAAAATATACTGCATTTTATGGTGTTAGAAAAATCACCAAAATAATTGCCCTATAGGGGTCTTACTAATGCAAGTATAACAGAGTACAAACATTGCCCAGAATTGGGTCTTTAACTAATGTGCCATGTCTGGTTAGATGTATACAAACATTGCCCTCAAAGGGGTCTTACCAATACATTCTACCTAACACAATAGTTTACTGGTTTTATCTGCATATGAGATATAATGGAATCATCCAAATAGAAATACGAGAAAATTACTGAGTATGTTAAACCTGTCTCTCAGTCTATCCCACCAATCTAGAAATCCAGAAGTACAAGCCAATGCCATCCCTGTCAAAGCAACCTGTACTGATTAACCTGCTTGATACCAACTTGCTTCGGAGATTAGCAAGTTTGCAGGTGTCGATTACCAGCTCTGATACCAAACTTGATCCGAAAATAATCAGATTATTACTACCTGATCTCAGACCCTTGTAGGCTTTAATTATTTGCCAATAATTTACTCCTTTTTAAGTAATCAATTTAAAATAATGCAAGACAATAAGACAATTACACAAAGATTGATTACGGAGTTCAGCAATTGCCTACGTCTCCGGGTTCGTGGTCGAACCGTTCCACTAGTCAAAACTTGTAAGTTACAATAGTACTTTCACAAGAAAACCTAATGGAAACTATTTAAACTTGCTTAGAAGAATAACCAGACCTTCGGACGACAAGGGTGAAAAATAGCACCCGACTTCCACCTTCCTAGCGTACAATCTCCTTCGGCTTCGATCGGCCTTCCCGACGCTATCAATGCAAAGCTAGCACTCCGGTCGACAATCCAGGATTTGCAAGTAATTGGTGTGGCTCAATGGGCCTATTGGGTAGTTTATAATTTACTCCCAATCACAAATATTTCATCTACTATTGCCTAAAATAATAGGCCAATAGACAATACTTGTGGACACATCCCACAAATAAGCTTAACAAATAATAAGCTCGTTGGACTAATGTGTGTGTTTTTACAATGAAATAGGTTCCCTATTTATACAAAATTAGGGCCCTTAAAATATGAATTCCATATAATCCTTAGGCTAAAATACCATAGCCCGTAGATAGAAATTGGGATAAAATATTCCCATTTGGGCGGATTACATGTTTAATGGGATTAAATCCCAAATGGAGCCGCATTTAATTTTTTAATGGGATAAAATCCCAATTTGGGCAGCGTTGAATATTTAATGGGATAAAAATCCCATATGAAGCAGTGGAATATTAGTTTAGGCTTTATTAAGCCTTTCCACACGCATGTATAGTGGTCAATGGACCACTTTGGAGCATAACCGCCCCTACCACCGCTTACCACCTTGTTCACCACGTGGATGTCCACGCATACCATTCAACATGCTCCCCACCACCGCTTCACTCCTCCTCCACGTGGAAGTAGCATATGTTTGGCGGTTTAATAATACTAATGTATAAACATTAATATGTATATATGTGGTTTGGCATATATGCGTGCCATTTGGAAAGTGGACTTACCAAGATAATATAATTTTGACCAATATAATGTGGTATAGAAATAATTAACTTGGTAATCCTGTAGTCCACTTGTCATCTCCCGATAGGAAAATCGAGTGAATTCGATGAGTGGTGGAAAAACACGTGTCACGGTGCGATTGGTCCAATATGGACCAGTTGACCAAACTTTGACCGAACATATCTAAAGCTCCCGATGTCCATTTGTCACGTTCTCATAGTCGTTGGAAATCTCTCGAGATGATCTTCTACACTGAAACCATTTAGGGATGTTTAGGGAACTTGTAAAAATTATCCCCGATCATTTAGAGTACCCATTTACCCCTTTCAAGTGTTCATAAAGTTTCATCTAACAATCCATTACCCATTTATTTTTATACTCCCTATACCATTTTCTCTATTCCCTCAATTAGCCCTAGTTTGGAGAAAATCTCCCAGTCTGGTAAAAACCACTAATTTTCATACAAAAATGAAACTTGTTCCAAGTACCCTTTTCCACATTCTTACTTTAAAGTGAATTTCATGGGCTATATTCATCTACAACCTTCCCAACTCCACCTTCCTTCTTCTAGGCTAATGCACTTAGGCCTAGGTTATGGTTCTAAGCTATAATATAGGGTTTCTTGGTTTGTCACTTATTTTAAGTTTGAGATTAAATTCAACCACTTCGACATCTTTGTTTAAGCTATTCACCATGCTCTTTTACTCTTTTTGGAAAATTGGTCTTGTTTTGCAACCTTTGGCTTCTCACATGTACTAAATCCTTCTTGGTTTCCAAAACCTATGTTAATATACCTTTCCTTAGGTATTTGGACTAAGTTCTTTGCCAAATCAATCTCTAACACCACTTTCTTTTACCAATATACTCATTATTAACATTCATTGATTCTTCTCTTCAAGACACTTTCTATTGAATGACTAATCGGTCCTCTAGTTATCTTTCTCTGAAAAATGACTGTCACAAGGTTTATAATTGTAACTTCATTTCTAGCCCTTCATCACATTATTTGTCCCTAAATTACTCTTTAAATAGTCTCATTGATTCTCCTATAGCTTCATGATCACCTAACCCACCTTTTCCTTTTCCAAGTCCTTCAATCACTAACTTAGTCTACTCTAACATAGTTTACTTTTAGGTGTGAAACATAGTAGTAGGTATATTATTGCCTTGTTTATTGTTTGATGTATATTAAGGATATACACACCCATATATTTCATTTACATTCTCCATTCTATTTAAAATTTTCACCTAATCATAGTTGTCAAAATTGGATTTAAGATAACTTATTTCTCAAAATTTACTAACGGTTTGGTGGACAAAGGTATGATTTGTGTACTCATAAATTTCTTGAGCTTTGTGTCTTCTTATCACTTTGACTCTCCCAAAATTTTCCTTCTACCTTCCTCACACTACTATTAACCAACAACAACACCTTAAATGGTTAGTCTACAAAATTTAACAAGGCCTTTTGTTTGTTTTTGTTCTAACTCTCATAACAAGATAGTACACAAAAATTAGATACACTGGTAAGAAATTGATGCACTTTTATTACTCAAGTATTTCTAAAAGTTTTCCTATAGCTCTGTCTCATGCACATGATCATATGTATAAAATTTCAAGTCCTTTTATGATTTAGTTTTTAAGTTTCACATAATTTTCTATTACTTCTAAAACCCTAGTCGGGGTAAGCTTGAGAGTGCTCAAATTTAAATATATTTTTGTTAAACCCTTTGCAAAGCTTGTAAATATTTCCCCACATTATTCTATATCTATTCCATCCTCTTAAAAATTTATAACTCTTTCCCAAATTACCACATTATCCAAAATCATCTAATTCTTGTAGTTACTATACATAAAGCACAAAACACTATTACCAGTAGTCTTCAGAGGTCATTCTATATCAACTATTTAGCTATCAATACTTTTAAATCAATTCAAAATGACATTAAATATCCTCCAACACTAATACCAAACATTTCTAAACTTTATAAGTTTAGTTCATGCTTCAACCTTCATGCTTTTTCTTACCTCATGACTTGTTTTCTTGTGACATCACTGTCTGTACAAGCATGCTTACAACACTCCTATTCATTTACTCAAGAACTCATACCATGTAAATCATCATTCAATCAATATTTCATATAGTGTAACTTAACAATTTCAATCTTAGGAAAGAAAAATAGTTCATTCTATAGATGAATTCATCAAAGAAATGTCAAATTTAATAAGGGAGTTCGAAAGGGAAAATTTGGACAAAATGTCCCGAAGTGATGATGAAAGCACTGTCTCTCCAATATTTCCAATGAACCATAGCCTTTTTAACCCGAGGTTGGAGTGTTGGTCATAAATTGAAGCGAGGTATAGAGAAGAGCGCTCTTAAGTAAGTGTAAGATCTAGTGACCTCAACCTCCTCTCCCTTATAAAAGAAATGAAAATGTTAACTTCTTCAATTATATTGTAATCTATTTAGAAGAAATATTTTATTATTGAATTATTTACTATAATACAAGTTTCTAGAGCCTAATAGATCCTTCCCTACGTATCCTTCTCTTCAAAACCTCCTCTTTAATCCTCTTTAACTATTTTCATTCAAATCCTTCTTATTTAACCATAGGAAGTTAGTTAAAATTAAATTCAAAATGAATAAGCTATGGTTATAAAGGTTATATGACTTGAAATTATAGGATGAGGTTTAAAAGCATTACTTTCCTATATGAGGTCCACAATGACCCTTTACATCATTATCTATCCTTACTCATCATATCAAACCTTCTTCATATAACTCAAGAATTCAAATTTTAAAACACCCATTTTTGGAGGGAAACTATACAAGAGGCTCCAAAACACACATGGATAATTCAAGGAGACTATAGACTCTTAAAGATACACCTAATGGACCTAATACAAAAAATAACTTTGAATTCAGACCAAAATTTGATATGTACCATGATGCTCCCGCATCAATTTCTTAGGTGTATCGGGTTTACTTTGTGGAAGTTCCCACTTTTGGTGAAGACGGGTAACCGATTTTGGAATAGGACTACCAAGGTTCTTAATTGTTCATTGTAAATTTTACCTTTGGAAGTAATTGTTATGATTTACACAGTGGATTTTGTTTCGGGTGAATCCCACGTGATGAGGTCGGGTAATTTAGAAGAGTGAGTTACCGTGGATGTGACTCATCGGTGTAGTATTTTTATTTACTAATGCTTAGTTGGCACGCTGGAAATTCATCCAAAATGTCTAAACACTCACCCGAAGCACACATAACCACCAGGTCCCTCTTTATTTACTTATTAAGATGTGGTTAGACCATGCATAATCATCATATCAAAATGAAGATATAACATAACAATGAAAACACATATAATAAGTAAATTAATCAACATAGATAACGAACAATAATATTTTAACTCCCATTAAACCATATTAAGATTTGATAAACCTTACAATACATATAAAATTATCCCTTATAAATGTATTATATTACATAACCATGTGATGCTTACATCCATACGTGCATATATAATTCACTTACATGATGTCTTCATACATCCACACAATAATACTTACTCACCCATACAACATCTATCACTCACACTATTAAAAGGTGTGTAACATCTATTTATACATAGTGGATACTTTCCTTTCACTTCTTACATACGTTGTTCTTAATAATAGACATCCTAAATATAGGCTGCATTCCTTTATAAATTTTCTTTACTTTAGTTCGAGCTATAAATCACTTAGTCTCATCATGCTTTAATCCTATAAATAGTTCTTCTTTATGTGTCATATTTATCTTTGTCTTGCATGTGATTTTCCTATCTTTTGATGTTTATTGCATGTCACTCCATCTTCTATTTTTCCCCCTATTTTTAGTCTTGGATTGGAAAACGGATAAGTCATGGAACTTTGTGTGCATGCGCAAACTCCTTGCATGATGACTTCTTTTCTTGTGTTACACGCACCTTCGCACATTGACTGTCTTTATTTCCTATTCCTACACACTTACTTCTATGTGTTTTCATGTATTGAATTCCTACTTATGCACGTACTTCCATGCATTCCTTCATACTTAATTTTTTGCGATCCTACATGCATGGATAATAATTAGCCATTTAATAACTCTAACATTACCCCACACGGAGTATTGTCTACCCTTGGTAATATCAGTCAAAGAATGAATCCTTCAAATATTTATTAAAAGAATGAATGCATTCTCAAGAATAAATAATTTGGATCCTTACCTAATGATTAAAAGAATTAAGTTTCGCACATTTTCAAAATTAAGCTTTAGGAGGTGGGAGGAGTTCCGAAACTCCGTATTTATAAAAAATTATAAGTCCTTACATCCTTTGAGATCCTTCATAGCCTTGTCTAGTGCTGCAAGATAAGGTTGTGAAGGAGCCAATTTACTATACAACTCTAGAAAATAATGGCTTCACTAGTTCAAAATGAATTATCTTCCTTATTTTTCATGCTCAATGATACATCAATTCTGTAATATAGAGTATACATCACAACCTCTAGGAAAATATATGCACTCAAGTTAGAAACTTAAAATTCACACTATATAATTCCATTCCAAGTTTACATTGTAATTTTCTTGAAAATAAAGATCAATTGTATTTTATACCAGATTTTCTATTCATGAAACACTTGTCATCATCAATAATCACTTCTTATCCCTCTCTCTTCCTTTCATTCACCTACAAATAATCCCAAGTAAATGAATAATTATCCATCTTACCATAAATTGTTTTTTTTTTTTTCACTAGTGCACAATACTGCCATCATAAACTCTCTTTATCTCTCCTTTAGGTCTAGCATACACCTTCAAGGATGAACACCTTCTTAAAACTCTCAAATCAAATTTTTACAAGTCATTATAAATGCTCAAACTTTGTACTCACTCCCAAACTAAAATTTTTATTTTCTTGTCATCTCTTCCACCATTCATTCTTGTAAGGGTTTTTATTGTGTTTTCTTGGCTTTGTTCTAAAAGCTTAGTGTTTCCTTTTCCAACCTATTTCTTGTATACATCTAGTTATGCCCACTTTATCATGTAATTGATTTATAATAGTAGATATAGAGGAACATGATAAACATTTAAGAATAATTTTATAGATTTTAAGGAAGCATAAATTGTATGGTAAGTGGTCCAAATGTACTTTTTATCAAAAATAAGTGCAGTATTTGGGTCACATAATTATAAAATAAGGAATTTTGGTTGATCCATATAAAATAATGGCTATCATGGAATGGCCATCTCCTAAGGATGTACATGAAGTTAAAAGTTTCATGGGACTAGATGGTTATTATAGGAAGTTTGTTAAGGACTTCTCTAGTGGCAGGTCCAATCACCGCCTTGAAACAAGAAATTTGTTTGGGATAATAAGTGTGAAGAAGCCTTCAAATTATTAAAAGAAAAATTAACTTCACCTCCAATATTAGAGGTTCAGATCCAAAAAGGAATTTTACAGTAGTAACAAATTCTTTCAGAGAAGTATTATGAGGAGTCCTTCAAAATGAATATGTAGTGGATTTTGAGAGTAGAAAACTAAAATTACATGAACAAAACTATGCTCCCCATGACTTAGAGCTTGCTACTATTGTCCATGCATTGCAATTTTGGAGACACTATTTGTTGGGAAAACCATTTGAGTTAAAAATAAACCATTTGGGTCTGAAATACATCTTTACACAACCAAATTTAAATGTAAGACAACGTAGGTGGTTAGAGTTTTTATCACAAAGTATGATTTTGATATAAGTTATATAAAGGGAAAAAATGCAAGTAGTAGATGGATTAAGCTATAGAAAACATATTTATGTTATTGTTACTTTAAGAACTTAGTTCAAAGATGAAGTTAGAGAACAACTTCAATTATATCCTTATTATCAGAAAGTTAAAATAACACTAGAAAATGATCCTTATGATAATGGTATATGACAAATCTAAAATTTTAGCATGATGGAATTATACATTATTTTAGTAGAGTATATGCACCTTTAGGAAACAAATTAAGAAATAAAGTACATAAATAATTTTACGATGCACCTTATTCAGTCATCTAGGGGTAAAAATTGCTAGTGACATAAATAAACAATACTTTGTTGGAAAAGAATGAAAAATTATGTAGCTCATTGTTTAAAATTCCAGAAGGTTAAGGAAAAACATTTACATCCAGCAGGATTGTTGTATCTGCATCATGTAGCACAATATAAGTGACAAGTAATTATCATGTACTTTGTCTAAGGAATTCCCATGTCTAAAAAGAAACATGATGTAATTCTAGTTGTGGTGGATAAGATTACAAAATTGGCACATTTTATACATAGGAATATGAAAGATGATTCAATAGTCTTTGGAAAAAATATTTGTTCGATAAATATTTAGATTGTATGGAATACGGGAGTTGATCATATTTGATAGAGATATTATAATGAATTCTAAATTTTTCAAAGTGCTTAATGTGGCCTCGGGAGAAAAACTAAATTTCAATTCAACTTACCATCTAAAAATTGATGGACAAAAAGAAAGGGTAAATCAAGTCCTGGAGGATATGCTAAGGATGTATTACATGGATCAACAATACAAGTGGGAAGAATATATTCCACTAGTTGATTTTGCATACAATAATACGTATCACTTATCACTGAAAATTGATCCTTTTGAATCTTGTATGGCAGAAGGTGCAAAACACCTATCAATTAGGATACCATTGAAGATAGGGAAGTTGTAGGACCTAAAATTCTAACTAAAACAAGGGACAAATAAAAATTATCTATGAGCGGTTAAAGGAAGAACCATACAGATAAAAAAGCTATGATTATTTAAAAAGAGTTGAAAGGAAATTTAATGTGGGTGATAAAGTCTTTTTGAGAGTGAAACCCAAAAAGAGTTCCATTAATTTTGGCAAGTCTTCCAAGTTATCACCTAGATTTGTGGGACCATTTGAAATTTTAGAAGTTATAGGTCATGTAGCCTATAGGCTAGCTCTACCTCCTACATTATCCAAAATGCATGATGTCTTCCATGTATCATTGTTGAAAAAGTATGTTATTGATCTAACCCATATATTAAATTGGGATTCATTGAATGTGTAGGATCTTAGGATCATAATAGTTGAACCTATAAGAATATTGGAAACATGGAAGTTGCAACTTAGAAATCATGATATTTCACAATGAAAAGTCCAATGGCACCTAAATTCTGAACAAAGTGCAACTTGGGAAAATATGGAGGACATACAAGTTGTTTTTACTTTTCTGTTTGATCAAATAAAAGAAGATAAAAAATAATTTTATTATTGTTATATGATTTTGAATTGATTGTTAATGACCATCTGAGCCATGAATATTTATTAAGTTTTAGACTACTCTTTTTAATAAAAAATCTTACAGTTTGAAGAAATTCGGAAGTGAATTTTTTTTGAATTTTTTTAACCACACTCAAGAATTTTCTAAAATTATTGATTGTTGTATTGGTTAAGTGTTTATCCTTTTTAAAAACATAAATTATGTCATTGGGATTATGAATCTTATAGGGGAAATATGTAACATCCCACCCTTTTTAGTCCTGAAATTAATAACCATATAGATGGTCAATGGACCATCGGTTGGTTTAAGAAAATTTAACAACCGTGAGTCTTAACTTACATTGAAATTTATGTCACATATAAATATATATAGATAATTATATGTTAGATCATAAAGGTTGGATAATGATAAGTCTTCGGAAGGCGATAATTTTAATTGTGATTGTTTTATTGATTAGAATCTTATTTTGAGTTGTTTGTTCAATTACTTGGTACTAACTATGGAAAATATGTATATTATCAGTTATGATGTAATTTATTGGCATTCATTATAATTTTTTTATTTAAACCATTCTCACATATAATATGGGTGGCATGTAAAAATGTTTCGTATAAACTTATGGCATATATATTTTGTGTTAAATTTATGTGTGTAAGTATAGCTGACTAAGCTAGCTCAAATGAGTTAGAAGTGCTTGGTCATTGGAACCATATATGCCATGAATTTTTATTTTGGTTGTTTGAATGGTGACCGACTTACTTGAATTACATAGTATGTATATGTATATGTATATGTATATGTGTATGTACATACATATATATACATATGTATATGCATTTATTTGTAGGGTTTAGAGAAAGACATATGTTTGGATTGTAACAGAGTTATGTTGTTGGTATGCTTACGCACATGACTTAGTGATGTTTCTTATGGTGTAGATCTAGAAGATCCGAGATTACTTGGGGTGCCGGGAGTGTCTTCGAGGCCTAGGGTGCCCCGGTCTATAATCTAGGTGCTCTAATAATCTGGAAATGCTCAAAACCTAAATATGGTATGGTCACAAGTTATCTACAAATACTTCATGTTTGTCATGTTGGATCTATCGATGAGTAGGAAAATAACCTACAATGCAAAAGGAAGTATAAAACATAGAAAAATTAAAGATGCAAATGAATGGGTTGGGTGACCTCGGCTTCCAAACTAGTGGTCTTATTACTAAGTGTTGCACTAGATTTCAAACACGAGATGTAGTTCTAGTCTCTCTCTCTCTCTCTCTCTCTCTCTCTCTCTCTCTCTCTCTCTCTCTCTCTGTGTGTGTGTGTGTGTGTGTGTGTGTGTGTGTGTGTGTGTGTGTGTGTGTGTGTGTCATGCCCTAGGTGCTCTTATGTCAGTCACACTTTTTGAAGTAGCAAGCAATAATAGCTATACTGAGAATGTAAATAGCATGTGTGCATGAAATAGAATGGAATCCTCCCATGCAATGTGTGTGATGTATATCTCCTAGGCTTGATGCATGGCACTATGTGGATGCAAGTGATGCAATGGATGCAAATCTAGATGGAGTGATAGTACTAATGTGATGTTAAGACCTAGGACCCTCATTATGGTCTTATAACTTTATATTTATAGGGCTCTCAAGCTTAATTTCATAATTAATCCTGACAAGGCCAACTGGGGAAAATATAAAGATGACCAATAACTAGAAAGGACCCAAAAAGGAGGAAAGGATATGCATAGGTAGGGTGCCCAAAAGTGGGACCATGGTGCCTCGAGGTGCCCGAAGACAGGATGGGGCACCCTAATTTTGGGCTAGAATGACACATCATTTGCAAAATGGGTGGATAAGTGCAATAAAATATGCATGAATGATGAAATAAAATATAAAATAAAGATGGCCAAAAGGTGGGATTAATTATTACTTTATACACTTGAGAACCTTCTAAATAGTAGTATAAGACTGGGCTAAATAATGTCGAATGTGTAATATTTTGTGTCTACATTTTCCCCCACTTTATGCTAGTGACCAGAAATCTTAGTAACATAAAGTAGATATAGACACGTACCTGATATCTATGTAGAGTGTAGAAGAAGATGTGTTGATGGACTAGACTTAAGTGTGGAATGAAAAAAAGAAAAATGTAGAAGATCATGGATTCTAAAGATGAAAAATATGCATGTAGAAAGTGATGAGAGTGAACCTAGGGTGGACGCAGCGTGTGTAATCGCTGTTGTGTGTGTAGTGTACCTATATGGTTAGTAAAGGAAAATTCCTGTAGTGGTGTGTTTTCATTGTCATTGTTGTTGTTGTTGTTGCCCCCAATTTGATTTCTTATTTCTCATATGGTGGACCTGCAAGGAGAAAATGATCAAGTAGTCAAATATGTATGTATGTAAAAACGTTGTGTAAATACATAAATGTAAAATATATTAGAAAAAGTGTAAATGGAACATGTGCATCTGATCCATGTTGAGAAAAAGGGTGTAGAAGGATATCCTGTACTATTGCGAGTCTTTTGGGTGATCTCACATCGCACTGGCTAAAGAATTATAGGGAGGAGCTACGTAATATACTCCAACTTTAATCGCTTCGCTGAAATGTGGGAATAAATATCTATCTGTTATGGTATTTTGGTGATCTGAAGCCACTAGATGGAGAAGTGTAGAGATGCACACCCATTATAACCCCTAAGCATGTAACTACTCCACAGAAATGCCAAAGGACACCATGTCCTATTAAGATTGTTGTGTATGGAGTTCGTAGACTGGTCTGAATTCACTCGCTGTGTATGAACCAGTGTAAATACGATATGTTAGTTAAAAAACCTCAATCATACCCCCTTATTTGGGGGCACATGTAATGATCCTGGAAGGAGAATGCGGCCCCAAAAGAGGACTAACCACACTCTGACCTATAAAAATCTACCCTGCAGGGGGAAGGGAAATACTTGGTAGATACCAAGGTGCGCAAAAAGGGGATGACTTTCCAAAACAAGTGTTAGTCCAAAAACACATGCATGCAATAAGATAAGTGTAAAATATCCAAACAATGTAGTAACTACTAAAAAAGTAGTGTAAACACGCAAGAAAACAAGAAGACCACATAAAGTGGGTTTCAAACATGGGACATCACTCATGATGTCACAAGACATGCAAGGCCATCATGGCCATAAAAAATAGTCAATTGTGCACATAATCAAAGGGAAAATCCCGCATACAATGGAAAACAACATAGAAAAGTAAAAAAACAAGTATCCATGAAAACATGCAATCTGTAAAACAAGTGCTACACACGGAACACCCGTTAGCATGTTAGAGTGATACCCAATATGTCAAAGCATGTATGACAAAAAAGTATAAGATGTTAAGTACAAAATGAAATAATAACACTGGATATGATGAATGTGGATTCCGTAACAATCAATATAGGAAGGGTAGAAGGAAAGCATCTATGCCACATGTATAGTCCTATATTAGTGATCACACTAGACAAAGGTGTGAATGCACATGTGTGTATGATAATGAAATAGAAGAAAGAAATCTAACATGTATAGTAAAGTGATCATAAAAAAAAATTAAAAAAGTAAATACTACTAAGAAAATGAAGTATGCTATGGATGGATGGAATGGAATTCAAGATGGGATGATAGGAGAAACGTGCCCCGATTTGGATGTAAGTGTATTCTGTGAGGTTCATTTTATTTTCCCCCTCAACAGTCAAGAATGAACCATAAACGAGAGTGCGTCATCAGGAAATAGTTGAGTAGTTTTGGTTGTATCTAACCCACCGTGATGAGTGTGTGTCGTGTAGTGGTGATGAAATGTGACATGTGGAGGGATGTGCGTGAACCCTATAGCTGAAGTGTATATCACGACTTATTGAATAGATGAGTGATGATTTATCCCTAAGCGTATATCACTTGTAGAATGAGTGGATGTGGATGAGACATATGGAAGGAGGCATGTGTACCCTATAGTCTAAGCATATACCATGACTTGTTGGATGGATAAGTGATGATTTAGCCCTAAGTGTATATCACTATAAGATGAAAGGATGAAAAATGAGTGATGATTTAACCTAAAGCATATGTCACTATAAGATGAGTAAAGGTGTGGAAATGTATGACAATTTATCATAAAGCGTATGTCACTATAAGATGAAATGAGGGAGTGATGATGTAACCTAAGGGTATATACCACTACTAAATGAGAGAATGGGGGTGGTGATTTAGCCTAAAGCATATACCACTACAATATAAGGAGGGGTGACTATTTAACCTAAGGCATATGTCACAAATGTGGGAAATGTTGTGTGGGAATTATTGTGTGAGAGGGAATGTCACATGAGAAGTGTAAGGTCCATTTGATTGGTAAGACCTCAGTATTTGAGTATGGGCTAAGGAAGTAGAGTGCATCATAGGGTGGTGACTGCAGGTGTGTAGAAGATAATGCAAAGATAAACGAACAAGATGTGTGAATGCACGGTGTAGGAAATGCAATGTAGGATATGTAGTGGGTATGGAACATGTAATGTGTGATATGTAATAAGTGTGTAAATAGAAGTAGAATATATAATTATGATTAGTAAAAATAGACCCATGTATAATGAAATCTAGTGTAGCATATAGAATAGGTAGGATGTATGAATGTAGTGTGGGTGTGTAGGATGTATATGTAATGTGTAATTTACAATGATAGGTGTAGGTGGACTATGTAGTGATGACATATAAAACTACACCCATATATAATGTGACCTAGCATAAATAGAGGATGTATGTATAAGATGTGGAACTAGATTCATATAAAATGATGACTAGTGTAGTATGGGTAAAATGAATGAAGTATAAGTGGAATGTATAAGATAATGGAAGATGTAGGCTATGTATGTAAAATGTGTTGTGTATGTGATAAAAGTAAATGTATATAAGTTATAGTGCCATGTGGGGTTTAGTATAATGGTAATCCCTCAATAGTCCAATGTGAGCCGAAGCACGAGAGTGCATCATCGTAATGAGGGCATGATAATGGGTGAAAAATACATAGATACGCCAAGAAGAATGTAAGGAATAAGAGTGCATATATGCTATTATGAAGAAGGAGGGTATGTTTTAGTGACTATAACCCCAAGAAATTATAAAATATACATCAATTGATAAGGTTAAAAATGGAGGTCCATCGACCGGTGCATGAGATGATGAAATCGGAGAACTATGCGCAAGTAATGACAAAGATGGGAGATAAATGTTGTGCAGGGGAGAATGAAGATGATATACATGTGATGGGTGGACATAAGATGAATGTCATAGTGTAGTGAAATGTGTAGGCAATGGAGATCGAGGCATTGGATTGTGTAGAGGGGAGGATGATCCATGCGGGATAAATCGAGGTGGTGATCGGCATCGAGATGTGGTAATGGTCTTAGGAATAGGTCTATGTTGGTGTGTGGGACTAATGGAGTGGCGTGGTGGCGTAGAGGCCGGTAAGGTGGTAAAGTAGGAATGGGATGCATTGTGGGAGTTGTAAGGGGAGTTGTAGGAGTAAGAGGGGAAGACATATGATTACCAAGACAAAAAGGTGTCGATAATGGAGGTGAAGGGGAATGTCGTTAATAAAAATAAATTAGTTATCATGTATAAACTTGAGGCATAAGTGGTTCACAAAAATAATATCTTGAGATTTAAGAATCTAATTGAGGCCAAGAAGTAAATCAAATCCTTTGACATTGTGACTAACAAGGAAAGGGATGAGAAGAGTGAGAGGACCAGCTATGATAGGTAACTTAATAATACCATATGGTCAGTTGGACATATAGTCAATTCATGAGGGAGGATACTTGATAGAGTGTAAGGAAAAGGAACCGTTAATAGCGGAAGATGGATCAACCTTAGTGTTGTTGATAGAGGTTGAGCCAATAATTACTTGTATATGTAAATGGTTGGATAGGAATGCAACATGATAATCAACGAGAAGAAAAAGAGATAATGGGTGGTGTCATGTCTATATTAGTGACTAAGAAGTCAAGCGTTTCAACATCTAGAGGTGGTGCGGCATGGTATGTATGATTAACATAAGAATATGACGTCTTTTTGTCATACGTGTGGGAATCCTTATTAAATAGTTTGATTTTACCCGTATCCTTAGAGGTAAGAGAGCTAATACGTTTTAGAAATTCAATCTTATTGTTGTCAAGGAGGTCTTGGATGATTGTGTAAAGTTTTAGACACCGATTGGTAGAGTATCCCACACAACGATGATAATCACAATGGAAGTTTTCATTATAATTGCATCCTTTAGGTTAGGATGGTTCCAATTCAAGTGGTGGAGGGAGGGTAATGAGATTACTATCGAGGAGTTGTCGTAAAATAAGATGTGGTGCCATAGGAAGATTGGTGAATGTACGTCGAGATGGTTGTAGTTGATTTTTCTTAGAAATGCTAACATCATTAATTGTGAGCTTATTTTCAATTGGTTTAGAGGTAGAGGGTTTAAATGGTGTCTTTTTGTGAAGATAAGTGAAGGAGGAAGGTTATTCGGATACTTGAGTTTTCTAATAGATAGAATATTAGATTCATAGATTTTAAGAGTACGTCAAAGTTGATCAAAGGAGGAAAATTTATCAAAGAGAACCCTTTCTTAGAGAGGCGATAAGAGGTTTTGTATAAATAAATCTTGCAGTTCAGAATTGGCCAGGGCATTAGTCATTTTAATAAGATTATTCTTATAACGTAGGACGTAATTAAGAAATTGCTCATTGGGTCCTTGTTTTAGTTGTGCTAGCTGAGCATAGGTCATCGTAGAGCCGATGTTGATGGAGAAATGTGTGAGAAAGTAATCGGATAAGTGGGTGAAGGAAGGTATGGAATGAATAGGTAAATCATAGAACCAATGCATGGCATAGTCATGGAGACTATGAGGAAAGAGTTTGGCTAAGATAAGGTGGTCATCAATAAAATAGAGAAAAACACCATGAAAGGTATGAAGATTATCTTGCGGGTCATCATGTCCATTAAAAGTGGGCAATTTAGGGGTGACAAAATTAATAGGGAGGGGGTAGGTGGAAATAATAGGTGTGAATGGAGTGTGTAACAACACGGTAGAATCTAAATAAGGAAATGTAGTGGCTTATTGCAATTTGTAAATTTGAGCTTGAAGATCATGATACAAAGAGGTTAAATCTTGATTACCTACAGAGGAGGGTTGTCGTTGATGCAAGACCAAAGGAGGTGTGAAATGATTAGTAGGAGTGGGAACCATAATTGGAACAATAGAGATAGGTGGGAGTGTAGAAATAGGGGTTGAGTGGTGATGGAAGTGGGAAAATAAATAGAAGAATTGAATTCATCCAAGTTAGTAGCCTCTTCATGAGCCACATGTAAAAGTAAATCTAAATCCTATGGGTGTTGAGCGAGGTGATAATTGATGGATTTAAGGTGAGATTTCGTAAATTCCACATGATTTCAAGCCATGGGAAAGGTGGAGAAACCCTAACAAAGTTAGAAAGAGGAAGCGAGAAACATGTACGGTTGGGTTCACCAAAATGATTAACAAAAATGATGAACTAGGGGCCTAATATGGGAAACTAGGGTATTAATGTTAATCTGATTAGGAGGAATAAAAAACTATAATAAATGGACTAAAACACTATAATAAATGGACTAAAACAGTCTGAAATAAATGTAAACAATTTCTCTAAGGGAAATGAAACCCTAAATTTGTAAGAGATGGAAGAGAAATAGCTTAGATGATTCACAAAGACTTTCGTAGGTTTTTAACGATCTAGAAATGAAATTGGATAGTGCCAAAGAACACTTAGGGACCCTCCAGGAGGGTAGATATGGAAGATCCGAGATGACCTGGGGCACACTGGGAGTGTATTGGAGCACCACAGGGTGACTGGTATGCAATTTGAGTGCCGTGATCACTTTGAAAATGCTCAAAACCTGAATCTGGTATGGTCGTAAGTTATTTGTGAATAATTCTTTTCTCTTGTGTTGGATCTATCAGATGAGTTGGAAAATAACTTGCAATGCAAAAGGAAGTATTAAACCTTAGAAAAATTAAAAATGTAAATAAATGGATCGAATGACCTTAGTCACCAAACTAGTGGTCTTATCACCGAGCGTTGCATTACATTTATAACTCGGATGTAGTTCGTGCGTGTGTGTGTGTGTGTGTGTGTGTGTGTGTGTGTGTGTGCGTGTGCATGTTGTGCCCTAGGTGCAGTCATGTCAGTCACACTTTGTGAAGTAGCGAGCAATAATAACTATAGAAAATGTAAATAACATGTGTACATGGAATAGAATAGAATCCATCCCCCTATGTAGTGTGTGTGATGCAAATATCCTAGCCTTGATGCATGGCACTATGTGGATGCAAGTGATGTAATGGATGTAACTCTAGATGGAGTGATAGTAGTGATATGATGTTATGACCTAGGACCCTCATTATGGTCTTATAACTTTATATTTATAGGGATCTCACTTAATTTTTTCATTAATCTGACAAGGCCAAGTCGGGGAAAAGATAAAGATGACCAACAACTAAAAAGGACCCAAAAAGGAGTGGGAAAGGATGTGCATAGACTAGGGCACCCAAAAGTGGGACCAGGGCACCTCGGGGCATGCCAAGACAGTTGAGGTGCCCGATTTTGGGCTAAAATGAAGGGGTAGTTAGGAAATGGGTGGATAAGTGCAATAAAATACTGAAGAATGATGAAATAAAATATTAAATAAAGATGGCCAAAAGGTGGGATTAATTATACTTTGTACACTTGAGAACCTTCTAAATAGTAGTATGATATCGGACTAAATAATGTCTAATGTGCAATATTATGTGTCTACACAATGATGGAAGGCCAAAAAGTAGACACAAATATATATTTTTGGCCATTTTGACTATAACACACTCACGTTATGGTTTGGTCACAGTATAATGTGAGCGTGTTATGGTTCAAAGCAAATCCAAGCCATAACGCGCTCCGTTCCAATGTGTTATGTGGCATATGTTCTCATGGAATGCTTCTATTTATAAAAATAAAGTTTTAATTATAAGAAATAATAAATTATAAATAATAATAAAGAAAACATTAAATTTATTTTAGTAAATACAAGATGTTAGGGTCACTCTACACCTTATGGAACTAGTCTCACAGCTCCATCTGTCATGGTTTAGAATATAGTTTTTCAAATTCTAATCTTGTTAGTACATAGGTATTTTTCAGGATTTCAACATTTAACCTTCAAAATTTTAGGGTTTAAATTATACAATTGATATCTATTTCATGAAATAATATAGTCATTGTTTAGGTTTTGGGGCCTTTTGGATTAGTTATTGACATTTGTATCTCTCTCACTCTCACTCTCACTCTCTCCTTATCATTCTCTTACTTTCTATTTATCTCTTGCTCTCACTCTCTCTCCCTCTCATGTTTTCTTTCTCTCTCTCTCTCTCTCAAAATATCAATCTCACTCTCACTCTCATTTCCTCTCGCACTCTCACTAACTCTTTCTTTATTTTGAATCAAACAAACTTTAGTTTTATTGACGACTTGACTAGGAGGGCATGACAACCACAAGGAAACTTGGAGATTGTTTAAAATCCCTCTAGTCTATAGTAGTGATTACAAAGTGAAAACTACTCTTGATCTTTTACACTACAAGGATCAGAAAACCTCATATATTTCCAGTAGGTCTCATGAGTGACTTCATCTTTTGGAATATCAATATTAGGACTATATTTCCTAATCTAGTGCCTAGAACCATCACTGAGTCTACTTGTACAACTAAGTTATTTATGAGGGGTGGTACAAGTAACTAAATGGATATGACTTCTGCCTTCTTCCTTGTAATGCATATTACACATTTCTACCAAAGTTGTTTCTTCCCACATATACGTGCGATCTTGAATATCAAATTCGTCACACACGAAAAAAATCACATTTCTCATATTTCCATGTATGCATTATGCAAGCCTGGATTACCCATTAGAAATTAGAAACAATAACCACATGCTCATATTCACATTCATAATTCACTTTGATACATGTTCATATTCACAAGAACCTCTTCTTCCTTGAAAGTGCCTAGTTTGTCTCAGTAATGGTGTCTCCATGTATCCAAGGATCGAGGACTACTGGGGTCTATGGCAGGATTGGACATTCAAGAATCATCAAGTTTCTGAATCATAATTTTGTTTTCTATGGAGAAACATTTTCAAACATGGGAGTAATGCATCTTGGAAAATAAAATTGAACCTCAAAATCCTCTCAAATTGTCATCTTACACAAGCACTTGACATATCAAGCTTTGTTATTCGAATGAAATCTTCATACTCATAAATATAACTAGACTTGTTATTCTCAATTTAGGGTTTACGGTTTAGCAATTAGAGCTCATGGTTCAGGGTTTAGGGTTTAGCACTTAGGGCTCAGGGTTTAGGGCTCAGGGTTCATGATTTAGGGTTCAATGTTTAGGGTTTATGGTTTATGGTTTAGGGTTTAGGGATCAAGGTTAAAGACTAAATTTTTAAGGTTTAGGTTTTATGGTTTAGGGTTAAGAGCTTAGGGTTGAGGGTTTATAGTTTAGTGCTCAAGGTTTAGGTTTTAGGTTTTAGGGTTCATGGTTCATGGCTTAGGGCTCATGATCTAGGGTTCAAGGTTTATGGTTTAGGGTTTTAGGGTTTAGGGCTTAGGGATCATGGTTTAGAGTTTATTGTTGAGGGTTTGATGTTCAGGTTACCAGGTTTAAGGTTTAGGGTTTATGGATCAAAGCTCTAGGATCAAGGTTTAGGATATAGGTCTAGGGACCAAGGCTCAATTATTAGGGTTCAACGCTTATAATTTAGGGTTTGATTTAGGGATCGGTGGTTAAGGGTTTACATATTAGGGATCACGTTTATAGTTAAAGGTTTAGGGTTCAAGGTTTAGGGCTTAGGGCTTAGGGTTGAGTGTTTAGGGTTTAGGCCTTAAGGTTCAAGGTTTAGGGTTTAGGGCTCAAAGTTTGGGACTTAGGGTTTAGGGTTTAGTGTTCAGGGTTTCTGGTTTATGATTTAGGGTTTAGGGTTTAGGGTTTAGATTTTAGAGTTTAGGGTTCAAGGTTTAGGGTTTAAGGATTAGGGCTTAGGGCTTAGTCCTCAAGGTTCGTAGTTTCAAGTTTAAGGTTTAGGGCTTAGGGTTTAAGGATTATGGTTTATTGTTTAGTGTTTAGGGTTTAGGGTTTAGGGTGTATGATTTAAGGTTTAGGGATTAGAGTTTAGAGTTTAGGGCTTAGGGTTGACGGTTTAGGGATTAGGGATTAGGTCTCAAGGGTTAGGGTTTAGGGTTTAAGGTTTAAGGTTTAGGGCTTAGGGTTCAAGGATTATGGTTTATTATTTAGTGTTTACTGTTTAGGGTTTAAATTTTAGGGTTTAGGGTTGAGGGTTTAAATTTTAGGATTTGGGGTTTAGGGACCATGGTTTAGGGTTTATGGCTGGGGTTCGATGTTCGGGGTTACCAGTTTAGGGTTTAGGGTTTAGGGTCTAGGTACTAGGGCTCATTTTCTAGGGTTCAAGGTTTAGAATTTAGGGTTTAGGATTTACGGTTTATGGCTCGGTGGTTACTGGTTTAGGGCTCAAGTTTAGGGTTCAAGGTTTAGGATTCAAGGTTTAAGGCTTAGTGTTTAGGGTTTAGGCCTCAAGGTTAAAGGTTCATGGTTTAGGGTTTAGGACTCAAAGTTTGGGAATTAGGGTTTAGGGTTTAATGTTAAGGGTTTGTAGTTTATGGTTTAGGTTTTATGAATTAGGGCTTAGGGTTTAGGTTTTAGGGTTTAGGGTTTAGAGTTCAGAGCTTAGGGTTCAAGGTTTAGGGTTTAGGGATTAGGCCTCAAGGTTTAGGGTTTAGGGCTTAGGGTTCAAGGATTAGGGTTTATTTTTTATTTTAAAAGGTTCGGGGTTCATATTTTAGCATTTAGGGTTCAAGGATTAAGATTTAGGGTTTTTAGTTTATGGTTTAGGGCTCACAATTTGGGTTTAGGGTTTAGTGTTTAGGGTGTAGGGTATATTGTTTAGTATTTAGGGTTTAGGATTTAATTTTGAGGGTTTAGGGCTTAGGGCTATGGGTTAAATGTTTAAGGTTAACAACTCAGGGTTTAGAGTTTAGTTATTAGGGTTTAGGGATCGGGGTTGAGGGTTGAGGGTTTTAGGTTCAAGCTTAAGGGTTGATGGTTTAGGGTTTAGGGTTTTGGGTTTTGGTATTAGGGTTTAAGTTTATGGTTTATAATTTAGGGATTAGGGTTTAGGTTTTAAATTTTATGTTAGAAGTTTCATCACTCAAAAATAGAACCTGGGGTGTTAAGAAGGTGTTTTCAATTCACAATATTTGGCCCCATCCTCGTGATATCTTTACCTATGGTAAACAATAGTCTATTTTATGATAATAACCATTCCTAGAGGTACTTATAAATGTTAAAAATATTAACTGTCACCATGTGGTGATCATCTCTCTAGTGCCCACAAATTTAGGGCCATTTTGTTTGGAACCGAAAGGGGTAGCTACACTATCCTCAAATTCTTCATGAAACCTTCAAGTCTCAGAGAAAAATGGATGTTACCAATATGTATAATATTTATTCATAATTCCATTTCCTAATTTTTTTCCCCCTAAGTGCTTGAGCTCCCAAAATCATCCGAAGAAGTCAAATTTCACCATTAAAGTATTTGTTCCATGGACCTAGAAAAACCGTTGTTTAGAAGATTGTCCATGAATGAGTAAAACTTCCCTAAATCTTCCTAAACACTACTACAAATGTCAATAACCAATACAAAAGGTCCCAAAACCTAAACAATTCCTCTATTTTTCACAAAACAAATATCGATTGTATAATGTAAACCCTAAAAGCTTGAAGGTTGAATGTTGAAATCCTGAAATATACCTATGTGTTGACCATATTAGAATCTAAAAACTATCTTCTAAGCCATGAAAAATGGAGATATGAGACTAGTTCCATAAGTTACTGAGTGACCCTAACATCTCATAACTACTAAAATAAATTTAAAGTTCTTTTATTATTATTTATAATTTAGTATTTCTTATACTTAAACATTTATTTTTGTAAATAGAAGCATGCCAAAAGCACATATACCACATAGAATATAGAAACATGTTCACGTTATAACACACGCTTGTTATAATGCGAATGTGTTTTTCCTTGTTTTTATTTGAAAATCCCGACCCATAGGATTGGATTTTCCTTGGATCTCCCACCCTAAGCCTTGGACTATGCAATTCGTGAATGGATTCGTGTTTTGTAAGAAAACATCAAAATATCACGTGTACACCCCAATATTAAAGGCATTATAACGTAATATTCCAAAAAAATTATATTACAATGTCAAGCTCGATTTTATCTTCATGACTATATGCTTCTTTCTAAAATCGATTAGTTTAAGGCTTTCATCCTTAATTTATTTTACTAGTTCCTTCTTTTCTTGTCAAAACATATGCATACATTTTTGCACACAACTTATGGTATTTTCAACAAAATTTCAAAAACAAACTCTCTTCGAAACTCTATTCTACACACTAAAAAAATATCTTTTTGTGAATGTTACGGGGTGTACACAAAAATTTTCATATTCGGGATGTGTGCACTTTGAAAATTAATAAAATATTATATATTCATCCAAAAATTATGGAAAATTATTGGGACCTTATAAATGGTTTAATCTAACTTTTTTATTTAAGGAATTTTAAAAACAAATTATATAGCTCAAAAAATGAGGGCGCACACACACAATAGGTTCTTATCTTTTTACACAAAAATAAACATACTTTGCGTGTGCACCATAGTTGACCATCTTAATCTCCACAATTTTAAAAAAATTAGTAGTTTAAAAACTAGTTTCCAAGATATACTGTACTCGTTCTTATCATTTTGTCAAATTTTGAGCATATACATGCCAAATTATTAGATGAAGTTCAGAGTTTTTCTTATTTTAGGAAAATGGTGTGATTTTTTTACCCCCTTTTGGCCCCCCATTTCCATGAACTTACCCATGTATATGTATATGTAGATGTATATTTGTGTGTGTGTGTGTGTGTGTGTGTGTGTGTGTGTGTGTGTGTGTATAAACAATATTTGTTAGATCTACGTTGCATATAACTTGGTGGCATTTGTTATAATGTTAAGGAGGCATACATCTTAAAGTTTATATGGCATATTTAATGGGACATTGTGAACATTAGCCAAAGGTTAGGTAAGTAATATGTGAACTGTGTTTAGTTAATCTAAAATTTTACGAGGAATACATGGCATGATAAGTGGTAAGGTAGGGTTTATGGTTTATGAGCATTTATGGTGGCTCGGACACCTTAGGAATGGTTATCTTCCTAGAGAATACAACTCCAAAGGCATTCACATTTGATTTTATTTAATTATTTGTATTGTTTTGTTTTTGCTTTGCCATTTTTGTGGGATATGGAAAAAGTGGAACTTCCTCTCCACTTTGTCTATTTTATGGCCATGAATGTGATTTCAAATGAGGATATAGTGTGGCTTGGTTGGAAAAATAAATGCTTCTTGAATAGTTCTATTATTGTGGATTTTTGGAAAATATTTCAAAGAAGAGGAGCTGATTTGAGCAATAAAAAGAGTATTACAGGCATGGGATTCTTCTCATATTCTTAATCTTAGTCATTTTTATTTGATAATAGAAAACTAAGTAATTTTTTTATAGGTATGAACTTGTGTATGTTTATTTTATTTATTGGGAATGTATGTTAAATATGCATATAGATTTATGTGAATGGAATTTTAAATGAAATATGGATATGTAACTTCACATGAAAAGGAATGAGTATATAAGTTTGTACGTGTGTTAAAATATGATTTTTTTATTTAGAGAAAAATACATATCTATGTTCAAGGTTACATGGATTGTAATTTCTTTAAAAAAATTCCTAGTTTGGGACCAAGTCTTAAGGAATGCATTATTATATTTTTAATATCTTATATGCACTCATATTAGGTATACATGGAGTGGTATTGATATAAACTGGAATGCATACATAGAAGTTAGTAGTTGGGTTGATTAACTAAAAATGTGGAATTTTTATGTTAATCTATCTAGTAATAATGATGGAAAAATTGATATGAAATACAATTTAAAGTGTTAAATAATTGTATTTAATATTAAATGAAATGAAATAATGTAAATAAGAGTGATAGGGTACTAACTTGAAAATTACTTACCGCACTATGTGCTTGACTCAACAAAATGATAGGCGGATAGGGAAGGGTATGAAGGAACAACCTAGGAAATTGCAAGAAATGAAGACCTGTCTATACTAGGGTGCCCGAAAGAGGACTTGGGTGCCTATGGGTGCCCTGGTATGTAATCTAGGAACTTTGGTCTATAGAAAACATCGGGATTTGGCTCCAAAAATGTCGCTAGGTCTTCGCAATATCTTTGTCTTGTTCATCCTGGTTGTCGTAGTATCCTCACTTATATCGGTGTAGTTATATGATGAATACTTACCTATAAAACCCCATAAAAGCATCAAATCCCCCAAAAAAGATGCAAATAAAGGGGTTAGAATGATCGTAAGCTGCCACAAAGTGGTGGACTTACAACTAAGAGTTGGACTACATTCCGCACCTAATGTAGTTCTATGTGCTCAGGTGCCTAAGGTGCCCTAACATCAATGACTTGCAGTAGGGGGAAATAACTAGATGTAAAATGAAAATGGTGGATATAATATAATGAATACAACCCTTTCCCTTGTGCTTGTGTGATGCAGATGTAGAAGATGCCCAAATACAGTCCTTTTCCTTAATAGATAGTTAGGTATTGATAGTAGATAGTTCACCCATAAGATGGTGAGTATGTTATGTTTATATAGGGATATCTTGCTCAAATTTTGACACAAATGGCCCGACATACCGATCTAGCACATAGGTGAATGAGACCATAAGACTCGAACTTGAACAAGTAAATTAGATGCAAGTTTTACAGGACTAGGGCACCCGGGATTAAGGACCGAGGTGCCCATAGGTTCCCTAAAACTACCCTAAGAACCCTAGTTAAGAACAAGAGATGGAAAATGACTAAATTAAAGACACACGATACTCCCTAAGAGATGACGTAACTATGTAAACAATTGACAACTATGCAAGAAAAATGATGATGATAACCAACCAAATGAGGATAGGACTACAAGATGATTCATTAATGAATACTTTTATTACGTGATATCTATATATAAAATAACATACTTGGTGCTATAAATTTAATAGTAAGTGCATGATTTTGTGACTACATTTTCTCCCACTTTATGTTGGTGAAAAAAACCTTGGTTACATAAAGTAGATAGAGATCCGTACCTAAGAGAAATCCGTGAAGCCCCTATGAAGTAGAATGCACAAATGTGGTAGAAAAATCATGTTTAAAGAACCATATAACGTGTCAAACCATGGATCATTGGGTTGATCCATGCAACGTAGTGAAAAGTGTAATGTTGTGATGAAGTGTACTAAATGAGAGTGATGATTGTAATGTTAGATGATTTCAATTGTTGGATGATGATGATGAGATGAGGTAGGGAGTGACCGGTTTCCCGACCGAATGCATGTATACTAATAATCAACTAGAGGATTTGGGTGTCTTGTTTCCAAAGGAAGAGTGTAGGAGAATAATTTGTTATTCTCCAATCTTTAACTACATCCTCAAAATCTAGTCGCTGCGAGATAAGATCATATCAAAATTTGTGGTTTCTAGATCCGAGAAAATTTCAATTAAATAATTGACCTATATAGGAGTGGTATAATAAAGGAAATATTTCCCCCACTCTACGGGTGTTGCCATGATGTGATGTATTCTAAGCTAGGTCATCTAAGAGGCCAATTGTGTTGAAGTAGTGATAATATGATTTTGACTATTATAAATTTGAACGTGTTAATTGATCGATTGATTGTTGTGATCGATTGCTAGCTTCCTAGATTAGGTCATTAGGGAAATTGATTGAAATTGATAAATGATCACATTAAATTATTTTTAATTGGTTTTTTCCCCCCATATTAGGTCATCAAGGGGAAGCACTGAAATTTTGTATAGAAAAATTTATGTATTTGTTTCCCCCATATTAGGTCATTAGGGGGAGATTAATGGTGAGATGTCATATAAGGAATGAGAAAATGTTTTGCAATTTTTTGAATCGGTAGTGTCTTGAATGCATGGTGATATAAGGGGAATTATAGGATGACCCCAATTATATGCCCCCCTTTTGGTGAAAGCGGAAGTTATGAGAAGAACAAACGTTAAGCCAAAAGTAGTGTAGAAAGTGCTAAAAATAACTAAAATGTTGATACGTCGAATGGAAAATAATATTGAAGAGAGATACTACACGTGTAATGTGTATTGTACGGTGGTAGGTATAATTCTGAAAATAATTTCATAAACGAGGTGTAAATCAGAGTTGCAGTGCTCAAGATATGATGAAAACAACGTAGAGGGTATTAATTATGCAAACAGGCATGGAATAATGACTAATAGTATAACGGGTGATGAAAAATTGATTATTAATAGTAAGGTGAAAAAAGTAATGAGTCACTTTATTTTTTTTACGATTGTGAGAGTGAGTATAAGGTGATTGAAAATGCCACAAGTGAGAGTAGTTTTTCATAGCTGATTTGAGAGGGTGGTGTCCTTCGTAGCGTCATGCATGATTGCGGAGTTAGTAAGTAATGTGTTTTTCAAAAAAATATATGGTGTACTAGTCGTTTGTGCTGAATTTTTACAATTTTGAGAATTCTAATTTTCTTGACATTTTAGACATGGGAAATAGTAGTGAGGGTGATAGTGACCCTTGGGAGAGGAGCACCTTAAGTGGGCACTAATGTCTTGCTTTTGGGTGCCCAGGTCATGCATCTCGGTGCCCTAGTCCAAAAAGTGTGAATGTGGTCTAGAATGGTGATAATGAAGTTTGTAATGAATAGTAATGTAATAAATGAGTGAGCTTATACTTGTAAAGTGTGTTAACACTACGTTTGTTGTTGTTTGTGTTTTTTAGAGGGATATCCACTTGAGGGAGTTCTATGGAAGTCACCATTTGTGAACATTTCTTGGTCTAGGTTTGTTTGATGAGGATTGGGATGTGATGGACCATGTAGTCCTATGAAACATAACAAGGATGGGGGATGTTCCCCATAATATTTTGATGTTAAGCGCACTATGTGATAGATGGTGTATAAACACATGTACATTTTTGTTGCCTACATGGGAGATGACTGTGATGTTGGAGGATGTGTATCGTATATTACGATTACTAGTTGTTGGGGAGAAGGTATAAGTGATGCCATTAGAGGACATGGATAGGAAGATGCAAGCTGCAAGATGGTATTTTGTAGGGACTCGGACACCTGTCGAGGCTCATATCAGTCTAGATGTTATTCTAAGGTCTGGTGTTATGCACTTGCATAAGTTAATAACATTGGTTATTGCACCATCTATAGTGGTGGAGGGAGGAGGCATAGGCATCTTATATAATATGCATGATATATGCCATCGTATAGAGGAGGAGAGTACTAGATATGCATGGGCACAATGTGTGGTTTCCTATTTATACAAATATTTGTATTGATTTACTTATGTTGAACACAATGGTGGGATAAGATCTACTACACTATGACACATGTGGGTGTATGAGCACATAATAGTTTTGAGGCCAGTTGGGGGACCATGAGTAGAGTGGGCAGGACCTAAGATATATGCACAGAGGTGGATTAACATGGGTGGGTGTAGGATGGATACGAGATAACTTTAGGGTGTTGATAGATATGATGGGACCGAGGCGGTTATATGTAGGCCATACCATGAATTTGGAGGATGGCCCAAGGATACAATGGAGCTACGATATGGCTTGAGGATTTATTTCTTAGTGTGGCATAGATTTTCCGGGGAAGAAAGGGTATCATGCCGGTTTGGTATGGCTCAGATGTTCCCCTAGAGCCATATATATGGTTGAGAGATATTTGGGAAGGCTGGGAGGGATGAGATGAGACCAGGCCCACAATAGAGAAGCTACCTCCTCCGAGACTAATGAGGTAGATGCAACAATAGAGGTGATAGATGCGAGACAATGTTGGTGGTACAAAGGAGTACCATACTTAGTGGGTGTCAAATCGATGGGTATTATTGTTCCCATTATTTTACGGTCCAGCGGGATTACCGCATGGAGGAGGAGGAGAGGGGGAGGTACAAACCCTCAAACAATGTAATGACTATAGGATATCATAAGTATATATATGGTTGTGTTGTGTATCTTGTTGTTGGTTTATTTTTAAATGATGGTTGTCTAATGCATTGTGTAGGTGATGTGTATTGGTCCCTAATAGTTGACACATCCATTCGTACTTTGAATCGAGAATGTTCCATATGACGTACTTAGTGGAGGCATACTCGAGTGAGTGGATGACATAATGGGTGAGCACGCCCATTTATTTGGGCCTGTGGCCATGGCAGAAATGACATGTATGGTATTGCTATCCTAGAGGGACAAGCTACGTAAGGAGGCTCATCAAGCTAACGAGGTGGTAGGTGGTGGTCCTCTAGCACAAGATGTATTTGATCGATACATGTATTTACAGTAGTAGTTTACAGAGAATTCTATGGAGAACAACTTATTATGTAGGCAAGTGGAGAGGTATTGAGGCCACGAATAATGACATCAAGTTAGTGGCAAGGCATCTAGTTCTAGGGATTTCGTAGTAGTACCGAGAGAGATAAAAAATCATGAGTTATGATTATCATGATTGTATATGATATAGGGAGTTTACCCGGTGATGGTTGTATTTGCTAGATATGTATGGACAAATGTGATTTATATATGATGCAATTATTTTGTGTTGTATCGATGTTGTATGATGTGGTGATTATTATTGGATCGTATATGATGATTTGTTATATTGTTAATGTTAGTTGATGTAAAAGGTGCATAATTCTGAAAAATAGAATGTGAGGAGTTAAGTGAAATAGAATGTGTAACACGTAGCTAATATGATGATGATGGTAAAGTGAATGTAAAAAGAGATGATGTATAATGATTAAAGTAACATGTTGTAATAAACATGTGTCATAATAATGTAATGTAATCATAATATGTTATTAAAATGAGTAGGAGGAAAAGTAGTGATGCACCCCAACATATAGATGATTAGGTTCATTGATTTAAGATCCCTCAACAGTCAAGAATGAACCACGAAAAGTAAGAGTGCGTCATCGGGAAAAGATTAAGGCATGCCGGATGAACAATGGAGCACATGATGAAAGGTTCTTAAAGTAAACCCTCAACAGGTTATGTAATAAGCGTAAGAACACAAACATGCCATTGAGAGGTAAGGTGATAATAATCACCTACCAAAGACCAAGGTGGTGTGAAGTAGTGGAAGCATATTGAATGTAAGCAAGATGAGTGTATGAGCTGAACCGAATGTGATATGGATCTACGGTGACATGTACAAAAGTGGGGTACTTGTGGAGAACAATGTAAAGTAACAACATGATGTGGTGGATAGTGTGAATGTGATGGATGTGATGGATGTAGTGAATGTGATGGATGCGATGGTGCGGTGGTGTATGGATGCGGTGAGGAGCACACATGAGTAATGAAGCTCGTGGCGGTAGATGTACCATGACCTAGGTACCAAATGGAGGACAAGATTCAACTATAGTAGAAACTATCTCGACGAGGTCGAGGGAGATGGATCCTACACATTGGCAAGAGCTAAAAGAGATTATGCCCTAATCCTCTAGTTGGTGCGGTTTATCTTAAAGGGTAAGACAATCATTGTCTCTATGGCTATTTATGTGATGATAGTTACAATAATGTTGGTCATGCTGACACTATAATTGGTGTTGTGGATGATGTTGGTTGGAAGGTAGGTGAATTAATCGATCATTGAGTAATGCACATAACACATTATGTGGTCAAACATAGTGAGAGAAGTGCAAAGGCTCACACAACCTAGGTGGAGTGGTAGGAGGAGTAGCTTGTCGCAGAAATTTGGAGGAGTATTATTTTTGGTGAAGTGGGTTGAGCTTGTTTGTTTTTCTTGTGAGGAAAAGGTGGAGATTGTGTAGGATGCTCAACCGAAAGAAATGGTTTATAAAACTAGAGGAGGAAATATCTATAGTAATGGGAAGAGGGTCTATAATGTGTGTAGAGAGAAGATCTTGTACAAATTCAATAATCTTATATCATAAAATAATAAATGACTCACATGTATCATATTGTAATAGTTGTTTGAGTAGAGGAATAAGGCCATGATAGAAAATAAATTTCTTCTCAAGATCGATAGGTTGGAATACTAACTGATGCATGTAAGCATTGAATCGTAAAATGTAATCCTTGATAGGTTCATTGGAGCCATGATGTAGATTAGGAAATTAGTAAAAATTAAATTTGGGGCTATTTTTTATTATAAAGCGATGGAGGAAGGAATCCTCCATGTCATAGAAAGTACTAATAGACCCAAAGGGGAGATGAGTATACCATTGTAACACCTCATGAATAAGATTATAACAAAATGCCTTGAGTAATAAGTTATTATTAGAATAAGAGGCCATAACACTACGATAATGTATAAGATGAGCATGAGGGCCACCCATATCATCAAAACATGTGAAAGTAGGCATGGTGAAATCATGAGGGAATGCAGAATTATGAATCTTCTTATTGGATTTCCATGTAATGAATTGTTGTCAAGGGAAACATAATAAACCCTACTTTATAAAGTGAGGGATTGTACTTGAGATTATAACTGACCTACAATTTACATGAGAGATGATATATCTGAAGGTGTGGTAGAAGATGGCAACAATGTGTTAAGTGGTTACAATTTTCCATTATAAGTGACCATAGGGATATCTCAAGTTGATGAAGAATATCCCGATGTTAAGGGAACACTAGTAGTAGGTGCCGAGGAAGCTACAATAACCGATGGAATATAGATGAAATATCCATGGTGATGGTGAGAATAGCATCGAGACACATTGTTAATAGGTCAAGTAACTAATGGAAAACCCGTATATATGTACTAAGAGGCATAGGTGAACTAACAAGAGGATATGAAACAATAGGGGAAGAAGAAATGATATATGGTGGTGCCTAATATGTAGTGCTTAGATGCACGATCTTAGGAGAAGACAATAATGGAGTAGGTGAGTCGTATTGGGTAGAATAAAAAGAAGAAGAATCATGACCATCAAGTTCCTCACCATTATTTGATAGAGAATCAAAATGAGAATTTCTTGAGAATGCTATCAATAGGATCATCAACATAATATGAAGGAGTATGCAAATTAGGAGAGGATGTATCATGAGAAGGAAGTATATTGACGAGTAGAAGGAGGATCAATATGCACATGTGAAGGAGTGCCAATACCAATCAAGTAATCGATAATATAATCATCTAATGTTTCTTGTGAAATATCAGAAGGCGGGTCACAAGAAACTACATGACATGGAGTACAAGTGAGTAAAATATATTGGATCACCAATAATGATAATGACTATAGGATAATCTTCAAAACGAGTAGGAACATGTTGTATGCCATCTTGAAGTTGTTGTTTGATATGATTGGGTGTAGTGACAGGAGAAATATATAGAGCTTTGAGCTCAACAATGACAACCTCATCATAGATAGGGTTGACTCTAAGATGAGACATGATGGGTGAAGAAGATGAACTATCCTTATCCATTAGGGTTTGGTTAGATCCAAAGGCAGAGTATACTATAAGATGGGTTCACTAACATGATTAACTAAAAATATAGAATTTCTATGTTAATCTAGCTAGTAACAATGATGGAATAACTCATATGAAATACAATGTAATGTGTTAAATAATTTTTTAAATATTAAATGAAATTAAGTTAGGTAAATAAGAGTGGTAGGGTACTAACCTGAAAATTACTTACCTTGTTGTGTGATGGAATGAATAGAATGAAAGGTGGACAGGGCATGGTATTAAGTTACAACCTAATAAATTACGATGAATGAAGATTTTTCTATAATGGGGCACTGGAAGAGAAATGAGGCACCTGTGGGTGCCTTGGTCTATAATTTGGACATTCTAGTCTAAGAAAATATTAGTATCTAGATCTAACAATGTTGTTAGGGCTTCGTAATATATTTTTCTTGGTCACTCGGTTGTTAAAACATCCTCTCTTATGTCATTGTAGTTTTGTGATGAAGACTTCTCTGTAAAACCTCATACAAAGCATTAAATCCCTAAAAACAAATATGTAAATAAAGGGGTCGATTGACCTTAGTAGCCAAATGGTGGACTTACGACTAAGTGTTTCACTACATTCCACACCCAATGTAGTTATGTGTGTGCAATTGTGTGCCTAGGCGCCCTAGTTTCAATGATGCAAAAGTAAGGGAAATAACTAGATGTAAAATGCAAAGCAAGTGGATAGAATAGAATGAATACAACCCTTTCCCCTATGCTTGTGTGATGCATATGTAGAAGATTCCCAAATGTAATCATTTTCCTTAGTAGATAGCTAGCTCTTGATAGTAGATAGTCTGCCCATAATATGGTGAGTATGCTATGTTTATATAGGGATCTCTTGCTCAAATTTTGACACTAATGGCTCTACATGTTGACTAGTACATAGGTGAATGAGAAAATAAGATCGTAAATATTGACCTCTAACAAGTAAATTAGATGTATGTATTACAGGACCGGGGTTCCCAAAATTAAGGACTGGGTGCCCATGGGTGCCCCAACACTACCCTAGGAACCCTAGTCAAGGATAAGATACAACAAATGACTAAATTACGACACCTGATACTCCCTAAGAGATGACCAGAACTGTGTAAATAACTAATGAATGTGTAAGAAAAATGATGATGACAATCGACCAACCGACGACGAGGACTAGGGGATGAGCCATTAGTGAATAAGTTTCTTACACAAGATCCATATATAAAATAATATAATTGGCAGTATAAATGTAATCGTAAGTGTGTGATTTTATGACTACATGGGTGTTGATTCTATATCCTTGTTTTTCAACAGAATAAGGACTCTATTATTTGGAAGGAAGAGGATTCGAGAAATTATTCTATCAAATATGCCTACTACCTTAATTTCAAGGATTCTATCCAAAAGGACTACTGGGGTAGACTTTTGGTAAAATATCTTCTAACTAAAGTCAACATTTTCTTTAGGCTAGTGTCGGAAAACAAAATCCTCACTGTTGATAAATTAAGGAAATGGGGAATGGTTTTACCCAACAAATGTGTTCTTTTGTAAGAGAGGATGAAAGTTTCAACCACCTTCTCATCTCTTTCCCTTTCTTTCAAGTAGTCTTTACTAAGGTGAAGGAGGTGATCCAAATTCGGTGGCTCCTTCCAAATTCCATTGAGGATTTGTTATTTTCAATGGGTATGCCCCTTGAGTTTCCTTTTCTTATTATTTCTTGGAAGATGGCCCTTCCTCATTTTTTCTAGTGCTTATGGAAGGAAAGGAATGCCCTCATCTTGATTTCAGAAAGCTAGCATTATAAAGGTCATTTCTTTTTTGATCTCCTCTATTAAAGATAATTCCAAACTTTTCAAAGGAAATATTAAAAAGGCTTGTTCTAGAAAATAAGAGGAAGTCCTCAAATAGTTCACCTATGGTCCTCCTCAAGTGGTATTTCCTACAACTCACATCAAGTGGTCCAAATCGGAAAGGGGCAAGGTCAAACTAAATTTTGATGGGGCTTCAAAAGGTAATCTTGACATGGCAGGGGGAGGTGACATTCTTAGATATCATGAAGGTGACTGGATCCTTACCTATGATAGGTCTTTGAGGATTCAAACAACAATGTGGCAGAGGCTAGAGAGCTACTTTGGCGTGTCGGTATTACTAAGGAAAGATGTATCAAACATATTTCAATTGAGGGGGACTCTCTTCTCATTATCAATGCCATTAAGAAGGATAACTCCCACAATTGGGATTTGGGTAATATTATTAATGATATTAAAGAGCATCTTAAAGGTTTTGATTCTTTCATCATCAAACATACTCCTCACCTTGGTAAAACACATGCTGATAGGATTTCTAATGAGGGGTTACATTATAATGATCTCAAATTCTAACATAAAGGTTATATCATCCCCACGTCAATTAATGACATTACACACCATGAAGAATCATAATAATTTCACTTGTTTGCTTGAGCAAGGAAAGTTGGCCCATTTTCCAAAACAACAAGATTGTGTTTGGCTTTATTTCACTTTGGAAAGGTCATTTTAACACAAAAATTTGCAAGAACTGTCTGGTTGAGTTTCTAGAAAATATTCTTGTTACCATGGGAGGAGATAAAATGAGAGTGGGACCATCTAGCCATGGAAATATTGTGGAAAACCCTACATGTGGCACATGTTTTGGGTTGGGCGTTTCAAAAGTACATCATAAAGTTGTAAGGGAATGATGCTTTGTTAACCAAGGAGTTTGGGTTGGCATGGAAGGATGGTAAGGCGGTGGTTAGGGGTATGGAAATTGAGACTTCAGAGGAAGCCATTTCTGGATTACTAGTATGGACATGGACGACCTCAAAATTTTCAAGGACATGAATAGACGCAAGCATGAAATTAACACCTTTTTGTTGGAAGGGAAGGGTGCATTACTTCACCGATGATATTTCTCGATATGGCATCCCTAATGTGTGGAGGGAGGTTTTATTTCACATTATAAATTATTTAACCTTGGGAGGAAAGTACCGCAAGATTTACACTCATCACTTGTCTCTCCTGAATATGTTCAAGCACAAGAAAATGTTAAGTATTCCTTTCTTTTTATTCATGTCTTTGACTACCTTAGTGAAATATTTTCAATGGGACAAGGTAGAAACCCCTATTCATGAGGGGCTCATTCTCCTCCTGTTCCAAAATGGTAAACTTGTGCCGAGATAAACTTATACCCCAAATTGAAGTGGAGGAGGATATTACTCTGGCTGAATATCTAACTAAGATGTGTGAGGGAAAATTGGGCAATAATAAAGTTAAGGAGGGGAAGAATGTGGTGGGCTCAGAGAGTTAGGAAGTTGGGTCCTCAAAGGGTAAAGGAAAAGTGATCTCGGAAGTGAGAAAAGCCTCGAGGATTTGAAGAAAAAAGTGTAGTATTTGGATACTATGATTCAGGTCATGGAGGAGACAAATTTAGTGGTTAGGAATGGTATGATTGACAACATCAAAGCCACCAAACAAATCTGTATGGCCCAAAAGAATATTAGGGGGGAAATAAATGGTTTGGATATTTTTTTTTGGGATATGAGGGTTTGTTTAGAAGTAGTAGAAGAGGAGCAGAGAAAAAGAAATTATTCCAGCATCACCAGTTTTGATGAAGAAAAAGAGGATAAGGACAATATTAAGGAGGATGTTGTGGGAGAAGAAGAGGTGGAGCCACCCTAGAAGAAGCTACGTTTTGAGCATAGTACGGAGACAGAGACCATCGAGGCCAAACCCTCCAAAAATAAAAAGGAAAATTAATGGTGCTTTGCCCCTTAACTTTTGGAGGTCTTTGGAAAAGCTGTCACTATTATTTTTGTTTAGTTAGATAGATTATGTTTATTTGGCTGGTTGGTTTTTTGGACCTTGTTGTTTTGGAGTTAAGCTTTTTTAACTCATTTTTATCTTGTTCCTCTTTTTTAGAATGTGAGCTTTCACATTGTTATCTTTATGTATTGGCCTCTGGGAGCCGATCCCTATTTTTACCAATCTAATAAATATATGTAATTTGAATTAAATTTGATTTGAGTAACTAATGTAATATGTGACATACAATGATAATATACAAAAATATACAAGTTCTAAATACTCAACAATGTAAAACTCTAAGAAAATGAGAGATATAGATGACTTAGCTGATTCATGTGCAACGGGAGGTCATTGGGACTATGTATCTAATGGATTTGATTGGAAATGATGTCATAATTGCTAGTAGAGACATATAGGAATTTAAATTGTGTGTTACATAAGCACCCACTAGAGGATAAGAGCGCCTGAGGCGTTAGTGTCCATTCTAGGTGTTATTTTCTATGTAAATATTTAGGATTTGCTCCTTTTTGGGTCTAAGGTTCTTGATTCCAATATCTTCTTTTTAACTTAGATGTCACTCTTAGGGTTTCAATCACACCTATAACCTACAAAAATCCTAGCTACCTACACAAGCTCACAAACACATTAGATCTGAATAAAGATGTAATATGTGAAGTCAACCTAACCTCAACGGTCACTTAATGAGTGAACTTAGATCGAGAAACCGCACTACATTTTAGACTCCATGTATAGTTATGTGTTTTTTTGTGTGGAATAGTGTCCTTAGGTTTTCCCTCGTGCCAATGACACCAATGTAAAGCAGGCTATAGCTAGCTTTGATACAAATGTCTGGTATGGAATTCAACACTTCCCCTTCCTATGCAATGTATGCAACCCAAAATGTAGTCCCTTTGATAATAGTGATAATATGTATGTTGTGTATATAGATGAATCTCTTGTTTTAATTTCAACACTAGTGATACAAAAGGCCGACTGTGAACACAAGATAAGGATAAGAAAAGTGAAAAGGCCAACAAAAATGTCAAGATAGTAACGCCTAGAATGGACACAAGTGCCAGTGCACTAGTAACCTAATAAAAATAATGTCGAGTTATGAAAATACATACATGCACGAATCCTTGTGACCTTAACAGAAGTGAATACAAAAATAAGAGATGTAGAAGAGAGTCACAATATAAACCAATCAAAGAATGTGGATGGACAAGAGACAATGTCACTAGCGAATATTTTTCTTGCTTAAGATTCATGCATATAACAACATAATGACGACATAGTAAACTAGTAATATTTGTGTGATTTTATGTCTACATGTGTCTTTTCCGAGTCCATTAAGGTTTCCATTCTTTGGGTGATGTATAAAAACAAGCATGCAAATGTTAAACGTTTCATATTGGCTCTTGAATTCCTTATCAAATATAAAAATATGTATTCTCTCTCTTAGGTTTGAATATATATATATATGCATACATGTATGTGTGTGTGTGTGTGTGTGTATATGTATATATATATATATATATATATGTATATATGTATATCTATGTATATATATGTGTGTGTGTGTGTGTGTGTGTGTGTGTGTGTGTGTGTGTGTGTCTATATATATATATATTAGTTTCAAAATACCCATACGAGTTTACATTTCTATTGGGACTATGTTACAAGATTTGAGTACTTCATTTTATAGTAGACAATTTTAAAGTATACCAGAATGGGCTCGTGTATGAATGAATTTTTGCATGTATTTGTGTTTGTACATTTCGATACTAAAACCACCCATGTTTTACTCTTTTGTATGTATATACAAATAAGTAGGACAAGAGGCTATTGGTTATTTTTTGTTCTTTCATATCTGAGTCTATTATAGGATTGGAAATGTTATTCATTTCATGTATTTTGAATATCTACAAGGTAAACAATTAGAAGTTTTTCTTCTCTCTTGTGGGTATATTTACTTTGTAGATAACACAAGTATTTAAGTTGCACACTTTTATAACTTGAAATACCATGCTTTGTATTGTAATTTTATATGAATTGGTTTTGTTGCTAACTAAAACTATTAATAACAATTTAATTAGTATTAATTCAAATAATTGATTTTATCTTATGAATAATAATGAGATCTTTTGAATGAAGTATTGATTGTGGGGATTTGTATGAAACATGGAATATATGTATAATTTTATATAAATGTGATGGATATTAAGTATGATTGATTGTGATGTTATTTTTTACTTGTTATAAAATAGTGATATTATAATTGTTGATTTAAATTGGTTATTTCATTTGATAAAATGAATTGATTATTACTAGGTTAACCTATATTGTTATTATCACTAAATAATAAATACAATATAGAAAATGAGTGGATGACTCATGTCGGTTCTTTCAAACTGACCTATGTATATTCTCTCTCCTAATTGATGTACAAGTAAATAGGAGAAGATTTGAAGTGAAAATCTGGATTGATATAATACTTTTTATTGATTATGACCTTGCGATCAGATGTATAAGACATATATTTTAATAAGTGTCTTGTTCATTTTAAATGATTTCATGAAGAATTCCTAATTTTTTTGAGCGAGCATATGGCCTTGATGTATGATCCTAAATCATGGATTTTGTTGACTTGTAATAAAGAGAATTGATTTTATAATTTTGTGAGATTTGTATTAATAAAATAATGTATAACTTATTTAATTGATCTTGATTTATATGAGTAGATAATATCTACATCTTTATTTAATGATTGTATCTTGTTTAATCTACTGTTGATTTAGTAATATAATATGTGGTCAAAATACCATTTAATAAAATATTCAATCATCACTTATTCTAATTTCCTTATCCTAAATAGCCTATAATTAAAACAATAGTAAGAAAGTTATTGATCCAATTAGATGTTATGAAAATAATATTATGGATCACTATTACGTTTATAATTAAATGTATATAGATTGCAAGTGGTAACAATATTATCTATACTTCATAATATGATGTTATTATGATAATGAACATGGATAATACAATCCGAGTTGAAATTAAAATAGGTATGATTAACATGAAATGAATATTCATAAATTATTATTTCCTTATGAAATATAAAGATAACTCTTGTAGGTAAATGATATTATCATTTCTAAAATAAGAGAATAGTTAGTAAACCAAACCTATATTTGGCTCAGTAATTTATAACTTTTTTGTCATGCAAATGTGCAACATGAATATTTTAAAATTTCAAGCATGACAATGGACCTAAATGTCAAATTTTTCTTATAAACCCTCTAGAGCATTTCTCCAAATCAACTTTCCTTCTATTTCAAGCATATCCTATCCTTTAAAATTATCATATGTGTTATGATGAAATTCCCCATGTGTTTGAAATGTAATATTAAGATATGCGAGTTCCTACGATGTAGCACTTCTCAAGGTAGATTCCTCAGTGAACCCACAAAGGCTATTTTTAGCCTTTCTAAGACTAGTGTACATCTTATTGAAGAAATATGAAGGCCAAAATTCATCGAGAATTGGTATTGAGGAGATAATAATGTTGTGAAAGTGGTTTAGGAATATTTAGGGAATATTTTAAGGTTTGGGAACAAGTTTAGTGAAAGTGGGTTTTGAAGGTGAAGGAGCTTGCAGTTCAAAATAGCACCTGAGCTTCAGAAGTGATTCTGGGAGCTTTGTAATGAGTTAGAGGTCAAACAAGATACCACTAAAAATATGATTCCATCCCATAAATTATGATACTTCAATATTTTCAGAATATATAGGCATTTCTTCCCATATTATATTTTTAACAAGCACAACCTACGATCTTGAGAAAAAAATCTATTTTTGAGGGAGTTTTAGGAAGAATCGAGCATGGGATCTATCTTATACTTATAAAAATTATATTTTGAATAAAATTCATATAAATAAGTTCTAAAATATTCTTTTGATGCTCAGGAAACTTTATCGTCAATCCTCTCTCCAAGGTATGTTTAGGGACTTAGCCAATTTCAAGGGTGGACACATGTCATAACCAAATGATGGCGCAATTTTTTTCTCATCTATCCTATATCATTGGGACCATTGGGACAAAAAAATTTCCCATGTGCAAGTTATCCCATGGATCATCATGTGACCTTGACGGCCGAAAGTTGCAAGTTAAGCCCCTTCTTGCCTATTCTTAGATCTTCTCATCGTGCAATCATGAAGTGACACTTGTCACTCCTAGGTGAGGGAACACTTTCCTATCTCATATTTCATGAACCCTTGGGATATTTGGGATAAAAAATGTGCCCCATGCCAAAGTTATCCTTTAGTTCACCATGTGACCACTGGGAAGGCTCCGTAGGCCATTTTTTAGCCCCATCTCCTTTCCACATCATCAAATTAACTTTCTCAGTAGTCACTCCCAGGAGAGGGTGAAATTTTATGCCCCATATATCTCATACACATGGGATATTTTAGATACAAACATGCACCCATGCTCATCCCTTTCCCATGTTTGTCATATGATCCAGTCTCGGCCCGTAAGTGCTTATTGTGTGGTCTTTCTCTCTCCTTTGTTAAGCAATCATAGAGTGACACTTATCATGCTCAGGTGAGGAAACTATTTTTTCCCATACATCCCATCCCCTTGAGATAGTTGGGACAAAAAAATTCACCCATTCTCAAAGAGATGTAAAAAATAAAAAATGTGTAAATTTTCTAATTGTCGTGCTTCTTCCTTCCATATACGTGTGAGAGAGAGATGTTGCCAAAACAATTTAAAAAATCCATTAAAACTCATTACCCATTCATATTTTCTCCAAAAACAAATGAATGATTCTATAAAACTTCCATTAAACCTCCAAAGTCTTCAGACACCATGTCAAATTTCCTCAAAGCATCCATGGTTGCCAAAATGAAGATTTTTCATTATCGGCGAGCAAAGGAATTGATCGTACCAAGGTTTGAGATGATTTTTATTCTCCAAATAATCTCTATGATGTCTAAATCTTGATTAATCCATTAATGGATTTCATGGAAGCTTCAAACCTCAAATCCTCACCGAGAAAAAAAACTTTTTAATTTCCAAGCTTTCAAATGGGTGAAACACAATGAAATTTAGAGCATGCGATTGCGACGAAGACCAGAATCTAAAAATAATATTAACATAAAAACAAGGGTCATATTTGTTACTTACTAAAAATATGATATGATACACCCCTCCACTTGCTAAAAATAATAAGTTCCCTAAATTGCAAATTCATATCACTCAGAATAGTTAGAAACAATGTAAAATGGAAGACATGGCAAGCAAGGCATTTTCCCAAAAATAGCAGGTTTGGGAAAAACACATGTTGGGTAAGTGCACCAAGTTGGGGGGCCAAAAGGGGGTCTTAAGTGAACACATTTTTCTATAAAAAAACTTCAACTTGTATGATTTTTTGAAATAGTTACACTCAAAATTGGAAGATGTAGAAATCTAAATTGTAGCATTTTGAGTCTAGTTTCTAAGCTACTAAATTTTATTAAAAACAGATAAGTTTAAGTGGTTCAAACAACTAAAATACCAATATATGATCTTATTTTTGTTAAAAAACATAATAGAGTGACTTTCATGCCCCCACCATTTTTTGAGCACCATTTAGTATTTTTGAAAACCCTTTGGTAGAAAGATAGCTAGGAGCATCTAGTTTGGGCTCCATTTTTTTAGATTTTTTTAGCAAATAATTTTTATTTATGATTTTTCTAGTACAGAAATTTTATGTTTTGAAAAATAACAGAGCTCCGATCGTGCCCTCCCCCAACTACCTCAAAAAATATTGAAAATTAGTTTTTTTTTTTTTTTAATATGTATAGAATTATGCCTAGTTTGGGCTAGTATAATTTTTTAAAATTTCGATCACCCAAAAAAAAGATACACCATGAAAGATAGACATATTTACATGTCGAAAAATAGCTATAAAAAGACAGTTAGACAATAAATAATATGGAAACCTTATATTAGTAAGAAAATTTGAAAAATTATATTTTTAGAAAGAAGAAACTCTGCTCTACGTCTTGGTATAATTTTTTTAAAATGGATCAATTGTTTTATTTTGATTTATCATATAGGAAGTGACATTTTTACATTTTCTTGCAAAAATACATTGTTTGTTGTGTTTATATAGGTCCATGTCTTGGCTTGGGGACCCAAACCGGATCCCAAGCCTTGAGGCATGGCTTGGAAAAAGATAAAATATAAAACACGTACGCATTATAACGCATACGCATTACATAACGCGTATGTTTTATAACACATACACATTTTTATTTTTATTTTTATATTGTGGCCCCCAACATCCCTTTCATCTCTTTCACGGGAATTCTACAAAAATTCTGTTTTGTCTGCAATTTTCTCTATATTCTTGCATGATTTTTATTAGTTAATTTTGTCCCCTACCCCACTAGTTGATTTTTCCTAATCATGGGCGATAAACATCGAGATAAGGACAAGAGGAAAGTCAAGAACAAGACACTAGAGCAATTGGAAGAGAAGAGAATAAAGAAATTGAAGAGAATGCAAAAACTTCGAGAGGAAAGGTATATCCACTATATCAAATGTATCTAATGTATTAGAAAATGGGGATGAAATACATAATGAAAATGTAGAGGATAATGATTTTTGCAATGAATAATGATATTGAATTGAATGATAATGTTGGTATGGATGAAGAAATTTATATGAATCCAATTGTTGAACCCTTACTTGAGAATCCAAATGTTAACCCCAAAATTTGTATGAAAACACTGAATGAAGAAAGTAACCTTGTAAACGAATCTTCACCTCTAAGAACACCTCCTTCCATTTTGTGAAGAAAACCAATTCACTTAATTGAAATTGATGAAAACATTATAAAACCAATGCCTAACAAAATGTCTGAAATAAATACGAGAAGAAAAGCTAGTGGAATTTGGGATAATTACTTTGAGAATTTAAATGACACACAAATATGTCAATCATTTGTTTCATTGATGAAATCAATTAAGATAAGACCTATAATGAAGACCACGAAGTTAAGAACATCTAATGTTGTTGATCAAAATGTATCAATTGTTGAAAGCATACATAAAGCATACCAAATTGTAGGTGGAAAAAGACACACCAAAGATAGTAATGCAACATGACATGCACTTACTAATTGTATAGTAAGTGATAAAATATTTAATAAACGATTGATTAGAAAAACAAGCAGTGCTTTGAAGCTAAACAGAAAAACACTAATGAAAGCAATAGAGAGACATAAACGTCTTGAGTTAGTCAATAACAACTTTGTTTATTGGGATTTTTCTAATAGAACTTCATGAAAAGACAAGAATACATCTGATATTCTAAAATAATTAATTGTAAAATTTTGGAATGAGAACACAAGGGTGTCACCGAATAGAAGAGATACAGTAAAAAGAAGAATAGGTTCTTGTAATCATGAATCGTGTGCAAAACATTGCTTAGATATGACTCAAACATAATTTTTCTCTAAGTTTGAGAATGAAAATCCACAAATTAATATTAGCCAAAGATTTTTGAAATGAGCAAACCCTTTTATTTGAAAATCAATCACTCACATACCACTTGTCATTTGCAGGCATCATGTTGAATTTTCAAGGCATTATGATGTTTTTGTCAAATACATCATGTTTTGCATCTTGACCTCATGTTGTTGAGGAGTGTGGAATAAATGTCCCACAAAAATCTTCAAGGGAATTTATTCGACAATATTTTGTCAAAAATCAACAAGACATTTTTTTATAACAAAGCATGTTTAGATGGAACGTGCAATGTATGTGGTGGCTTTCCAAATTTGAAAAGTTGTATCCATGAGGAGAGTACATATTCAATAGGAAATGAATTGGTTGATTTCACCAAATATAAATCGGTGGCATATCAATTAAAAGATGGAAAATAATCTAAAAGGTGTGAGCTTGTTAGAAAACAATTACTTGTATCAGAATATATGTTCAAATTCAGAGAGGAAATTTTTTATGAGTATGCAAGGCACACATATAGAGCTCGATGGTTGAATGAACAATTCAAGTTAAGCAAGGACACATTCCCACTTGGTACTATTGTTTCAATAGTTGAGTTTGCAAAGAATTACACATTACTGACCAAAATGGAGGTTTAGTCTCAATATTATAACTCAGTGCAAGTTTCTATTTTTGTGCATATAACATTCATGCACTCTCCGAAATCGCCGAGAAAGATCGAAAATATTTAGAGAGTATCATTTATACATCGGTGATGATCGAAACATTCTACGGGAATATGTACAAGGGTGTTTCTAGGTGTTTTATGTGAATTTTAATGAGAGGAACATTAGTTTCGATCAACATTACATTTGGTCGAACAATGCACATCACAATTCAAGAATACATAGATTTTTTATTGGCTAGCGGGATGTAAAAAGAAAAAAATGTACAATATATCTAGAGTTTCCGAGGCGGGGCATGGAAAAGGAGAGCATGATGGTGTAGGAGCATGTGTGAAAAGAGCACTTGCAAGAGAAGAGTTAAAGTTCAAGGATGGTACTAAATTTCTGAGATGCAAAAACATTGTTGATTGGTGTGTTAAGAATATGGGCCATGAATCTCAATAGAGATAAATGGTTCATTGATATTTTTGGTTGATAGAGGAACAACATTTGGAAAAATTTGAATATTGTATGACAATTATAGGATCAAGTGATATGCACTCATTCCGTAGTTCAGATGCAAATGATTGGACTATTTATACTAGGTGCATGACATGTTTTTGTATATCATGCATTGATTTTGCATGGAATGAATGTGAGTCACAATAGTGGGTAGATGAATGGACTTGTAGACCTCTAATTCCACTCAACACACATCAAGTTCCACGAGAATTACAACTTGCAGTGTCTTCAAATCAAATGATAGCATCACATGACTTTGACCAAGTATTTGATTTAGTGTAACAAGGTACATACATATGTGTACATGCCATGTTTTTGATTTATAAATTATTAAATGGCTCTTAATGTATTTTTAAATTTACTAAACAGTTTTACTTTGTGATACATAGGGCACGTTTTTGTAGTTATTGCGATGGAATTTAACAAAGAGGGAACATACTACTTCTTGTCTCGTTGTGCGAGAGAGGAAAAAAATTGACTTCGTAGTCATTGATGGTGAAGACCTTGAGTATCCCCTTTGGATCGGTGGTAGTCACTGGAACTTGGCTTCGATGATATCCTATCAAAAAATCAAACATTTTGTTGTTTAAAGACTATGAAGTACATCAGAAGATACTTCACTATTCACATTTGGTCCTTGCAACAAATATTAAATTGATCAAATATCAAGGTCAGCCATCAAACAAGAATTTGTGGAAGGTTCGTGAATCAGATTATGAAGCAATTCTTGCTACTGTCAAGAATAGAGTTTATCCTTGTAGTTCATTAGATTGAATTTACAAAGGTATGTTCTTCATGAATTTAATTTGAATATTTAATTAAATGATTTTTTTAAAATTTGATATGATTTAAAATTCTATTTAATTGCTTACTAACATGTTTATGTAGGTTAGTAGTTCCAAAACGCTTCCACCTTCACGTGGTTGGCATCGGTAGAAAATGTATTATTCTCGAAGTCAAGTGAAGATAAAAGAAATTAAATATTAGAAAGGAACAACAAACAAAAATTCTCATTTCACCACCTATATTGTAAAAATATCTTATTAAAATTCTCATTTCACCACCTATATTATTTAGGTGATTGGCAATGGACAACCTTACATTGACTCAGTCTGAATAGAGATGGATAAAACCGTAATAATATTTCACGAGAGGGCCTCGACGTGGAGGTATCAGATCGGACGAGACGTCTCTAGGTTCCATGGAGTCGAGAAATCACCTGTCAAAGATATGGCATGTTTGGGCCTCAGGGATCTTAAGGGACTATGTTCGAACAAGGTAGCCCGAAAGCACAAGGAGCATAGGGAACAAAAACGAAGCCTCCACTAGCATTCACCGACCACCCCGACGTGTTGGCATAGTTACCTCGGTCCCATGAGCTTCCGTTTGCAAACTACGAGTGTCTGGTGGCCCTAAATTGACTCATATTGCACTATTTCGTGCCTTTGCGAATAATAGGACAAATAGAGAACCGAATGGATATGGATAAAACTATGATAGGATTTCATTGAGGTCCTTGACGTGGAGGTCTTAGATCGACGAGACGTCTCTATGTGCCACGAAGTCCAAGAAATCACCCATTGAAGATATAATGTATTTGGGCCTAAGGGCTCTTAAGGGACTACACCTGAATGAGGTAGCCTAAAAGCACAGAGAGTGTAGGGAACCAAAATGAAGCCTCCACTAGCATCCACCTAGCCACCCCAATGTGTTGGCATATTTGGTTTGGTCCCATGAGCTTTCGTTTGTAAACTACAACGTCTGACAGCCCTACACTGAATCAAACTCCAGTATTTCATGCCTTTGCAAACAATAGGATAGAAAGAGAACCAAATGAATATGGAGAAAATTGTGATAGGATTTCATAGAGGGCCCCAACGTGGAGGTCTCGAATTTGATGAGACGTGTCTAGGTGCCAAGAAGTCCGAGAAATCATCCGTCGAAGATATGGCCTCTTTGGGCCTTATGGATCTTAAGAGACTACGCCTGGATGAGGTAGCCTGAAAGAAAGGGTGGAGGAAACCACCAATGTTCAATGATTTTGCCACAAGATGTAACTATGTAGACTATGAACTTAGTTTTGTTGGGGAGACCACCAATGTTCCAACTGTTCATTTTGAAAGAATGAATATCTTCAATCAAATAGAGAATGAAGAGCTTGAATTTTTTGGACATTACAAAAGGTTGTTTGTGCCCAAAAAGAAGCCGAAGGCCATATAAATTTTTAGTCTTCAAATTTAGATGACAATGAACATCGTGAAGAAAAACAATTAGGTGAAGATGTCACTATGTCCCTTAAGAGCCTTGAGGCCAAAACATGCCATATCTTCGATGAGTGATTTCTCAAACTCCATGGCACCTAGAGATGTCTCGTTAGATCTAAGACCTCCACATTGGGGCCCTCTAAGAAATCCTCTCGTGGTTTTCTCCATCTCCATTTGGTTATCTCACTGTCTTTTTGTTTGTAAATGCGTAAAATAGTAAAGTTTGAATCAGTGTAGGGCTGCCAGACGCTGTAGTTTACAAATGGAAGCTTGTGAAACCAAAAAAACTATGAAAACATGTTGGGGTGGCCAACTAAACACTATTGGAGGCTTCGTTTTGGTTCCCTATGCTCCTCATGCTTTTGGGCTACCTCGTCCAGGCGTAGTCCCTTAAGAGCTCTAAGGCCCAAACATGCCATATCTTCGACAGGTGATTTCTCAGAATCCGTGGCACTTAGATATGTCTCATCTAATCCAAGACCTCTAATTTGGGTCCCTCTACAAAAGCCTCTTGCATTTTTCTCCATCTCCATTTGGTTCTCTTGCTGTCCTATTGTTTGTAAAGGTGTAAAATAGTGCAGTCTGAGTCAATGTAGGGTTGCCAGAGGCTATAGTTTGCAAACGGAAGCTCGTGGGACTGAACCAACTACGCCAACACATCGGGGTGGCTAGGTGAACACTAGTGGAGGAGTTTTTTTGTTCCTACGCTCCCCATGCTTTTGAGCTACCTCGTCTGCAGGTATAGTCCCTTAAGAGCCCTGAGGCCAAAACACGTCATATCTTCGACGGGTGATTTCTCGGACTCCATGGCACCTAGAGATGTCTCATCATATCTGATACCTCCATGTTGGGGCCCTCTATGAAATTATTTTGTGGTTTTATCCATCTCCATTTAGTTCTCTCGCTGTCCTATTGTTTGCAAATGCGTGAAATAGTACGAACCGAGTAAGTGTAGGGCTATCCAGATGCTGTAGTTTGCAAACAAGCTCATGGGACCAAAAAAACTATGCCAACATGTCAGGGTGGCTAGGTGAATTCTAGTGGAGGCTTTGTTTTGGTTCCCTACACTCCCCGTGCTTTCGGGCTACCTCATATGGGCGTAGTCCGTTAAGAGCCAGGCCCAAACATGCCATATCTTCAACAAGTGATTTCTCAGACTCTGTGGAACCTAGAGATGTCTCGTTAGATCTAAGAACTCTAGGTTGGGGCCCTCTATGAAATAATCTCATGGTTTTATGCATATCCATTTGGTTCTCTCGTTGTCCTATTATTTTTAAAGGCGTGAAATAGTGTAGTCTGAGTCACTATAGGGATGCCAGAGGCTGTAGTTTGCAAACGGAAGCTTATGGGACCAAACCAACTACATCAACACATCATGGTGACTAGGTGAATGCTAGTGGAGGATTATTTTGGTTCCCTACATTTCCCATGCTTTCGAGACTACCTCATCCGAGCGTAGTCCCTTAAGAGCCCTCGTGCCAAAACACGCCATATCTTTGTGGGTGATTTCTTAGACTTCGTGCACGTAGAGACATTTCATTATATCACGAGACCTCCATGTCATGTCCCTCTATGAAATCCTATTGTGGTTTTATCCATCTCCATTCGGTTCATCGTTGTCTATTGTTTGAAAACACATGAAATAGTGCGATCTAAGTCAATATAGGGATGCCAGACACTGTAGTTTGCAAATGGAAGCTCATGGGACCAAACCAACTACACCAACACATCAAGGTGTCTAGATGAATGTTATTGGAGGCTTTGTTCTTGTTCCCTACACTCCCCATGCTTTCGGGCTACATCGTCCGGGCATAGTCCCTTAAGATCCCTGAGGCCCAAACACGCCATATCTTCGATGAGTGATTTCTCAGACTTTTGGCACCTAGAGATGTCTCGTTAGATTTGAGACCTCCATGTTGGGGCCCTATATGAAAGCCTCTTGTGGTTTTCTCCATATCTATTCAGTTCTCTCGCTGTCGTATTGTTTGTAAAGGCATGAAATAGTGCAGTCTAAGTCAGTGTAGGGTTGACAGAGGTGTAGTTTGAAAATGGAAGCTCGTGCGATCTGAACCAAATATGCCAACACATTGGGGTGGCTAGGTGAATGGTAATCTTGGAGGCTTTGTTTTGGTTCCCTACACTCCCCATGCTTTCGGGCTACCTTGTCCGGGTGTAGTCCCTTAAGATCCCTGAGGCCAAAACACACCATATCTTTGATGGGTGATTTCTCAGACTCCATGGCATGTTGAGATGTATCATAAGATTAGAGACCTCCATGTTGGAGCCCTTTACAAAATACTATCTCAATTTTATCCATATCCATTTGGTTATCTTGCTGCCCTATTGTTTGTAAAGGCACGGAATAGTGTAGTTTGAGTCAGTGTAGGTCATCGGACAATCGTAGTTTGCAAACGGAAGCTCGTGGGACTGAACCAACTACACAAAAATGTAAATGTGCCTAGGTGAATGATATTGGAGGCTTATTTTTGGTTCCCTATGCTCCCTGTTCTTTCGGGCTACCTCATCCGGGCGTAGTCCCTTAAGAGCCCTGAGGCCCAAACATGCCATATCTTTGACGGGTGATTTCTCGGACTATGTGGCACCTAGAGATGTCTCATTAGATACAAGACCTCTATGTTGAATCCCTCTATGAAATCCTATCATGGTTTTCTCCATCTCTATCTAGTTCTCTCATTTTCCTATTGTTTGTAAATGCGTGAAATAGTGCAGTCTGAGTCATTATACGATTGCTAGAGGCTATATTTTGCAAATGGTAGCTCATGGGACCAAATCACCTATGTCAACACATCGAGGTGGTGTGGTGAATGATATTGGAGTCTTTATTTTGGTTCCCTACACTCCCCGTGCTTTTAGGCTTCCTCGCCTAAGCATAGTCCCTTAAGAGCCCTGATGCCCAAACATGTCATATCTTCGATGGGTGATTTCTCAGACTCCATGGCACATAGAGACATCTCATTAGATCCGAGACCTCCAAATTGGGGCCCTTTACAAAATCCTATCGTGGTTTTATCCATCTCCATCCGGTTCTCTCGCTATCCTATTGTTTGCAAAGGCACAAAATAGTGCAGTCTGAGTGAGTGTAGGGCTTCCAGACACTGTAGTTTTCAAACGAAAAATCATGCGATTGAACAAACTACACCAACATGTCAGGGTGGACAGGTGAATGCTAGTGGAGTCTTCATTTTGGTTCCCTACACTCCTCATGCTTTCGGGCTACCTCGTCTGGGTGTAGTCCTTAAGAGCCCTGAATGACTAGATTGGCTTAAGAATGAATTTGATAGGGGTATGTCTAAGAACACATGGGAGTTATCAATCACCTAGTAAATATTTCTTGTTTAGTTCTAGATGGGAGTCAACTGGCCTATGGCTTAGTGACCTTCCATTCATTGATAATTTATGCTATGATAAACCCATGGATGCTTTCAAAAGTGCCTTCAAAAGGATATGGGTAGTCATCAAGCCTAGTGAAGGGTGTGATGTGATTTCCAAATAACTTGAAATGCCTACAGATTTAAAGGTAATAACATGAATTGGATAGGATTAGATAATCAAGAATCATTGAGTGTCTGAATTAGAATGTCATTGCATCTGGAGACATTCTCAAGCATTGGAGTAATGTATATGGAGAGACATTCTCAAAATATCAACAGATGAAAGGCATCAAATTGTGATGACTCTCGGGTTTTTAACGGGGAGAAGACTACGAAGTATAGAAGAATGTAGTAAGTGCATGATAAGATAGGAACCGAACAAAGAGACCATGAGCAAGAAGAAGCAAGTAAGGTAAATACACATATACACATTGATAAATTGAATGAATAATTACTCGATTAGGTAGCTCTTTATATACATACATTATATAAATATTTTTTTCCAAATTTTGATGCGTATTATACATTGAAAATGCTAGTACATGTACATCACCAATAAATGAAAAAATAATCCATAATGTCTTAAATATTGTCAAGTGCACATCATATTAGTTTCATGCGAAAATAATCTCAGAAATGTAAGGTCTCATACAAAATTATCAAGTTCCAAATAGTATTTTAATGTGTATAATAAATATAAAAATTCCCAAATAGGCCATATACAATCAAGTTCAAATGCCATATAGGCGTACATACAATGCCATGCACATATGCATACAAAAATAATGTCATAAAATATATATTTCCTACTCATCAAAATATATCCCTCTCTTGGCCTTGCTAGAAGAAGGCCCTCCCTTAGATGAAGATGAAGATCCATGAGATGACTTTGGATCATCTGAGCCCATGCTTCGAGTCCTCTTCCACTGAATACTCACCTATAAATGCAAACAATATTTTTGTCAAAACTTAATTTATATATGTTTTCAACATGTATTTAAGACCATGCTAGAATGAAAGTATTTACATAAATACACAAACTTACCACAAGTTGTTGATCATGCCGAATTTGCATCTCATGCTCAGATGAGTCATCGGGAGCTCTTGCAATATGAATGGGGGTACGAAGATGACAAGATGGAGGATTCCATGCCCTCGAAGTCAAAATGGAGGGGGTTGAAGTTCCCTACATACACATAAGATCAGAAAATCTAACATCAGAATTAGTGAAAATAGAACTAAGTACATGTATGTACATAATGACAATATTTTAACTAATTTTATCAATATAGAACTATTGTTTTTACCCCGCCACACCTGTGAATCAAATGAATAGGGTTGCTACTTGTCATAGGTAACTCCTACATATACACAATGAAGGACATTATTAACATAATTTAATAATTATACAATGAAATACATTACTAACATGTAATTTAACATAATATGAATTATACGAGATATTTAACAAAATTTATGTGTTGTTTGAATACCTGGTGAGTTGTTGCACGAGATGAAATCGCAGCTGCAACACCTTTATCTACTTGTCATATAGATGGTGGGGTGTCTAGTGAAGTCAACATCTCTTATCAAACATGTATATCATGTGAGTTAGATGGACATACAATAACATACATATATTTGACTTCAAAACTAATAAATATATACATGAAAATATATATATACATGCATATATATATACACACACACATGTACGTGAAAGTTTTACATAATTAACATTCTAAATTACCTTTATGAATGTATGTGTATGTATGGTGCTCACCAACTATGGTCGGGATGAAGATGCACCTCCGCGCACTGTAATATCAATGCATATACATGTACAAATACAATTATTTCAAAATTTTAACATATATAAGTAAATCAAGTACTCCAAAAATTTTGTAACACACATAACAAAACATAAAAATTTACCTACGAAGGTGACGCCGATGAATGTAATCCAAATGTCTCACTCAAAAGGAAATATGACATAGTGACATTATCGTGTGCACCCCTAGCACCAAGTGTACCAAAATCAGTACACATGAAACTATCATCCTCCTCGGGCCCCAAACATATGCTACCACATGACGAGAAAAGATGTGGCCTCATGCTAGTACTCCCTGAGGGAATAATTTGTGTACCTCCATGAGCATCTAGCTCAGAAATCTCCCTTATAAGTCAAACAAGGGTCACAGATAGCCCCTAAAGTGCATGAAGTGTATCAATCTCTATTGTCTCCTTCACTGCTTGAGGGACAATCTCAGGGTGAGGGGGCTTCTATGCAAGGAATCTACCTTGTTGAATAGGTGCACATTGTGCACCTAATCGATCATGTGTAGATCCTTTTCCTTGGCCCTGGAAATATCAGAAATTAAAATAATTTGGGATCTCATTGAGGATAAACTCACAATAGAGTTTCCTCAAAAATTATAGTGGCACATCATTGTTACTATAAGGTGGAAAATCAAACACCATCCACCATCAGTCCCAAAAAATATTTTTAATAAAATTATTATTGCACCAATGGATGGGAAACCATTTACATGACAAAGGAACAGGAAAATTAGTGCAGGGGTCCATGAATAAGGCACATATGAGGTCTTTTGAAATTTCTTTTTTCCTTACATCCACATATGACAATTTGCTGGAATAATAAACCTTACAACCCTCTCTGTAAGTTTTCCAGTGATTGATTTTCCCCATTGTCATGTCAATTTGAACAAGTAATGCCTCCAATGTGTTTGCAAGAGAGGCACGGTGGGGGTTTGTAGATTGTGAATCCCTCATTGTTTTGATTAAATCTTTAATTTCAATTTTGTTTTCAACTATGTGGGTTACTAAATCTTCTTGACTACCTAGGGGATGTTGAGAAATTGTGGGAGTGTCGGGAGGGAAGACAGGAATAACAGGGTTTGGTTGTGGTTGATTCCCTCGACCTCTAACTGTAACAATAAAAAATATGTATTCAATTTAAATTTTAATGTATAATTATCATATTTCAATGCAATTTTGATAAAATAATTGTGCTTACCTCTTCTCCATGGCACCATTTTCGATTCAGATCTTCTCAGCGATTTAGAAACAATCCTTTGAGCTTGAGATCTAGCTGAATGAACAAACATGAGGGCACGGTTAAGCTCTAAAACTCAAGTTTGACGGAGATAAAATGATAGAGGTTCGGCCTCTTTTTTGTTTATAGTAGGCATAATGTGTATGTGTTATATAACATGTACATGTTATGATTCAATAAATCCCGGACCTGACAATTGAAAACGTGATCGCGTTATAATAGAACGCGTACGCATTTTGATTTTTTTGGATTCTTGTCCAATTTTTGGCCCCCCAACTTCGTGCACTTACCTCGCTAAAAATAGAAATTTTCTTAAAATAGTAATTCATAATCAATATATGGAAATTGGAATGTTCCATAAGGTTCAATAGGTCATATCTAAGCAAAATAGGTGATATGTCCCAAAATAACATGTCTGGTCTTACCTCTTAATAAAAGGAAGTCTTCATATTGGCTGCAAAAAAAAATTGTAGATGAATCCATTATCACTTATATTTCCAATTTTTGGACTATTCATATGGTTATGAGATTATATCATATCTCAAACATAGAAATTAAACCTCTATATGTGTCTTTTTTTAATTAAATTGGCAAATAGTTTTTGAAAGGGACTATACCCTTGAGAACAAAATATGGCCTAGGAGCCAGAATAACAGTGTGAACCAGAAAGAAAAGGATCAAAATCCAAGTGTTACAATGAAGCTCAAAGTAGCCTAAAAACAGCTACCCAAATGAGACAAAACAACAAAATTACTACAAAAAAGTAGTAGAGAGACCAAAAAAAACAACATAAAAACATACAAGAACAGTAAAAGCAACTACAACTACTTCTTGGTAGCTTTGTCAATGTTGGTCTTGATATTCTTCCAGGAGTGGAACATACCCAAAGTTGTCATGTGGGCAGCATCAGTATTATCCAGATGCTCAATGGTCCTTTTACTTTCCTTTTTGTTACCCCAAAGTGTAGCTGGAACACCGTTGAGGTTGGACACACTTTTGACATGTTGTTCGATGAACTCCTCAATCACCCTAAAGTGGCCATGTTGTAATCATGTCGAGTTTTGGCCTTCCCTAAATGGAATTCTAAGGAGGTTAGCTTCTTGTAGATATCACCAATCTAGCTGCTATCAAAATCCTCCTCCTCCTTTTTTCTCTTGCCTTTCTGTTTAGCCAAGTTCTTAACCTCATCCTTCAGCAATTTCATATCAGCCTCTAAGGCATCCAACATTTTGAAGAACTTTCCATATGCACATCCCGGGGATTGGCACTACTGATATTCAGAAGGTCATGTGCAATTTCAATTTCATGAGGCCCCTTCTCCACAGCAAGAGTCTCAAGGTTAAGCTTTCTAGAGGCCCTGGTAACCGGTCTTCTAGAGGTAGAGGCGAGGTGGGTGGCGGGAGCAATAGAAGGGGGAATGGAAGGAGAAGCTTGGATAGCCGGCAGGGGGGTGACTACAGTGGTGGCAGGGGAAGATGGAGAAACAGGGTTGGCAGCAGCAGAGCCCGACAGAGGGGGAACCGAGCTAGGAGAGGAAGGGAGACCAGGGTACTTAAGAAGATAGCATTTATGGAGCAACAAAATAAGCCCTTGGTGTAAGGGAACCACCGGGTATGCTTCTGAAACTCCAAAATGGAGCGTTCAAGAGAGTTCAACAAGTAATGGGGAAAACAAACCAAACGATTCCTATGGAAGTGGTTAAGAAAGATAAGATGTTTAGCAAGAACAGTGACAAACCTACCTTCCAAGGAGATGAGCTGTATCATCATGCGAGTAACCTCATCATAGGGCGAGAGGAATTGAGCTAACAAGCAGGCCCGTTGTAACATATATTAGCTTCTCAGATCCTTCCACAAGTCTCCTCTCTTCAGCATCTCTGTCGACCCTTTTGTTAAAGAAATGATATCCTTCCAAACTAAGGCCGCTTGTCAAGCAACAATTTCTTCATTGACCAAGATCTTTTTCCCCCATAATCAACAATCCGCTCCTTCCATTCCTTTGCAAAACACACAGAAATGCTTTGATCATGCCCCTGAACCTTCTCCATGAAGTTGGTAATGCCACCTTGCGAGAATGCTCCATAGCTCAAAATTATCCTTCCATCCAGTCCGCACTTAGCTCAATTTGGCGGGGAGGTCCCCCATCTTCTCTGCGTGCTTAACTAATTGCAACAAATTCCCAAATTCTTGTGAGCACCGAGACCTATCCGCTTCTTGCTATTGTAATCCGCACAAGATTGGAAATGAGAGCCGTTGCTTTTCCCACAAAGGGCTGCATGTATACATTGAATCGAGCTGTAGAAAATCACATGTGGGAAAATCCCACTCCCTGTCATCAATCACTTTACTACTATCTTGATTTCCGTGTAGCTTTGTATCCAGCTTTTAGCGATCATGATATGCATCCCGCATGCGTGATTTTCAAATCAATGTAACTCCACTTGGAGTTCCCATATATTTCACACTAACATGTTTATTTGACATGATTTGCATCATCATATTCATTAAGTTAATACATGTGGGAGTATTATTGATGCTGATCCACACCCAAAGATCATGACTCAGCTCTAGATATTGTTTGCGTATAGAAATCCGCATGAATGCTGTTATGGAGTTGCTTAGGGATGCTATTATTATCCCAAACAGTGAGGTTAACATTAATGCCATAATTAGCTAGCGCATCTACCAATTTATTACCCTCCCTGTAAGTATGCATGATCCTGATGTTATTGAAAGTATGACTAATACTTATGGACTCTGAGATAAAATCCTTAATGCTCCAACTAGGAGATGAGCACTGTTTAAGAAGATTAATGACATTCAGGAGTCCCCTTGATAATGAGGTTCGAGTATTTTGAGTCCTGGGCAATTCTCGGGCTCCATAGTGCGAGATAATGCTTCAAAAAATGATTAGTTTGAATTCCCATTTTCCCAAAGATACACAAAGAATCAAATTACCTTTATGATCCCGTATCGCTTCTCCTCCCGCCACTATCTCTGGGGTTTCACTTAGAGGCCCCATCAAAGTTCAACTTATACCAATTAAAATCAAGAGGATGCCATTTGATCGAAGATCTATCAATGCTATTCGGGATTGCTCGATTTGTTGATAGTTCCAATCTGCCAATTAGATAAGATGTATTCTTCATTCTCTAGATATCTCTTGTTCTTAGGGGGTTTAAATCTAGCAATATTTTCTTTGATACCATTAGAAATTTTACTAATACTAAGTTTATAGTTTTTCTTCTTATTTCTGAAGATAATATCATTTCTATCCTTCCATATCCTCTAGATTAAATGAGGGATGACCAGCTTCCAGATCCTTTTAACAACACAATGCCTGAAGGGTGGGTTCCATTGAGTCCAAAGCTGATTAAGATCCTTTGGCAACACCCAGAGAGCTTCAAATTTAGAGAGGGCAAAACTCCATATTCTGGTGGCATAATCACAATGCATGAACAGGTGGCTGATATCCTCAGATTCATTCTTACAAAGATGGCATCTATTAGGAATTATAAATCCTCTTCTCATCAGGTTGTCAGTGGTAAGAATCCTGCCTCTGATAGCCAACCAAAGGAAAAAAATTATTTTGGGAGTTAATTCAGACATCCAAATCTTGTTCCAATTGAACTCTGTTTGACTATTATGGAAGAAATTATTATATCCAGATTTGACAGAGTAATTCCCATCATCGGAATTATTCCATACCAGCTCATCCTTGGAATCCAGCTGACTTAATGGAATAAGATCTAATTGATCTTGAAGGGAGGAAGTAATTTGTTTCAGATCAATTCTCTCCACAGTAAGTTTTTTCCAATTCTTATTGGTACCATTTCCTTCAATATAGTCCTTGATTTTAATGCCATACTTGCTTATGAGACTGTCCTTAACCACCCCAAATCTGTCCATGAGATTGCCATTAAACCAATTATCCTCCCAGAAGCATATGTCCCTACCATCCCCCACTTTCCATTTACTGCCCTGCTTGATGAAATTTCTGCTCTTGACCAGATTATTCCAAAAAATGGAACCATAGGGGAGGTGCTCATCTTGAAGATAAGAATACACAGCTTGATGATTTAAATATTTTTCTTTGATTAAATCAATCCAGGGTTGTTTCTCAGACAGCATTCTCCAGCCCATTTTAGCAATGAGGGCCTCATTCATTCTCTCAATATCTTTTATACCCAGACCACCCATAAACTTCGTGCAAACCTTATCCCAAGCCACTAAGTGAAATTTGAACTTCTCTTCCATGCCTTGCCATAATTTTTTTTTTTTAATCCTTTCAATTTTATCTCTGAAGGAAGATGGGATCTTGAAGAGCGACATGACATAGATGGGTAGATTTTGAAGAGTACTTTTAATGAGCAGGCACTTACCAGCACTAGATAAAGTGGCTCCTTTCCAACCAGCCATTTTTTTTTGGAATCTCTCCAATAAATCATCCCACACCTTGTAAGAGACTTTCCTAGTGCCGAGAGGGAGGCCCAAGTAAGTGGCTAGAAGAGCACTTATTTTGACCTAGAATTTTAGCAATTTTGAGCTGCCTTTCCTCAGGAGTGTTGAAAAAGAATATGGTACTTTTATCATAATTAATCTCTTGCCCAGAAGCAGATTCATAGAGCTGCAGTAAAGCCTTGATAGCCTTAGCTTCAATGACTGACGCCAGAAGAAGAAGGATAGTGTCATCCGCAAATTGCTGATGGGAGACAACTTGGCTGATGGAAGTGGGCTTAGAGCCATTTAAAAGCCCGTCTTTAACCGCTTTGCCAATAGTTCTACTAAGGCTATCAGCCAAAAGAATGAAGAGTAAGGGGGAGATAGGGTCCCCTTGTCTAAGTCCTCTGCTACTAGTGAAAAAACCCACAGGCTCACCATTAACAACCACAGAGAATCTGGCCGTAGAGATACAAGCCTTAATAATTCTTCTTCAAGCTTTATTCATATCAAGCTTAAGGACCATATTTGCCTTTTTATTATTTTTCATGGAATGTATGGTCTCGTGAACCATAATCACTCTGTCTTGTATAATCATGCCTTTGATGAAGCCACTCTGCTACCTTGAGATGAGATCATTCATAATGAGCTGAAGTCTAGTAGTAATAATTTTGGTAAAAATTCTATATATGGCATTCACAAGACTGATAGGTCTGAAGTCCTTGAAATCTTTAGCATCCATTTTTTTAGGAGCCAAGCACAATGTGAGTGTTGTTAAGCTCTTTTAAAAGATTTCCCATTCTATAGAATTCATTCACCGCTCTGAGAAGATCCTCCGAACAGATTTCCCAGAATTTCTAGAAAAAAATTATAGAGAACCCATCCGGACCAGGAGCCTTGTCTCCCTCTAAAGCAAAAACAACTTTTTGCAGCTCTTCAAGCGTGACCGCTTTGGTGATACTTCTGAATTTCTGATCTTCAATTTTATTTTGGGGAATGGCCTCCAACATAAAGGAAATAGCTTCAGAGTTGATGATATTCCTCTCTTCAAGAAGTTTTTTATAAAAATCAAGCGCTTCTTTCTTAATGCTATTGGGATATTTAATGATATTTCCATTGTTTTTAGAGACTTCTAAGATCCTATTACAGGCTCTGTGCTTCAGAGTAGTCATATGAAAGAACTTCGTGTTCCTGTCTCCCTCTTTGAGCCAAATAGCTCTAGATTTAAGCCGCCATAAAGATTCCTCTCTGCTGCAGATCGTATGCAACTCTGAAAGAATATTCTTTTCATTTACTTCATCTTCAGCCGATCTCCCCATAGTATCCATTTTTAATTCCAGATCCTGAAGCTTTTGTTTTAACTTTTTTTTTTTGTCAAATACATTACCAAAAACGCTTTTATTCCAGATTTTGACTTGCTTTTTGACATTTTTGAGCTTTTGAACCAATCTAAATTGAGCAGTGCCTTCGCCATTCCATCCCCACCATTCTTTTATCTTGTCATAGATATTTTCATGCTCCATCCACATCTTTTCAAATTTGAATGAGCTTCTGGTGGGTTTAGTCCAATTGAGAAAATTTAAAGCAATCGGATTGTGATCCGATCCAACTCTGGGTAGGGAAGAGAGGTGGAAGTCTTGACTGAGAATCTAGCTCGCTGAAATTAGAGCCCTATCCAATCTCACCTGAATAAACTCCTTTCCCAACCTTCTATTATTCCAAGTGTATTTATTTCCATGAAGATCCACATCTAAGAGGTTATGTTCAGCAATAAAATCAGCAAAATCCTCCATACCAGTAGAAAAGCTGGAGGTACCTCCAAACTTCTCACCAGGGTTTAGTGGGGAGTTGAAATCCCCCATAATAAGCTAGTTAGCAGAACAATACTGGTTTCTAAATGTTTTAAGGTCAGCCCAAAGCTTCCTTCTACCACTAACCAAATTAGGGGCATAGATGTTAGAAAGGATACATTTACCCTTATTCTCAATAGTAACAAATTTAATTACAAGATGATTAACATTAGCATTGAGAACCATACCAGTACAGTGTCTTTTATCCCAAAGAGTAGCTAGTCCTCCAGAAGCTCCCTGGGAGTCAACAGCCGCCATTTCAGAGTTTTCCCAAAAATCTTTTTAATAGTTTCGTGGTCTTAGCTTTCATCTTAGTTTCTTGCAGAATCAAAATACTAGGATTACTAGAATCCCGTAACTCCTTGATGGTTCTCTGCTTGGAGTTTCCATTTAGGCCTCTGATGTTCCAAGAAATAATCTTCATTTGGAATGATTGGTGGTTGGAATTGCCTGATGGTTCAACTGACACTGAAATCCATCTGCAATGTCCCTCTCCATTCTTTTAGATCTAAGAGTCTTTTTAGATGGTCTTCCTCTTTTTGTACTTCCTCCAAAGTTAGCTATTCATCTAGCAGAAGATCTAGTTGTTCTGGATGTAGAGGTGTCCCAATTGTCTTTTTATTGGAAACATCATCTTGAGCTCAATTGTGTCTAGAAGCAAGGAAGGGTACCATAGGGCACAACAGTAAAATCCGGGGACATTGTGTGGTAAGAAGAGATTCAAAAGATGTCAAGAAATTAATTGAATTATTAGATAAGAGGTCAACATAAATCATTGGTCAATATTGGATCCATAATTGTCTCTTAGTGAGTTGGTAGGAGTAAGCTCAATGAGTTGAGTGATTTGAGCTTAGTGAGTTAATTTGAGCTTGTTGATCGGGTGTCTTGTGACAAGATGAGTGGTTTGAAATGGTTGAGTTGATTGAGCTATCTAATACAAGTGAGCTACGAGTGAGCTAGGAAATATCTCACATCTCTCAAAGTAGTAAAGGTAAAGTTTAAAATCTTACAACACAATGTGAAGAACATGGATGCAAGTATCACGAGGTTTGAGCATCACAAATGACAATTGTAAAAGCCAAATAAATAAGAGAGTGTACCTCAATCTCATTATGAGACCAGAATAAAATATCATGGGTAAGTTTTGTGTTCATCTCTAACTCACATTAGGAGGTCTTGAAAACATGTTTCTAAATACTCATTTGGTGGTGCATGGATTTTGTGCATCATGCAAAATGAGGAGACTGTGATCATCATCAACAAATTATTCATCAAAAGGATATTCTTAAAAAAATTCAATTAATCTCCTTCCCTTATTACCTTCTTCCCTTCTCTCCTTTTTTCTAATTCTCCATTGTATGCAATCATGGCATTTTTTCCTATTTGCTTATAGTTACAATTTTGATAATTTGTATAATTATTCTCTCAAAATTATAAGAGAGATACTAAATTTGTCTCTTCTAGGGGAAATTAAAAGGTCACAAGTGGAATAGAAACACAAAGATTCATGTAGGGAGACAAAAGGTAAATTCACAAAGCTATAAATTAGGATGGCCTCTCCATTCCAAAGGATCCAAAAAATTTAGTTCTTGGTAGCAATTGTGAATTGTGGTAGATTGATTGATGCTTTGTATTTCATCACTACACAAGGAATAAAAGCTACATTTCTTCCATTCCCCTTTTCCTATGTGTTCTTCTATTTCTCTCTTATGCACTTTGTAAGTGTGGTGATCAAGAAATATATTTGTATATTTGTTAAATGAATCTAAGAATGGTGTGTTTGGGTTTGTTCTTCTCACTAAATGGATTCATTTTGATTTCTTCTAATTGAATGTTGAATTACTCTAGTTATTGGGTGTGAACTCTGTAATTGTCCTACTAACAACAATAACATTCCTTTATTTAGTTTCTCTCTTTCACTCCTCATCGCTGCAATTTCCTCCCTTTTATCCCATACAAGAACTTTTTCATAGGTTTAGTGGAGTGTTCCTGTGTAATCCCTAACCCATTTGGCCAACCCACAACATTTCATTAGGAGAATATTAGTTTACATTTAATAATGGGAGCTACACAATTCAATGTAGAGGGGCATAACCCCATGAGTATTTGTGGAAAAACCTAATTTTCCATATCGATAAATTATTTCACCAACATTTTTGGTGACTCTACTGGGGAGAGAGCTACCCCTGTGCACCTAAATTGATCTAAGGAACATACAAAAAATAAAAAAAATAAAAAAAACAACAAAAATTTACTTGAATGATCAAAAAGCTTTTTTGCAAACCACTTGAGAATACTTGGCCGAGAGAAGATATACCAAATTGAATAGGTTGATAAGAATCATCGACCTTGCTTTTGAATATTTTCAAAATCAGCAAGAGTAATTCATAGTCTATAGATAATCCATACTATTTCTCTCAAGCTTCATGCCCATCTAATTGATCGATCGGGTTCCCGTGTAACCCTATTGAAAATCCTACTAACACTCCTAAAAATTATCTTATCTTTCACCCACCTTTGAATTTTTAATTCCCAAGAGAATAAGAAGAAAAATAGAAAGAATTGGAAGAAGAAAGAGAGGAAGAAATGGTAGCAAAAGCACTTGTACCATGAGGCCAAAACAGTGACCCATTGGATTTGACTTCACCACTTCATGAGCTTCCACAAGGATAACGAAAGAATTTTTTGAAGTTCTATGGAGATGACAAGTAATGTCCATATGATCAAATCATAACCTTTATCACAGTCTGTGACATCTTTGGAGTGCAACACGAACATGTTATTGTGTGGTTGTTTGTGGAAAATCTGTAAGATATTGTGGTAGATTAGTTCTACTACCTGCTATCACACTCAATATCCAATTGGGGTGATATAAAAAAAAAAATTTAAGAGTTGTTTAAGACCATAAAAGATGTTTATGCCCTCCTTTATCAACCAAATCAAATAAAGAAAGATCCATAAGATTCCATGAGAGACTTTGTGGCCAAATTCAACAGGTTGGTCAAAAAAATTCCGTTGTTTCTCTTCCCACTAATGAGAACCTGAATATGTTCTTTGTGAATGATCAATTTTCTAAAGTGTGTTTATTTCTAAGGATATTTCAACCATGAGATTCATAAAATTCTCAAAAACTTGTTGTTGAGGTGGATTATCACCTCATCTTTTCGAGTAAGATCAAGAATCCTTCAATGAAAGATAAAACCCAAAGTTCCAAATATGAGAGAATTGATCCGATGTTGTAGAAGTTAGAAAATGAATTGAAAATGTTGAAAAGGGAGGTTGCTCAATGAACACCTCATCCAAACCAAAATAGAAATCAGATTACAAGATAACCCCAAAGGATTACATTGGAGACTCGTTGGTCAATGAAATGTGTGAGATCAATGAAGATGGAGAAGAAGATATTTTTGAATCAGAATTTGAAGATGAAGGAGAAAAAGAATGTGCTTGGATCAATTTTTTTGAATGCATACTTGATGATGAAGAACCCATAGATAATTACTCATATGTAGTGTTCACTCGATTTTAGAAGGAGAAAGAAGGATCTTCTTCTGCTACCTAAGCTAAGAAATTGAATCCTAAAATGATGACTCTAAGAAAAAAAAATGAAAGGAGGATCATCAAAGTCTACTTCAGCAGGGTCAGTGAGAAGAAACATGAGACCACTCCAATAAAGAGTCCTTTACCTCTTCAAGTAATTCTCCTTCAACTTTCTTTGAAAAATCAATTTTTGCAAATCCTAAGAACATCCATATCAAAGCTTCCACAACCCATGATGTCTATACCACCTCTTCAAATTTTGATATCGGTGACTATTGCAAATAATAAAAAGTACAAATTTCCAAATTTGAGTACTTGAGAACCCATCCTAAGAAACTTGAGAAACTTGTTCAACATATCAAAGGAAGTATCCCTACTTCTAAAGATGCCACCACTAAAGAACCACATCACACCCTCAATCCACTCCATCTCTGAATTGTCTTGCCTCCACACCCTCCACCTCTAGGAAGGTAGAAAATTTCTATATAACCTTTATTGTTAATGGATATAATCTAAAAAAATTCATCACTGAATTCGGTGCCTCGAGAAAATTTCATGCCAAAACATGTTACTAAATTCCTTGACCTCTCTCTTTTACCTACCTCTAGCCAGTGTCTCTCCATGGAAATGAAACAAGTTCCTTTCATTGAAAAAATAAAAGATGTTGAGGTATCATTCAAGTATTTCCTAAAAATAATATCACAATGAGAATACTTTTAGTAGACATTCCTTCCTCATATGGTATGTTATTGGTCTAAATATTATTTCAAGATGTCTAAGGAGATATGCGGCTAGATTTTTGCATACCACCATACTGATCAATGGTAAGACAAAGAAACTTATTTTTATTAGGAAGATGAAGTATATTGTTCAAAACAAAAGATATCTTATGTCAAAATTCTAGATCTAGAAATGTTTTCATGACCTTTTAGGATGATCTCGAGCTACCCAAGGTTGTGTAAGAATTCCCAAGTATCACGTAGTGACAATGAACATTATGATGATTTGATAAAATCTGATTTTGAGAGTGTGTACTTCCAATGGGACTAGTGAATAAATGATTTTTCCTTGTTGAATGTCAATGATGGTCATGAAAACCTTGATTTGTAATAAATCAATCTTTAAGTGATGAGAAATGATGATAAAAAAGAAGGAATAATACTCGAAAACTTCTTGAAAGGTAAGCTCAATGTTTTCAAAGCTTAGTATGAGTTTCTAGGTGATGAGCATGTTGGAAAAATTGAAATTTTCTCTTTCTAATTTGAAGTAGATGACAAATAATTCAATAATGGCAACATGTTTCTTCCTCTTGAAATTGAACCTATTCAAAAAGATGATGATTTCATCACGTAAATGGATTTCTTAGTTCTTGGTGACCAAGAATGGGAAAATGATAATGAAAAAATTTCAACTCCAATATTGTGCTCATTTCCTTTTCATGAGGATAAAAAAATTCTCAACAAAAAATGGAGAAATGGAATATTACTTCATCCTATGGCTGGTTTTGTTCAAAATGGAAACAATATTTATGAACTTCAACCTTTCAGTGCTCACCTTGCCAAAGAAGAAGATACTCTTAGCATAAAAATGAATGAAAAATCCAAGAATGGACAAGCTGAAGAAGATGACAACCTCAATATTATATTCCTAATCTTGAGCTCATTCTCTTTACAAGGTAATGATGCAATGCACATATGACAACTGCATAGGAAACATGTTGTGAAAGTTATGGAATATGAGATAGATGAATCCATTGAAAAATTGAAAAACATTAAACATTAAGAGGTGGATAATAATGTCAATTTTTTTGAGACATATGCTGAGAAGCAACCCATGGAAGTGGTGGTCATGAAGAAGATGTACGATAAATCATCTTCATGGCATCAATGAAAAATCATCAAGTAGAATGAACCCGAGAACCAAGGAGATGTCGAAAATATCGTGTCAAAGAAATAAAGGTGATGGAATGAATGAGTTGATCATAAATGATACTATCAATCATGCTAAATTTATAAAAAATCCAAGAAGGGTTTCATACTTTATTGAACCTGTCAAAATATTTGTGGAAGGATGGTTTTCGGTGATACCAATTTATGAGTAAGCACTCATTTCAAATTTTTCTTCAATGAAAGAAAATCCCTATATGTACATAGGTGATTAAAGTAGTTTCCCTTTTATTATTGCATGTTTCCTTTATCATTTTCATTTTTGTGTGTTTTATTCCTCATTTTGTGTGTTTGTTTTTGTCACGTGCATACATTCAATAAAGGAAGTTGTGTGGTATATCATTTAGTGACTCTGTATAGCCCAATGGATAAGGCACTAGTCCACACAACATCTTAATATTATAGGGTTCATTCTTGCTCCGTCATCACTGCAATTAATCTAGAACATGTCCCAAGCTAGATCCAGTTCTTTTCATGTAAATGTGCAACATGAAAATTTTAATTTTTTAAGCATGACAACAGACCCAAGTGTCAATTTTTTTCTTGTAAACCCTGCTGAGAATTTCTCCAGATCAATTTTCCCTATGTGTTATGCCTATGCTATCCTTTAAATTTCTTATCTATGGTGTGATAACCTTTCCCATGTGTTTTAAATTTAAAAGTAAGATCACATATTTCATCCGATGCAATGCTTCTAAAGGTAGATTCTTCAATGAACCAAGAAAGGCTATTTTTATCCTTTCTAGGACTGGTGTACATCCTCCAAAAGAGATTTGAAGGCCCAAATTCATTGGGAAGTAGTATTGAGGAGATGATACTATTGTGAAATTGGTTTAAGAATATTAAGGGAAGATTTGAAGGATTGAGAACAAGTTCAATGAAAGAGGGTTTTTGAAGGTGAAGGAGCTTACAATTCAAAATAGCACCTAAGCTTTGGGAAGTGATTTTGAGAGCTCCATAATAAGTTAGAGGTAAATAAATAAACCATTATAAAGATGATTCAATCCCTAAATGATAGTATTTTCATATTTTTCACAAGACATGGGCGCCTCTTCCCACAATCTATTTTCAAAAAGAACAACATGCGATCCCGAAAATAAAGGCTATTTTTGATGGAATTCTAAGAAGAATCAAAGCATGGGACCCATTCCATTCTCCTCAAAAATATTTTTGGAGGAAAATTTATATAATTTTTTTCCAAAACACTCTTTTGGATGCTCTAGAAACTTCGTCGTCAAGCCTCTCTCCAAGGTAAGCTTCAGGACTTAGCCAATTTTAAGGGTGGATGCATGTCATCACCAAATGATGGTGTAATTTTGTGTCCCATCTATCCCATCCCCTTGGGACAGTTGGGACACAAAAATATTACATTCTCAATTCATCCCTCTGGATCATCATGTGACCCTAATAAATCCCAAAGTTGCAAGTTAAGCCTCTTTTCACCTATTCTCAACTCTTCACATCGTGCAATGACAAAGTGAAACTTGTCACTCCAAGGTGAGGGTGCACTTTAATATCCCATCAATCTCATCCCTTTGGGATAGTTAGGACATAAAATATTCACCCCATTCCCAATTCAGTCTTTTTTTCACCATGTGACCTTGGGAAGGCTTCGCAGCTATTTTTCGGTCCCCTTTCCTCTCCGCCTCATCAAATCCACTTCCGTCACTTATCACTCTCATGTGATGGAAAAAAATTATTCCCCATATGTCCCATCCCCTTAGGAAATTTTCTACACAAAATTCACCCATTCTCATCCATTTCCCAACTTCCTCATAGGACCCAGTCTCATCTCCTAAGTGCTTACTATTTGATCTTTCTCTCTCCTCCGCCAAACAATCACAGAGTGAAACTTTTCATGATCAGGTGTGTGTGAATTTTTATACCCCATTTTTCCCAACCCCTTGGGAAATTTGGGAAACAAAATTCACCCATGTCCAAGAATATGTAAAAACCAAAATGTGCAAGTTTTCTAACTTCGCGCTTCTTCCTTCCATGTACGTGCGAGAGAGATGTTAAAGATGAATTCAAAAATACATTGAAACTCATTGTCCCTTTATATTTTATCTAGAAATCCATGAATTATTCTAAAAAAATCTATTAAACTTGCAAATTATTCACACCATGTCAAATTTCCCTCATAGCATCCGTGGTTACAGAATGAAGATTTTTCACTGTCGGCGAATGAAGGAATTGATCGTACCAAGGTTTGAGATGATTTTTATACTCCAAAGAATATATAAGATAAATAAATCTCAAATAATCCATTAATGGATGCCATAAAAGCTTTGAACCTAAAACCCTCACCAGAAAAAAAAAAATTTCTTTTTTATTTCCAAGAATTCAGCAGGTGAAACATTATGAAATTTGGAGAATGAGATCGCGACGAAGATCTGAATCTAAAAATAATGTTTATTTCACAAACTGAGGTCATATTTATTACTTAATAAAATATTATATTCTATGCCCCTCCACATGCTAAAAATAGTAACCCCTAAAATTGTAATTTTGGATAACCCAAAAGAGTAAAAATGATGTAAAATGGAAGGCAAAGCGAAATTGACGTTTTTCCCAAAAGAGCAAGTCCGGAAAAACACTTACTAAAAATAGAAAGTGGCTAAAAATAGAAATTCACCATCAATAGAGGGAAATTGGAATTTTTTATAAGGTTCAAGATGTCGATTTGAGAAAAAAGGAGATATGTCCCAAAATAATAGGTCATGGTCTTACCTACTAAAAATAGATAGTCTTCCTTTTTAGTACAAAAAGTTATAGATGGCTCCATTATCACACATATTTCTGATTTTTGGACTCTTCACAAAGTTATCAGATGATCTCATAGGTCAAAAAGAGAAATAAAACCTCCATATGAGTCTTAGAAACATCATATTGAGCTTAATTATGTCCGTAATTAAGGTAAAGCATCGCAGCGTGCAACATTTACAATCTAGGGACATTGTGGTTAGAAGATATTCGAAAGATGTCAAACAATCAATTTATTTATTAGATAAGAGGTCAACATATATCATTGGTCAAGATTAGATCCATAATCATCTCTTAGTGAGTTGGTTGGAGTAAGCTCAGTGAGCTGAGTTATTTGAGCTCGGTGAGTTGATTTGATCTCGGTGAGATGGGTGAGCCGACAAGATGATTGGTTTGAAATGGTTAAGTTTATTGATATATCTAAGATAAGTGATCTAGGATTAAGCTAGGAAAGAGCTGAGAGAATTAAATTCAAAGTTTGTAATCTTACAACATAGTATGTAAAATAGGGATGTAAGTATTATGAGGTTTGACCATCGTAAATGACAATTGTGAAAGCCTAAGAAATAAAAGATTTTTATTCACTCTCATTATGAGATTAGGAATGAATCATCATGGATAAGGTTTGTGTTTATCTCAATCTCACATCATAAGGTATTGAAATAGTGTTTCTAAACACTCATTTGGGGGTACATGGTTTCGTGCATCATGTAAAAGGAGGAGACCATGATCATCGTTAGAAAGTTCTTAATCAAAAGGATCTTCTTCAACAAGTTCAATCAATCCCCTTCCCATATCTCTCTTTATTCTAATTCTTCAATGTACACAATCATAGTATTTTTTCCTATTCACTTATAGTGACAATATTGATAATTTGTAATAATATTCTTTCAAATTTTACCAGAGATACTATATTTGTCTCTTTTAGGGAAAATTGAAAGGTAACAAGTGGAATAGGAAAATGAAGAGTCATGTAGTAGGCGGAGATGAAAGGTCAATTCATAAGGTTATAAATTGGTATGGCCTCTCCATTCCAAAGGTTCCAAAAAAATTAGTTCTTGGCAAAAATTGTGAACTACGGTAGATTTATTGATGTTTTATATTTCTTCACTACACAAGGAATAAAAGCTACATTTATTCCATTCCCATTTTACTATGTGTTCTTCTATTTCTCTCTTATGAAATTTATAGGTACGGTGATAAAAAAATATCAGTGTATCTCGATAAATGAATCTAATAACTCGTGTTAGGGTTTGTTCTTCTCACTAAATGGATTCATTATGTTTTCTTCCAATTGAATGTGTAGACACTAAAATTAGGTCACACTCCCCTTGGTCCCCCACCAAATAAACACCTTGAACACATCCACCTAGCCATGGCCCCCTTCACCCCATTATAATATTAATTTAATTAATTCAATTAAATTAATTCATTATCCTCACCATATTTATTATTCAAATATCCTAATTGAGATAATGCCCACATATCCACCTCATCTAGCCACCTTTCCCTAAGACCTATTCTTAATAAGTAGCCATAAATAACTAAGACCTACCCAAACCCTAAAAATCAATGCCTACATTCCCTCTAACCACATTCTTGTCTCATGTTAGAAGGAAGCTTCCAGGCTAATCCGTGGAGTAAACAAAACGAGATCCCAGAAAATCAAGGGGATCTTCCTAGTTTAGTAAACCTAGGAAATACCACCCTAACCAATTCCGGTTACCCTTAACCACCGCCAGTTAAGTCGGAACCACCATCGGTTACAATTTAATCCCCAAAACAAACTTATTTTGAGGTTGGCACATTTATAAGAGAGAATCACATCTTTTGAGAACAAGTGATAAAACCAGACCTACATACAAGTAGAACCAGCATCCGTACAAGCATTAGAACATCCATCCATAGCACAAGAAGCAATCACAGACCATCTCCGCCTTCATGGGAACATCCGGGAAACACCAAAGCATTACATTATGTTCATTCCATTTGATCACCCATAATTACAACTAGGCATCAAGCTCGTATAAACACTAAGTTTTATTAACCAACACTTATCCATTTATTGTTTGGTAGATTCTCTTACATATGTTACTAGTTTCTACTCTCATTTCCATCCCCCCATAATTTATCTCCATGCAAACTTGACCATACTTTTATCTACACCCTTACCTTGCCCATACCTAGACCTTAATCATTCCTGTGCATACCTCAGATCCATAAGAATCTCGCCATTGCCCTTCCACCCCATCTAACCTTAGATCTATCACCCAACCAAGTTTTTATTGAGTTCCTTGTACCCTGACCATACCAACACCGGTTACCCACAACCGTCGCCGGTTATCCTAAACTCGATACCGGTCATACCAGATCGACGTCGGTCTCTATGTTTTTAACCAGAAACCCAAATAAGAGCCTAAAACCTCCACCAAAACCGAAACTTCCCAAAACCTGACCTTGAACAGTACCAATATCTTGACAGTGACCTTGACATTCAGATTCAATCATAGCCTAGCCTGTTGTGAATGAATTTTCTTATTGTAGACGAATGAGATACCTAAATCATTTTAACTATAGTAGGATTTACTTTATTATCAACATTAAGTTGTTTTAAACAGTGGATTAACAGCCGTCTAGAAAGTATCACACTTCCCAGATCTAGCATACGCTAGGTAGTCCACTGCATATATTGTTTAACTTTTATTTGGTGGTATTGTGTTCCATTTCAGGTAGTTCCTCCAAGCAAAAAGGAATCTCTCATGATCAGCTATGGATTTAGAAGTCATACGCGCGCAACAACCTACAACTAGCATTTTAATAGGTATTCCTCCTAGCCCATTACCCTTATTTGTTTCATCAACATTCGAAGAAATGATCTAGAATCAAGTGAAACATTTTGGCATGCCCGGTGGGACCCATTCAGGGTTCTTTGCATTCTTTCATTTCTAGGTGAAAATGTTGTATGTTTGTTTCTTTTCTAAAAAGTTCTTACATTAAACTTTCTCCCCTGGAATCTTCTTCTCTTCTATTGTCTAAAAGCAATTGTATTTTAGTGCTTAAAACAAACATTTCTTCCCTTTCATTAGTATCACATTAGTGAAAGAGCATCCCTTCTCCTGTTCATCTATTTGTGGCATCGAATTCAACATTTCGATTTGGGTTTAAAAAATCATTTCATTTCATTATGTTTTTTGGCATTAGCTCACATTAATTGAGGGAAACCTATACACTGGAAGTCATGCCCAGCTGATGGTTGAAAATGAATCCTAGAAAGCACATCTCTCTCTCTCTCTCTTGGAGTCTTACCAAACTACACAAAATTCAAAAATACACACATTCTTAAACAACATCTTTCCTAAGAATGCATGTCAATGATCACACTAATCAGAGGATTGGCAGGTACTCCCCAACTCACTGTTTTTGTCGAGTCATACTTTAGAGAAAAGCCCGCCCCACCATAACATACCTGAAACCTCTCCATGTAGATCTCCTTCTTCATAGGAATCCATCCTCACCAAAAAACTCTATTCTAAAGTTCACGAGTCAGTCCTTAAATAGCATAAGATAAACAAACATAATAGAAAAAACACTCTTAAGGTCGTATTTTTCTTAGTGTTTCTACTTGGCTTGTGTTTTGAGGTGAGAGGATTTCATTCTTCATTTTTTCTTATTTCTCCTTGCACACTCCTCATCACAGTTGGTGTATTTCAGCTTCATCTGAGTGTGCCTGGACCATATTCTCATCATTCTCAGAATTCTGGGTTTGATTCCACATCAAATTTTAACTCACAACCACATTTTCTTCATCATTGTTTCAATTTCACAAGTAATTAGTGTCGGTCCAGCAACCGTTGTCAATTACCCTCTGACCGTCATCATTGATTATACCCAACCGGTGTTGGTTTACTATTCTTTTGGTTAACCTACCCAAAAGGACACCTATTCACCTTCTTTAGTTGTTTAGAGTCTCTGTCACTCTTATCATATCCATTGACCTGGTAAATCTCATCAGTATTTGGCATACCTAGAAAATTTGGCCTTATACCTTGTTTTTGACCAACTGTCCACTTTCCACATGATGGCAAGTGGTTACTGTGACTGCATAATTTTAACCTAATTGGCATCGGTTAGTCTGTGTCATTTTCTAGCTGACATTTTGACCCCAATCCACCTACTACCACCTGTCTCTCCTATTTTTTGTTGTATTTCTGTGTCATTTACAGAAAACAACCCAACCTGATCAGTACCTATTCACATGGTATTGACCCGAAGCCAAGTGAATGCCCTCATATTCCATGTCAGCCGTCAACCACTCCCCCTAGTCCTTCACCACCTTCTATTTTATCACCCATGGATCCTACCCAACCTATCACTATCACCACAAGAGACGAGGAGTTCACATGACTCCTTGACCAAAATCCTACCGCCTTGTAGTTTTACCTTTCCCACTCGTCCACTCAAGATGCCTCGAGTCAGTTGATATACAACATGCCCGTATCTATCCCCCGACTCTCATTCCCACTCCTGCGTCAGCACCATCTAGCTCCGCACTTCCCACATCTACCTTACCCCCAGTCGTTTCACAGCTAGGCCCTATAACCGCTATGACTGCCGCATCTACTAGATCTATTGCACCTGCCACATCCACTATACCTTTTCCAACCACCTAGAACAAACCTCATCCACGTCTACCCACCCCGATGTTGGTGACCCCTACCCGTTTTCAAAACATCATCCTTTTTATTCCATAATCTTTAGCCCCCATTGCCATTAGGGTCACCACGACCCTTCCACCTCCATATACGTACTATTAGTAGCCTCCTGTTTCATCTATTATTCACTCTAGATACATACCCCGTATTTCAATTCCTTCTTCTCAATCCACCTGCGCGACAACACCATATACTAAAATGCCACCCTCATTATATTCCCAACACCAATCCTCTTATGCTACAGGAGGCACCCAACCATCAGAACCTACCAATGACCTAATCAAGTTAATGATGAACAAGATGTAGACATTAGAGGCATTGGTTTCTGGCTCCCGCAACACTCTCACCTACGATGAGATTTGTAATGATCCTATACACCCATCCATTCCTATCCATCCATATCACATGCATTAGGAAATGCCTAAATTCAATCGTTTCAATAGCAAAGAAGACCCATGATAGCATTTACGGTCTTTCAAACATGGGTGTTATCTGATCGCCCATGATGATACTTTTCTCCTGAGAACCTTTCCCATGTCTCTGACTGGACCCGCGTTAGATTGGTATAGTGGGTTACCTAGACACTCTATATTATAATTTAATTAGGTAGCCCAAGCCTTCTTGGATCACTTCGCATTAATATCGTTAAGAAGGTTACCATGATGACCTATACTCTACGCGTCAAGATGACGATAAATCTATTGAAGATTTTGTTGCTCATTGGTGTAGCCTAATCAATCAACTCACATTCGAACTACCATAGACCAAACTCATTGAGCTCTTCACGCGAGCTTTTGCTAGACATATCTCACCAACCCTATAGGTCTATACTTTTAAACCTTTGATGAAACATTCACCATGGCACGAAAACTAGAGATTTAGGCCATTGAAGAAAAGAAAATCCAATTACGCAATAAGAACTGGAAATTCATGTCAAACGATACCTCTTCTTCTTAAAAATCACAAAACAATTATTCAAAGGCCAAGGGGAATGCTAACGCAGTTACTCAAAGCCAACTGGCTAATCCATCAAATCATGCTAGCCCCTCATCTAATCTCTCACCTGTTCAGACTTTTCAATTCAGACGGGAACAACAGAAATATACCCCAATTGGGGAACCTTATTCTTCTATCTTAGAAAAGCTCATCAAATCTGGGGCCATCACCCTTCCTCTCGTGAAACCACACACCAGTTTTAACCCTGCTCACCCCACACCCGCATGGTATAAAGAGCATGATTTCTACAATTATCATCGAGTAAAGGGTCATAGTGATGGAAATTACATCACTTTCAAAAACATTTTCCAAGAAATTCTTGAGAAAGGCGAGCTAACCTTGGATAATCCTAATGCACTTGCCAATCAAAACCTACATATCTTCAAGAAACCATTTCCTAATCATGCCCCTTCTTTTGATCAAACTAGAGAGACCTCAACTCATGATAGCCATACCCGCGAGGTCCATGCTATTTTCAGCGATATAGCCGCTGCACGCCCAATTACCTCATATTCCTTCCATAGAAAAATTCTAGCCTAAAGTCCTCCTCTCGCATGGAACCCACCTCATCTATTCCTCCACCCACAGAGGAATACCTTTCACTTCCTTCCTCACCCGTGGAGGATTCTTATGCTGTATTGAGGCTATTTCACCTTTGGCTTCTCCACCTAGGAATCATCACCCACACAGAGGAGCACCCATCACCTCCTCTACCCACGTAAGAGCACCCATCATCTCCTCTACCCACAAAAGAGCACCCATCATCTCTCTCCACCTACAGAGGAGCACCCATCAACTCCTTCACCCATCAAAGATCCAATAGAGGTTCCTTTACTTTTAGATGACCACTCCCCATCAGTTACACAAGATCCTACCAACTTAATTTTGGCTCTCTTACCCACAAAAGCTGAAGCTAGCAAATTCCCCATCTCTAAGACACATTTTATGGGAAATTCCATTAGTTCCTCATCAACCTTGCCTACAATGTGCCATTTTTGTGCTTATCCGATCGCTTAGATTATGTGGGTAGATCCTTACTGTGGGGGCACCTTCTACTTCATGTCTCTACACAAATGTAGATGTCACTTGCTGACACTTCCACTATCTACCCAAAAATATTTCAGCCAATTGAACCAAACACAACCACCTCTATCACAACTTCTTCCACAACACCCATCATAGCTCAACACACACCCTTACCCATAACCCAACATATATCTAAATCCGGACTCACACCTACATCATCTTTCGTGAATAAACCTATTACTACCTTAGGGTCACCCCAACCACCAGCCTTATTCATCCACTTATCAAACTAGATTTAGCTACATCCTCCAAAGTCAACACCAAACCTATTCTGACACCCAAACAGAAGAACCAAACCCATAGAACTCATACCCTAGCTGCACTAATCACACCTTCATCACCTTTACCCTTTCCGTCCATCTTAGGACCTCAACCTCCCAAAGCACGGTTAAGAAACCTCCAACCGTTGTTAAACTAAAAACATAATAGCTAATTCCTTCCTCACAAAACTCTAACATACCTAAGCACCCGACACAACTTACACCCGCATCTGCAACATCTTTACCACCCATACCTCCAATACCCTTAGCAACTTCTTCACTACCCATAACACTTCATTCTCTTTCCTCACACCTCCCATGTCATCTACCTTCACAACACCTCTGTTATCCCCATGGGTAATGTGCCTGTATCACCATCCAATTTTCCCTCTAGATCTCATGGACCCATATCACCTTTACCCAAGAAGGTGCACCCGAAAGAAAAACATCCACTACCCTCCAATAAGGTAGTCAATACATCCACACACTCTCTTGCCAATTCATCTACCATAACCCTACCCAAGTAAGCATGACACACACCCAAGACCATGCAAGCACCCAAAACCATATCTCTACCCACTCCCCCTCCTGCAAAGACCGTTCATCAACAATCAGCCACACCACCCAAACCCACTTTCACTTCCCATTGCGACCCACTAGCAAGGTGATATGCCAAAATATTAACCAACCTCCTTGAGACTTCTGTCATCACATTATAGCCACTTAGACCTTATGACCCTCTCAAACCTAAGCCAAAAGGGTTTGATGACACTAAAATTTGTGCCTACCATCGTGTGCTAGGACACGACGTGGAGAACTAAAAGGCTTTTAAAATATTCCTCATCCAGTTATGTCCTCCTGAAGCAAAATTTAACGATGACGACCTTCTCGATGAGGACCTCATTTTACCAACACCCATTTCCACAGTCCATCCCTCATTACCTACTCAACAACCATGACCTCCACCCCCACAGCTCCTAGAACCACCTTCAAGATTTGAAATTAACATGGTTTGCATCAACAACCTTACCAAACCTCCACCCAAATGTCAATGTGCCTAGCTCATCCCACAAGGTTCCTTCCGCCACTAGGCTTTTTCCCTTCATGTCACTATACCTTTCATGGCTCACCTACCTCGCCTACCTCCCCACCTCAGATCAACATGATCCACGTTGCTACCCATGCTCAGAAGGACAAAGGCAAGGAAAAGGCAACTAACTCACCAACCAATCCTATACCCAACATACCATCTGCACCCATGCCTAAAATCACTATCCACGGCCCCACATATCCTATTTCTAATGGGGTCACACACCACCCTATTCTTAAATAACTACACCAATCCCCCCTCAAAATGTCCTTATATGACCTCATCCAAACCTTTAAATCCCATTGTCATGCTCTCATGGAGGTCCTTCAATCTATTGAGGTTTTACCAAATGACCCTACACCCGTAGCCTCCATCATCACACCTCATCATGTAGCATCTCTCACCAAATTACTACCTTTATCCACACCTCCACCTACTCATCAAGTAGCCTCCCTTAGCTTCTCAGAGGAAGAGATCGCACCGCACCAAACTGATGACCCAGACCCAGCTCTCTTCATCTCTGTCCACATTGATGATATATGTGTATGTCATGTTATGATCGATGGGGGCGCTAGCATTAATATCATTTCCTCCCATGCATTCGCTCAAATGTGCATACCTGACAATTACATGCATAAACATCATGTCATGTTGCATTCATTCAATGACACTATCACCTCTACACTAGGCACCGTCATCCTCCATGTTCGCGTGGGCCCCCGTACTATTCCAGAATTATTTTATGTCTTGGAGGGGGAATTTCAATATAACCTATTGCTTGGTAGACCTTGGATTTGTGTCATGGGTTGTGTGCCTTCCACTTTGCATCATTGTGTAAAGTTTGAGTACATGAAGGACACACCTATACTATTCCAACTGATCCATCACCTTTTAAAACATACAACATGGTTTACTAGCCTAATGATGTGCTTATACCCATTAAGATGTCTACCTCCATGACCACTACCGCTTCACCTACACCTCCGCTTACCAGTACAATTGTTACCTCAACCACACATACCTCCTCCATTCCTACCACTGCCACAACCTCCATGGATGAACCATCAACCCCCAACTGTTAGCTCTACCTACATGTCGACCTCCAACACATTGTCTATTCTAGCTACCCACATACCAATCACTGATCCCTTGGAGAGATTTTTCAACGCCTCACTTTGGGGGAGTATCACCTATACAATGTCAACACATTCCTTACTCCACAAGAGTATGGAAGTCTTCACCAACACCCTCGCTATGATCACCACATAGGAGAACACCTCCTTTATGGTCCTCCTCACCTTTGTACCAGTCTCACCTATGGGGGACTTGATACTACCACTTACACACCCAAACCACCATCACAAACCTGCCCATTTTCTATTGACTTCCAGTCACTCACCAATCGTCATTTCGCTCACACCTTCCTACACCGATGTGCATGGAAGGGTTTTGGTTTTGGATTTTATGAGCAAGGATGCCATATTTGTTATTCCATGTACTACTCACGATCATAATGACCGTAGTGGTATCGGATTTGCTAAACCACCTACCAAGAAGGCCCGCATTGAGATCATTGACGACATCAACCCTTCTCCACCTTAACTGACGGAGTTGATGGATCCAGAATCCATTCCCCCTAAAACAAATCATAAAAACCATCTCCTTGGGGCCTCTAACTTATCAATGTGAGGGCGAGGCTCCTTCCTATCTCCCCTTCCTGTCTACTCGAAATGGTCAATGACAACACACTTCGATTAACATCATTCAATGTCAGGATGATGAATCTATACTCACCTACCTTAGTGCAGAAGAATCATACATTCATTGGTCGTTACCCTCTGAGACGCAAACCATGTTGAATGAATCAACTATTGAGATCAACATTCATACTCATGATGACTGCACATCTTAAAGGTCGGTCAATCTTTAGATGCTATCTTGAATAAGAAGCCATTACCTCTTTTCTCAAAAACCATAACCATGCTTTTTGCTTGGTCTTATGCAGACATGCATGGTATCACCCCATGATAGTGGTCCATAATATCGTAATCATTCTCGATGCCAAGCCCGTTAAACAAAAAGCCGAGGAAAATACACCTCGCATTGCTTTTTCTTGTCAAAGAATAACTTCAACATCTTCTTTCCGTTTCCTTCATATTACCCATTGATTATCCTCATTGGATTTCTAACATTGTCCCTATCACTAAGGAAATAGGGGGACTCCGCATTTGCACATATTTTTGTGACCTCAACCTAGCCTACCCAAAAGATGACTTCCTCTACCTCGGTATTGACCAACTGGTTGACCTTACCACTAGTCACGAGATGCTATCACTCATGGATGGATTCTCGGGTTATAACCAAATCTTACTTGCCCAGAGGATCAATAAAAAATTTCATTCATCACCCCTTGGGGGACCTTCTACAATTGAGTCATGCATTTTGGCCTTCAAAATGCTAGTGCCACATATCAGCAAGCTATGACTTATATCTTCCATGAAATCATGCATTGTATATTGGAATATTGTGTGGATGAACTCTCTTGCCAAATATAAATACCACTCCGAGCACCTCACCATCCTAAAACCATCTTTGACTGCCTCATTAAATATTGTGTTTGCCTTCATCCCAAGAAGTGTCTCTGTGGTCATCTCTCAGGAAAATTCTAGGTGTTATCATTTCCCTACGTGGTATATAAGTTGATGCTTCTTAATTCAAGGTCATTCGGAAATGCCTCCTCCCACTAACATTAGGCAACTTTGTAGCCTACAAGGTAAGTTGCAGTCTATTCGTTGTTTCATTTCACAATTTTCTCGATTGGTGTCAACCATTTCATCACCTTCTCAAGAAGAATGTCTCCTTTAAATGGGATGATGATTGCCACAAAGCCTTCGAGGCCTTAAAACAATACCTTCTTCAACCCCTCGTACTCATTCCACCTAAAGAAGATCAACCTTTCTACTTATAGATCTCGGCTACCGATCACTCCTTGGGGGGCCATATTCACTCATCACGATGAACAACATAGGGAGAAGGTGGTTTATTACATAAGCCGTACTCATTTGGACTACGAAACTTGATACAACCATCCTAAAAAACTTTGATTAGCCTTAGTTTTCATTGCCACAAAAGTCTGCCATTATCTACTTAACCACAAAACCTATGTTGTGACCAACACCGACCCCTTACACTTCATGTATGCCAAACCTTATCAAAATTAGCGTGTTGCACGTTGGCTTATGCTTTTGGATGACCTTAACCTTGAATTCATTCATAAAAATTCCATCAAGGGCCAAGCTATCGCCGACCAATCAGCTGATGCACCTATTTCCAAGGATCAACCCTCTAATTTTGACTTTCTAGATGAGTCAATTGCTACCCTCTCCCTGGACAAACCTGCTTACCAAATGACACTCTTCTTCGATGGTTCCAAGTGTCAGTGTGGGGTGGGGCTGGTGTTATCCTCATTCTTCTTGATGATGAACCCATGCCTTTGTATTCAAACTTGATTTTGATTGTACAAACAATATTGCCGAATGCGAAGCGATCGTATTAGGTCTCTCGAACCACCTATGCCCTAGATGTCAAATCAATCAACATCTTTGGTGATTCTCAATTGGTCATAAACCAATTCAATTGTATATACCAATGTCGTAATGAGATACTTCAAAACTATAAACATCATGTAGACATAATTTTTACCACCTTTTTAATCATTGCACCCTTAAAACCATCCCCTGTTCAACCAACAAATTTAAAGATACCATGGCCTACTTAGCTTCTAAAATACCTACTTCGACTACCGATTCTAAAATATTTGTTACCATACAATGACTCCAATCACCCTCTTATTTTCCTCGTGACATTTACTCCATCGTAACCATCGCCTTGGACCTGGAAACATTTGGTATAAATAATACTCGACTATCTTTTCTCTCCATCTTACCTCCCGATCTCACCCGTAAGGGACACCGCGAATTCCTTAAAAGGTCTCTCATTACGTCATCATGGGGGCCTCCTCTATAAGTGCAGCTTTGATGGTATTCTCTTACGATGCCTCATGAGTTCTGAAATTCCTTAGACCATTAAGGAAGTTCATAATGGCACATGTGGAGGTCACTTTGAAGTGGCCTTGCTGTTACTAAGCATATTCTTTTCCTAGGATGTTCTTGGTCGACCCTTAACCATGATTGTTGTGACTACATCAAGCATTGTGTTAAATGCCAACAACATGCCAACCTTCATCATACACCCAGTCATGCCTTACAGGTCACCCGTGAGCTTTGGCCCTTTTCTCAATGGGGTTTGGATCTTGTCAGAGAGATCAATCCCCATTCTTCCCAACGACATCAATGGATCATCACCACTACCGAATACTACACAAAATGGGTTGAATCCATACCACTCATCTCCATGAAAGTTGAGAAAATATGTGAGTTCATCAATCATCACATCATTTATCGCTTTGGTGTTCCTCATCGCCTCATCACTAATAATGGAAAATAATTCAAAAATAAAACATTGCAGAAAACTTTGTGACGCCTTTGGCATTCAGCTAATTTTCTCATCACCTTATTACCCACAAACCAATGGCCAAGCCGAATCCACTAACAAAACCTTAAACAAAATTCTCATGAAAGTGGTTAACGGTACTAGGAAAAACTGGCATATGCACATTTCTTTCGCCTTGTAGGCATACCACACTAGTATCCATACTTCCACCGCTGCCACACCCTTTTCCCTAGTCTACGGTATAGAGTTTGTTCTACCTCTTGAAGTCCAAATTTCCTCTGCATTTCTCTCCATGACATGCTCAATGATGATGACTTTCATCAGGACCATTTAGCACAACTTGAGTTATTAGATGAACGTCGTCTTAACGCTCTTGACCACCTTCAAGTTTACCAAAATATATCAAACATGCCTATGATAAACATGTCCATGAACAAACCTTCCAAGTTGGTGACCTTGTTCTGAAAGAAAATCAACATGTAACTAAAGCAAAAAAAGTAAACCAGAAAATTGCTCCTAATTGGCTTGGTTCATACATCTTGACCCATACTTATGGATCAGGTGCTTATTGTTTATCTTCACTCGATGGTAAACCTGAACTTGAGCCCCTTAATGCCTTGCATCTTAGACCATTCTACTGTTGACTTTTAGTCCTACCTCACTTTTTGCCTCTTTCCATGCTCATCCCTTGAGCGCTATCCACTTCCTACGCCATCACCAATGATTAAACAAGAATTATGTGCGTACCCGTCACTTGTTATCTTCTCTTGAATACGTGTACCATGGCGCTTACACATTCCATGATTCTCATGGATACTTTTTATCTACCTTTAGATGAGATCCCATGGTTGTTTCACCCTACTTTCGAACAAGAATCCTATTCTTCACATTGTTCTTGTCAATGACTACAAATCCCTCACATTGGATCTAACTCCTTGAGTCAAACTTCCAATAAAAATATGAATCCTCAAAAGTACATCTTCCTCCCTACAATCATTGTTATAAATAGACTGCTCCCTCGAAGGACAGCTATGTAAAGCCCTTTCAAAAAAAAAGAAGAGAGAGATGAAGCTTCCCACATCAATCAACTTCATGAAGACCTTAAGGAGTTAATTTCCTCATCCCATATAGACTTCCCACATCGATCAATCTATCTCAAATAAGTCAACACATAGTAAAGCCTTTTAGTCATGGACTTTCCCATTGTGACCTTGGATATCTTGCCCAAAGAGCATGCTACCTCATACCATATAAAATTTAGCCACCTTTCACCTCTCTCATCATTCACACTTCCATTTCCTACCGCCTCAAGGGACCTCTTAGAACCGTGACATTTGGTGATCATGTGACTACTTTTCACCCTTAGAATAATCACTCATGCAAAGTCTTTAAGGTCTTATGTTCATCACCTCCTCCAAGGTATGACCTACTTGGTATGATCCTAGCCAATCTGGTGGCTTTCTTGCCCCCTCTTATATTTTAACCTTATTTATTACACATTGATTACCTTATACAAGACTTAGTCCTTGACGCTTACCTTTGGGGTAATCTTCTTCTTCTACCACCATCAACTTCACCTATACCAATTGCCCACAACTCACCCACACCTAATGACCTAAACCCAAATCATGCCTAAAACCTACCAACTCATTCTCATACTTCCTCATATTCTTCCCTAGCTCACGGGAGAACTACATCGGCCCGAGGCCCCTTTTCTTTGGGACTATGTAGACAACACTCGAGGGCATGGGGCCCTGGAGGTTAGCTCGCCACTCTCTACCATAACTAATTTATTTTCATTTTCCACAAATCACATGTTGCCTTACTTAGTTTCCTTTTTATATCCAAAATTGGAAATTAAACCAAATAAACAACAAATTGCTTCACATTTTTATCATCGTCAAAAAACATCATGCATGTATTATAAAACATCTTAAAATGACCCATATCATCATTCACAAATATTAATGAATGACAACCACTTTTAACTCAATCCATGCCTAGACCACAACCGACTCAACCATGCTTGTGACCTAACTCCATCATGCCTAAAATCACGACCTAACTCCATCATGCCTAAATCCATGACCTAACTCAATCCATGTCTAACACACCTACCATACGTCCATCTATGCATAATAATAAAATGTTATCAACACAAACACATAATGCCCATAATCATTATCATCTATATAAACACAATATCCATAAACATAAATGTCAAATATCTTGGCACGTAAGCCGGTGTATGCTCAAAATTTAAAACTCTTATATACATCCTCACCATCTTCAACACACACATTGGTATATGCTCAAAAATATAATAACTCTTGGCATGCAGGCCATTATATATCAAAAATCAAAACTACATCAAAATCGAGAGCCATATATCAGGCATCATCTTGGCGAACATCCTCCATATCTATCTCGCCTATCCCCTCTACCTCCTCGGCCCCTGTCTAGCGACTTGCTAACATCTCCCCACCCATCATGGGTGGTGGCTAGGTCCCTGCTAGTACATCAACTGGAACTAGCCTCCATGAACTGGTGGCCTCACCTGACCATGTCTTGGGGCTCAATGGCCCCTTGTGCTCTCCACGCTATGGGTGCGTGATCTAGTCCTCTCACTAGAGGCTTGTTGTGCCCTGTACTCAGCATATGATAGACAATCTATCCCTACTTTGTTGTCACTGGTCCGATAGTACTGTGCCTTATCTCTCGCCTCCCATAGCCTGGATACATGTACTGTCTATGGTGGCCCCATCGGCCTTTGACCCTATACCTGTCCTATGGGACCCTATCTCGCCCTTGCCTATGAACAGGGACCTTATCCCGGTACGCGTGATGGCCACATTGACCTCTACTCCTATGCTCGTATCTCGGGCCTATAAGGCCCCAATCATGCTCGTGTTATGGCTAGTGGACCTGTAACCCTATCACCTACACCTGTAGGGCGGCCACCTGACCATCATCACAGTCTCCATCTCCATCCCGCCATCTCGGGATCAAGACTAGCCACTGTGCATGTAATTTGGCCACCTTCACTCTCGAATCAAGCTAACTGTCTCCTACACCATACCCAACTAGGTGATCGGGGTTACCACCGCCCCTGTAGGGCATCTCTCTGCACCGTGATTATGGCTAAATTTGGCTGCCCCAGCCTAGGTGGTACTGCTCATAAATGAGCTGCCCACCACATTCTATATTTGTTTATCACTCTAACATCATCAATCCACTGGTTTACCACCTACTCCTCGTGCCCTGTGGGCACTGTCGCTTGCTATGGGAGAGGAAATGGCCTCTCCACGTCATCTCTCCTGTACTGTGGTAAGGGTGGAGGTATGTCCTGTAGCATTCCAAACTACCATCTAACCTGTCAACTAGGATCATCTCGTGCTCCTGGCATGGCGCCCCTCTATCCATCTCAAGAATCAAGGCCATCTAGCTCATTATGCATCTGCCTATATGAAGGATAACCCACATATGGTCTCCATATAATGTCCACTCCGGAGAATCCCTCCAATAGTCACTGTAGTATGCTACATCATGTGTAGCCCTATCTGAGCACCACTCTCCAATCACGGGTACCCATCGCCTATACCCCACCCTCACCAATCTCAGTGGAAATACATCTGCTCAGGGCATACCCACTAGGTGCACACAAACTATGTGTTCATAGGCCCAACAGTGTAGTAAAATGGTGTAACATATCCTAAACCTACGTACACGCCCATATGCCGATAGCTCTCTGTATAACTACACCAAGAATGTTGGTGCCCAGGTAAAATAGGTCTGATCCATCACCATGTCATGTAGTACCTCCATCAACAAGCGGGTAATCTCCCTCCTCAAAGATTCGTAGTGCGAAACAACACACTACTTCCATCAATAAAACAACTAGCCTCGTCTCCTCTAGAAGGGCTAGGTACATCCCCCCGTAACTCAAGATGGCACTATGGAATGTCATGTCTGCCAGTCCCTCCCCAAATACTATCAACATCAACTCCTCCGAGGCCTCAGAGGATATCAAGTACACCTACATCCCTAGTATCGATAACCACGGGATCCTAAACACGTCCTCCAGGGTGACTGTCATCTCACCCATCATCGGTAGGTTGAACGTGTTGGTCACTGAATCCCATCTATCGATGAGAGTGACCATCGACTCGGCCACGGACGCATGCCGATAGCATCGGACCCCAATCAAGCCCACCTCCTCCACGTGTCACCACTCCTCAATTTTCGCTGCGCCTTGTACTCTCAAGAGCAGGGGTGGCACCTTGTCTCTCATTTCGAGATGATATCTCCCCGCATCCAATACAAACATCAAATTAATTTACCTTCATCATACCCATACTTACCCATGACACCTCACCTATACCCATTGTCTCACCTCTTTTTGTCTTCCCAACCTACCTTCCTATCACCTTTTCTTTCCCCCACCCTCACCCACTATAATTTCCCCATACCCATGTTTATCCCCACCTATACTAGGTTTTTCACCAACACACCCTATTCTACCCTTCCCTATCTCACCCAATTGACCTAGGGCACTTTTGTCCCCCTTTCTCCAAATCGACCGGTGCTAGTTATCTCTAATCGACCCCGATCACCCCTAAACCGGCATCGGTCACCTGTTTCATGACCAATACCGGTTTAACCCTACCGATGCCCAGCCTAACTCGACCAACGTCGGTCACTACTATCATGGTGAAAACCGCGACCCCTAAACCCTCCCCTAAAACAAATCCCTCTCCTGACCCTTCCACCCACCCATTCTCACCTACACTTCCCCTCAACCCCATCCCACCCCCTATTCACCCACTTACCTCTTTGCCCACTCCTATTCTACCCAATTCACCCTCCCACATTTCAAATTTCATTCCCCCAAAACCCAAATTTTCACCACCCGACCTCTCACCTAATCTATCTCACAAAACATAGAAAAGGTTTGATGCTTACCTCATCATGCTATCATCATCATGGTAGCATGATCGCCACTACACCGGTGGCCCGCCCAATCCCTCTCTGGCCTCTACCATCACCAATATGTCACCTCACCTCCAACCAATAAAATCACCCAATCTAATCTCGTGGACCCACCTCTCAACTACCAATCACCCACCATTTGTCTCACTAACTCAACTTTCTGTTCCATCTGGACACTTTCCAACTTTCTCTCTCTCTCGTGTCATTTTCCTCTATTTTGCACAGACAAATGATTCCAAAAACGTGGAATTTTTCTTTTTTATAACATCCCGACCTAACCGATGCTGGTTTTACCTTCACCGACATCGGTCACATGCCCTACCTTACTGTGGTTAGTTACCCTATACCGGCATTGGTTACCCTTGACCATCATCATCACCCTCTCTTCCACATTGCCCACAATTTCACCCTATTACCCTACCCGTCACTCTTTTTTTCCCTCACCCAATGCTTACCCGACCATTCACCTCACCCTCCTGACCTCATCATTTACTACCTAACCTCATCCTCATTTGGGGACTCTTTATTTTACCCATACCTCGGCCCTACTCATGTCGTGACCTAGATTCTTGGACCTGGAACATTCTAGTGACCCTTTCACCCCATGTGTTCATTATACCTTACAACATCAGTTACCTATGTTTTTGACCTAATGACCTTACCTTGCCTCTTTCCATGACCGTTTATCTCGACTCCAACCCTCGTGTACCGTAACATACCTAAACGTTCCTACACCAAACCTATGTCATGTTTCGACCATATCCTATACCATGGATACTGGAATCAATTCAACATTTTTGGATAAACCTATCAACCTTAGACAATGTAGAGTTTTCTCGCTTCACTTGGTACCATGCTATAGTTTATATGTGTGTGTGCGTCGATCAGCATTACCTTTGACCCTAACCCATTATCTAGATTACCCGAGTAGACCTTTTTCTTTTTTTTCCTCGTTACCCACCTTCCTCTTCATCACATTCACCTTTTATCAAACCACTCACCACTTATTCCTTTTTCCTCACCAATTCCTAGTTTGAGGGGGATCACCTTCACCCACACATGGGGCAACCACATCTTATTTTTTTCAACGTCGCTTACCAATACAAGCTACATAACAAAAAGGGGCAAAATGTAGACACTAAAATTAGGTCACACTCCCCTTGGTCCCCCATCAAATAAACACCTTAAACACATCCACCTAGCCATGGCCCCCTTCACCCCACTATAATATTAATTTAATTAAATTAATTCATTATCCTCACCATATTTATTATTTAAATATCCTAATTGGGATAATGCCCACATATCCACCTCACCCTAAGACCTATTCTTAGTAAGTTGCCATAACTAACTAAGACCTACCCAAACCCTAAAAATAAATGCCTACATTCCCTCTAACCACATTCCTACCCATTAGAAAGAAGCTTCCGGGATAATCTACGGAGTAAACAAAAGGAGATCCCAGAAAATCAAGGGGATCTTCCTAGTTTAGTAAACCTAGGAAATCCCACCCTAACCAACGCCGGTTACCCTTAACCGCCACTGGTTAAGCGAAACCACCATCGGTTACCATTTAATCCCAAAATAACCTTATTTCGATGTTGGCATAGTTTTGAGAGAGAATCACATCTTTTGAGCATAAGTGACAACACCAAATCTGCATGCAAGCGTAACCAACATCTCTGACAATCATCGAAATTCCATAGCTAGTACCAAAAGCAATCATATAGCCATTTGCCCTCATGGGAGCATCTAAATAAGCACTAACATTACATCAAGTTCATTCCATTTAATCACCCACCATTACCAACCAGGCATCAAGCTCGTACAAACAGTAAGTTTTGTTAACCAACACTTATCCATTTATCGTTTGGTGGAATCTCTTACATCTGTTACTAGTTTTCGCTCTCATTTCCATCCCCCCATCATTTACCTCCATGCAAAGTTGAACATCTTTTTATCTACACCCTTACATTGCCCATACTTGGACCTTAATCATTCTCTGTGCATACCTCAGATCCATACGAATCTCGCCATTGCCCTTCCACCTTCATCTAACCTCAAATCTATCACCCAACCAAGTTTTTATTGAGTTCCTTGTACTGCACCATACCGACACCGGTTACCCACAACCGTTACTGTTAGCCTAAATTGATACCGGTCATACTAGACCGACGTCGATCTCTATTTTTTTAACTAGAAACCCAGATCAAAGCCTAAAACCTCCACCAAATACCCTAAACTACCGTAACTCCGACTCGACCAAAGCATCAAAGATCTTCGATAGTGACCTTGACCTTCAGATTCAATCATAGCCTAGCCTGTTGTGAATGAATTTTCTTATTGTAGATGAATGAGATACCTAAATCATTTTAAATACAGTAGGATTTACTTTATTATCAGCATTAAGTTGTTTTAAACAATGGATTGACAACCATCTAGGAAGTATCACACTTCCCAGATCTAGCATATGCTAGGTATTCCACTGCATATATTGTTTAACTTTTATTTGGTGGTCTTGTGTTTCATTTCAGGTAGTTCCTCCAAGAAAAAGGAAGCTATCAGGATCAGCTATGGATTCATAAGTCATACGTGCACAACAACCTATGACCAAGTATTTTAACTTGGGTATTCCTCCTAGCCCATTACCCTTATTTGTTTCTTTAACATTCAAAGAAACGATCTAGAATCAGGTGAAACAAAATGTTGAACTACTCTAGTTATTGGTTGTGAACTCGCAATTGGTCTACTCACAACAATAACCTTCCTTTGTCTAGTTTCTCTCTTTCACACATCATCACCGTAATTTTATTCCCTTTACCCCATACAAGTACTTTTTCATAAGTTCAATGGAGTGTTCTGTGTGATTCCCTACCTATTTGGCCAACCGGAAACATTTAGATAGTAGTAAATTAGAATAATTTGAGCTACACCATTCAATGTAGAGGGCGTAGCCCCATGAGTGTTGGTGGAAAAACCTAAATTTCCATATCGACAAATTATTTCAGCAACAAAATTAATTAAGATGACCTTATAAGAGGATAATTAATAGTTTAATCCAAAACAAAAATAAATTATGAAGTTGTCGGAAACAAAATTGAATGACTCGGAAATTCATAAATAATCCTTCACATATATGACTAAAGTAGACAAGAAGTAGCCTACGCTTCAAGAAATAGTCGTAAGATGAAAAAATGTTTGTGGTAGTAAACAATTGGTGGATGAAAGGAGAAAATAATAAACACTTCTCAGCTACACAAGTTTTATACATAGAAGAGTTATCAAATGGATCAAACATACTAATAAATAGTTGTTTAAAATTATTACTTGATTTATTCTAAATTTAAATATGTTTCATGCTTGTGATTGAATATGAAGATTATTATTATTTTAAAATTTCTTCAGTTTTTGGGAAATAAGTAAAGGTGTTACATAGATTGTAGGCTAGGTGATGAATTTTTTTCACACCTTTTATTCCACACAATAATGCTCAATTAACCTAGATTTATACATACATTTGGAATTGTTCAAGTGTCAGTCAATATTTCTCTTTTCAACCATTTATTATATTAAATTTTTGGTATTTATTTAATAATTCCTAATTGTATGTTTACCTATCTTACATCCAGTGTAATGGAGGGAGTTCATTGTGATCATAGAGATGGTGATAATTAATATATTTAAAATTCCATTTTTGCCTTACATTTCATAGTTGCGGTAAGGGAATACCATGCATTTGAATATGCCTCTCTTTCAATTTCTCTTATAATTTTACACTCTTACAAATACTAATTAGAATCCATTAATAAAATAGTTTATGCATAACAATTCATGTGTAATAAATTCATATAAATCTTTAGTTGAAATTATTATGAAAAATTAAAAATATATGTGCACTAAAAGAGAAACAATGTAGAAAATCCTACCAATGGGGTTTTGGTGGAGCGGTTAAGATGGATGGATGTGTCCGACTCCACCTAGGTTCAAACCTTGTTGGGAACAATCCCCTTTGGGGATGGTTATTGGTGGTGGCTAGTTGACACATCACCATTGGTTGTGATTGGTACTCTTCTCTCGCGATGTTAGACCGGACTAGTGGTTCTTTGGGCTAGGATGGCGGTTTGGCATGCTAGTCTTGGTTGTGTTTGCATCAGTGAGTTGGCTTGGTGGTATATTGGTTTCCTTTATTTGGTTGGTGTTGAATTGTAATATCTGGTTTGTGGACATTGTTAAGGGAGGGGACCCAAGAACCCCCCGGATCTAAGCTCGATCAAAAGTGTTAAGCAATCTAAAAAATAATATAAAAAATCCTAACAAATACAAGACATGAAGACATAATTTGAATACAAATAAAAGTGTTAGATTCATAGATTTTTTTAAAAGTAAAATACTTACTTGATATTTGATGTTTGCATTCATTGGTTGCTTTATGGCTTGGACAAAAACCCAATATTAATCTTCATTTTCCTCATCTACTTCATAATGTTCATCATTCGATCATTATTATCATCTATGTTTGGTTCCATGTCAAATTATTCTTCAACATGATTGTCCTTACCGTTATATATATAATGGAAATCTAGTTGTTTGTTTTTTATGAAATGTAATTTTTAGTTGATTATGTTTCTAAGGCTTGTTTTTGATAAGATAGTGCGTTTTTTTTGTAACATAAATATATATTAATGTGAAGACAAAGGAGAAGTGTGTGTGTGTGTCTATATAAACTTCTCCATTGTCTTCAACATTAATCTATATTTATGTTACAAAAACACACTATGCTATATGAAACAAACCTTAGAAACACATAATCAACAAAAAATTACATTTCAATAAAAACAAACTAGATTTCCATACCCATTCCAAAAAGACATGTAGTATGTCTTGTGATAATTTTTGTTTGTGGTTAATTTTTTCCGCAACCACTAACTTCAATCATTTGATTTGATTGCTTTACACTTTAAAAATTAGAATTTAAAATTAATGCACATAAGCATGGACAAACATAATCAAAATAAATAAGTTTGATGAACAAACATTGCTAAAAGTTTTAGTGCCCTTTTTGTTACTTTTGGCTCAATTTTGTAAACACCATCCAATTTTTATTAATTATTACACTTGGCCTAGAGCTTCATAAGAACATGGTGTTACAAAAATAGCATAATTTCGTAGACATCTAAAATGTCGACATAATTAATTTTTCACAAAAATATCCCAACATCATCCATATAATAATTAATCACAAGATTAATTATTATTAATCTATTTTATCATATTTAACCCTTTACTATTTTATCATCATTTATCATTTATCCCAAATTCTTTTATTCCCTCATTATATCACATCTTATCATTAATCACTTTTATTTCATTATGATACCATATTATCTTATTATAATCCCTATTAACATTTTAAAGGATTTTAATATTCCTACATCTCACTTACCACATACCCTACACATCCCTACACCTATCATTTCTATGTAACCTCACCCCTAATCATCATTTATTAACCTAATCTAACTATAGTCCTAATAACATCCTCACACCTCTAAATCTAGAGACTTATATTTATATAAGCCTCTCTAAATTTATCCTTCTATTGAATTTTTAATTCAATAGAAGCTTCTTCCTCCATTAATTTTGAATTAAAATTCTAGAGCCTTCTACTATAAAATCCTCTAATCCTCACATTCATATTCCATCCTTGTTCCAAATCCAACTTGGCTTCATCTTATCCGTTGAATCCTCCACTCATTAACTATAAATTTGTCTCTCCTCCTCTATGAGATACATCTCTAAAATCCATAATCAAGCTCTGCCATTTTTATCACTCAATCAATTCATCATTCCCCTTCAATCAACCATATAAAATTAAATTCATCCTTCATCAATTAATCATCAAGAAAATATCAAGAGGAAGTGTTACCCAAGTGTCTCTAAAATCTAAAGCAAGCACATCCAATCCACCATAAAGATAAAATCCAACAAATCAAAGGAGTAGCTTTGTAACTTGAAGGTAAGTGTAGGTATTATATTCTCTCTCCTTTCGATATAAATCTCTATCAAAGGTTTTATTTAGAAGACTATATTGAGGAATCAATTGGTTTGTTTTTAGTTTCTAACTTTCATCTAATATTTTCTTGCATTACAATTTCAATATAATAATCTATTGAATTCTTAGAGTAAAATTTTAAGTGTCTTTTAATAGTAGGAAAATTGGCATGCAATACATTATCATACATTACAAGAGTTTTTATTTGAAATGCTAAAAATATTTCTATGCATGCATATAGTAATTGTTCTCTTTATAAAATGATGTTTTCCATACATGCATACACTTTCCTTTCTTAAATATTTTCTCTAATATTGTAATTGGATTTGGGTGAAACCAAAATTTGAGACTGGTCTAAGGAGTTCATAAATATCATGAATCCTATGAAAACTGCAATTCAATTTATGAGCATGGAATGAATGACGAGACAAGATATTATGACATCTAACACATGACAATCTCTTGTGTATCTTTTAATAAATGTAAGTTGTATTTATGTTAAGGTGAAGTACAATCATGTTTCAATATTGTGTACTAAAATTTTCAATGACTGTAGTGACAAGATGTAGAAAACCTTGAGATGTGTGAATCTACCTGGATAAACTTTAACAGATAAAATGATTTGCTTTTTTGAGGTATAGGTAGAATGTAGTTTCAATATTATACAATAAACTATTTAACTATAGTTTTTCTAACTTCCTAGATAAAAATTTACATTAGAGTAGAGGCCATTATATACATGTTCTTTACATTTTCGCAGCTTGCACATTTATAGGAACACCCAATTTGGTTCAATGTATTTTGTCTTCTTCTACATTTTTTCATGTAGATGAGTTGTAATGGAAAACTTCATATGAAGTATGTGAAGTTGAGGATAGTGATGAAAAAATCAAGATTTTTTTAGGCTTGAAGGATAATGATGGAATGTTAAAATGTTTAATGTTGAAGTGACTTTGGGATTAATGTCAATTTATATATATATATATATTGTGGAAAAGTGTGGTTTTTAATCCAATTGATTTGGTACTTTGTAGGGTTGTACTATGGAAAATAAAATAAATCCAAGGATATTTTAAGAGATTCAATTCCTAAAAATTTATTAATACAGGGGTTTGATTCAAATTTTTTGGTGTTTGTATGGAATTCTTCTTTATCAAGGATACTTATTAGTAATGGGGATATAAAATGTCTATGTACGGGAAAAAACCTAGTCAATAAAAGGTGGATTCCCATAAGGGTTACCATGTTGCTTAAAATATTTGTATTGATGATACCATGTTGGTGGTGTTAATTAAAACATGAGTAGTATGTGGGTGTTGATGCAGGACTGTTAGTAATGACCTTATTGATGGGGAAAATATGTTCTTGAATTGAAAATGTCAAACATGATTAGGTAAGGAGTATCCTATTTAAGAAACACCAAACTTGATCATCATAGAATCCTTGTTTAACAAAAGAGATGCAAATTCATGTAGTACTATAACTATTTCTTCCCTATGTTTTTTAGGTTCAATGCAAAGTAGATATTTATAATAACACTTTTAATCTTATTTCTGATGAGTGGGTTTGACACCATAATCGCATTAATTTGTTTCTATGAGGCTGGAGTTTGTTTAATTTTGGGAATTACAGGAAAGGTGTGCGATACAAGAAAATAGTAATAAGATACACATAACTTTCCTAGTTGGGAAAGTTTGGAGTTTTATTTCAAATATTATGTGAATTTTCTCAGGAGCAGAATTTTAGTAAAGTCACTAAAAACTAGGGTTTTAATGAAGTGAATAGAAACACTATGGTGCATGACATGTGTAGTCACAAAATCATGCACTTTAGAGAATTATTATGCTGGTCTAATACTATTATTTAGAAGGTTCTCAAAGAAAGAAAGTACTAATTAACCCCCATCCTTTTGGCCATTTTTATTATTTTATTTCGTATTTTGTGACCAATTACATCTACCTTTCCATCCATTTCTGAATATTCTCGAGTCATCTTAGCCCTAACTCGGGCTCACATATTTTAGATCGGGCACCCATGGGTGCACTCGGTCCCATTTTGGGGTGACCTAGTCCCTTTTCCACTTTCCCAAATTTTATTGGGTCATTTCTAGCCATATTTCATTATTACCTTTTATGAGGTCAGCCTTTTTGGGTTTAATTACGAAATCAGACCAAGAGAACCCTATAAATATAAAGTTAGGAGACCATAATGAGGGACCTAAAGCATCACTATCTACTATAACTCCATCTAGAATTGCATCTATATGATGCATTGGAATCCACATAGCTCCATAAACATCAAGGCATAAGCTGGGACATCTCGAATCACAATTCACAGGGGGAGGGATTCTATTTTATTCTATTCCATGCACACATTTTATTACATTTTCTATACATAGTTATTGTTCGCTACTTCACAAAGTGTGACTGACACAAGAGCAACCTAGGGCATGTTCACACACACTTTCACATAGAACTACATTGGGTATGAGATGTAGTGCAATGCTCAATTAGTAAGTCCACCATTGTGGTAGCTGAGGTCAGTTTGACCCCTTCATATGTATTTTTCTTTTTAGGTTTTGATGCTTGTTTTGATGTCTTACAGGCCATTCATCCATCTTGAGATATTAAAAACACTCGGTCGCAAGATACGAGAATTTAGTGCAATAGGAAGGTAGATTTCTAAATCAAATTTTTACCAAATAAGAACTAGTTCTAGACATTTCTCCCGAACCAGAGCACACAACATTCATCCTAGAGTGCACATAGGCACCCTAGTCCTAGGTGCCCGAGTCCAAACAAATACTCCAGATATATTATTTTCATGGCTATGACATATTCATTCTTGCTCCCATAATTTCCAATCAGACCTGCAACACTGCAATGCAGCTTCTAGATACTAGCTAATTCATTTGTTTTTATTTATTACACACTAGGGTTTTAATTTCATCTAGTTTAATTGTCCATTCTATTTTACATCTTGCTTCTAGTACATTTTTTTTGCATTATATGTTATCCTAGATTAGATTAACTATCCTTACCCTAGCATAGTCTAGTTCAATTTTAGTTAATAATTTTGGTGAACCCAATCATTGACTCTACCCTCATTCTAGGGCTTTTCTCATTTTTTATATAATGGATTCTAATGATTGTCAAGTCTCATTTCTTCAATTGATTCAAATGCAGCCATATTATAAAGACACTCTTCAAGAAACCCTATAGAGTATGCATCTTTCTATCAACACATTTCCTAAAAGGTCAATGTTAGTTTTGGTCATGTTTCTATGGACTTCCTTGATTCTAATTCCACCTAGTCTATTTGCAAATCCATTCAATCTCTTCATATTGTATTTCAAGATAAATTTCAAGATCTTCATTCTATATTTCAAGATATTTTTCAAGTTATGGAATCCACAATCACATCTCTTAGATTTTAAATTCATCAACTTAAGGATGCTTATGAATCACATGTTTCTACTCCCTCTACATCTCCTCTTCAATCTATGTCCACTACATGTTATATAACTGAAATTCAAGTCATGTTATTGCAAGAACCTCTCATACTTGATCGTAATCCTAGTCCACATGACATTCTTACTGATATTCTTAGTCATCAATTGATCACTCTATTATCTATTGATTACTATCCTCCTTATTGCCTAACAAAGTATCAAGATCATCCATATTTCCATTATCATTAAATCAATGGGCATAATGACCATGATTGCTATGATTTTCAGTGTGGATTCAAATGTCTTGAGCATTAGGGATCTATTTCATTCAATGGAAAACATCTTATTACACACCCACCTACAAATAATATACCCACATGGGATCCTAAGTCTATTCCACCTTCGCTTAGTCAAGATCAATCTAAGAAAGCTCCTATGGCCGCTAGTTAGCCTCCTTTAAATATTTATAAGGAAGTTCTAGATAATTCTCTTATTCATCACATGCTTTATATTGACGATCACTCACATGTGCATAATGATTCCCCTCCTAGTCAGGTAAATACTATAGTTCCATCACATGCTTCTCCTATTTCTAATGTTGCTTCTTCTCCACTTACTATTCATCATGTCGTTGTTTCTCCTATGCCTTATTTGAAAATACAAGTACCGCCAAAGATGCCATTCAATCTTTCTAGCCATCCTACTCCACTTCTATTTGCAACTCATTTTTTCAAAGCAACCACTCCTTCCACTAATGGTCAAGACACATCTCAAGTTTCAGCACCATCACATGGTCCTACTCTTTCTTCACCCTACCGTTATGTTTTCCCTCACTCTTATCACGACACATATGACACTCTCCCACAATGACATGACACCTCTCTTGTCGATGCATAGATATCTATCATCATAGTAAAGTTGGGGGGGGGGCATAGTAATACCCCTTGATCTAGCATATTTACATATTTCTACATCACACTACCAAAGTATTCATGCATACTTCATCTTAGCATAATCACACTCTTCAAATTCTCATACCCTCATTTTTTTGCATTAGGAATATTCATCATATATTATAGCATCATTACCCAATGACACACTCTTGTGATTTGGTTCACACTTAAATGTTGAGGGATTAATACTACACATGAACCCCAAACACTACACTATAGGTCTTACATATTAAATTTCATCATAAATTACACGTTATTCACCCTATATTCTACTACAACATTTCAACATTCATGTATTTACACATCCTACATTATAATAGTCATCATTAAGCATATATCATTGTCCACGCATATTACATCATATACTACTCATTACATCATATACTACTCATCTTACATACCCCATACATGTCATGTTACACGTCCGATACATATCATATTTTCCTTTTACACATAACATACTTACACATTCTATACATTGCATCCTTACACACTTCGGTCATCACATGTTTGACTTTTATCATCTATGCACTACAATCACTATTCGATGATGCATTTTAGTTCATCGCTCCATACTTGAATGCAGAGGGTTTACAAATATAATGGACCCTACACTCATCACACATTTACTATTATACCTTTCCTCATGTGACATTACTAGCTTAGTGACATACGCTTTAGGATAAATCATCACCTATTCTATCATCTTGTAGTGGTATACACCTTAGGTTACATCACCACTCCCTACTATTCATCTTGTAGTGACATATGCTTTAGGCTAAATTGTCACCTATTCTATCATTTTCTAGTGGTCTACACCTTAGGTTATATCACCACACCCTCCTTACATTTTGTAGTGATATACACTTAGTGCTAAATCATCACTCACCCATTCATCTTATAGTGATATACGCTTAGGATAAATCATCACTCCACATTTCATCTCATCATGGTATACACTTAGGCTATAAGGTCCATGCAAATCTATCCTAGATATTGCATATCATCACCACTATGCATATACACATTTCCTCATAGCGCACTAGACACAACACATCCTACTCAACTATTTCCCGATGACCCACTCTCATTTAAGGTTCATTCTTGGCTGCCAAGGGGAAAAAAATTAACCTCATAGCTTAAATTTCCATCCACTAAGGGGGTACGGGGATCATATCATTCCATCTTACATGCCATTCCATCCATCCATAACATACCGCATATATGGTTGTTTGTAATCTTCGCATACTCTTGTTTGTTCATGATCAATCTATTACACATGCTAGTTCACTTGTATGTAATTTATTTATATCATCCACACATGTGTTTTCACACCATTTTTTAGATGTGATCCTTAATACAAGACTCTTACATACAGCATGGATTCTCACCTTTTACTCTTCCTACAAGTGGTCGCTGGGGCATCCACACATTCATATTTTCTAGGTGTTATTGTTTCATTTTTGCTTATAACTTTACATTACTTGTTTATACATTATTTTAGCATACTAGCTATCTTTCTAACATGCTAACGGGTGCTTCATGTGAAAAATTCATTATATAGGGATATTAGTTTCCATACTTGATTGTTACATTGTCTTCCATTGTTTTTCATTGTTTCACATCTTGTTCATGGTGCCTTGCCCAATGTTTGGTGTGCACACTTGTCTTCAATTTGTGGCCATGATGGCCTTGCGTTTATTACAACATCATGAGTGATTTCCCATGTTTATAGACCACTTTGTGTGGCTTACTTGTCTTTTTGTGTGTTTACATTACTTTTCTTAGTAGCTTACACACTATTTGTGTAGATTATACACTATTTTATACATGCATGTGTATTTACACTTGTCTTTGGCTAGCCTTTCTTGTTTGCACGTGCCTTGATTTCTACCAAGAAATTTTCAGCATACATGTAGTTGGCCCTATTTTGGGTTCACACGTCTCCTATCAGCGATGTCGTATGCACCCCCAAAGAGGGGGGCATCATTTGGGGTTTCTACATACTAACACAACGTATTTACACCAGTTTAGTTTAGTGCACTTTCCGCCCCTGTCATTTTGGGTTACATAAAATGAATGGGTTCAGACCAGTCTACGAACTCCATACACAACTACTTTTATAGGACATGGTGTCCTTAGCATTTTATAGAGTAGTTATAGGTTTGGGTGTTACAGTGGGTGTGCCTCCCTGCACTACTTTGTCTAGTGGCATCGGATCTGTTAGTGTGAGTTATCCTATGTGTCCTCCTCTCATATTGGAGGGTCATCTCACATGGGTTAGGTTTAGGGTTTCATGTGTATCATGCACTAGGGTTACTCAATACCTTATATGTACCCCTTTTCTATTCATTTATGAGCATGCCAAGACACTCCACTGTCTTTCCTCTATATGCAAGCTTTGTTTCTATTGAGCAAGTTCTTCCATTACTGGTCAATTCTTTCTTGCAATCGTTGGAGCTATCACGATTCCATTGGAGTGCAACTACTTCATGGTGCCTTGTTTCCAATTTGATTCTCGCAAAATCTTTTCATGGTATCAGAGCTAAGATCGAATAAACGTGCACTCGATATTTTTTTGTTGCAATTACTCTTTCTTGGTTTCATTTTTTTACTCTGCATGCAAGTTTTTCGATCACTATTTTCTGGAATTATTTTGCTAATCTCTCTAACAAGCTTTCTCGGAAAGTTGTGTCATTTTTTGTGCTTGTTTTCTATACTTGTGTAGGTATTCCTGGAGGTTTCAAGGTATTTACAGCCACATTTAGCTATCTACAGCTAAATCTAGCTTTTTAACCAAAATAGAGATTATTTCTTTTTTTTAATAAAATTTTTAAAATAGAAGTGAATTTTTTTAGATCTCTATGTTTTTTGGCTCTCTTATTTCCTAGTATTTTGTAGAATACAGTTTTTTTCGTGGCTTGGAGTTCATTTGAAAGGTTTTTCCACCTCCCCGAGCTCGTGTTCTTCTCTAGCCATGTATTCATTTTGCGTGGGAGGTCATTTTTGTTGTTTGCTTTGTGGAAGGAGCTCGTTTTTGCTGAGAAAGGAGGTCATTTTTGCTGAAAAAGGAGGTCATTTTTACTTGTTGTTGCTGCTCGAAGGGTTTATCTTTGCCACGACCTATTGTCCCACTCCCGCTATCCTCATGGCCTATCTTTGCCACAACCCGCTGTCCCTCACGGCCTATCTTTGCCGCGACTGTTGTCCCACGCTTGCCCTTCCTCAACACACATTTTCACTCAAAATTGACATTTTCTTCCATGGCTGCATTCTCTTCCTCTCTGCCATGATCGTTCTCATGGCCTACGTATTTTGGTACGTGTTTATTTAGTCCTTTGCTCATATTTGGTAAGTATTAAGTTTTTAAGTTTTTTCGGACAGTTTTTTAAAAAATATTTTCCTTTTTTTTTTAAATACGGCATCAAAACTTTAAAATCTTTAAAAATATGACATCGTTTAAAATCTTCCTTTTTAAAAATACTTTCCAATTTTTCAAAAAATGTGGAAACTTCTAAACGTGGAAACGTGAAACATACGTGCTTTTTGGTTTTTTTGTAAAGTTTTTCAAATCTTCCTTTTAAAATTTTTTAAAAGTTTTTAAACTTTGCCTTTTTTAAAGTTTTAATGCATTTCTTTTATTAAAATTTTAAATTTCAAAAGTTTTTCTTTTATTAAGTTGTTTACCAATCGTAAGTTTTTTAATAATAGAGTTTTTTTATTAATCAACTTATGGTTAGCTTTTTTTCTATTAATAAAGATAATTAGTTAGATTTATAGATCTGCTTAAATCTTAAGTTCTCAATTTTTTAGATTTATTTAAATCAATTCAATTATCTTAATTAGGATTTAATTTTTTTAGATCTTAATTAATTTTTGTAATTAATTAGATTTAATTTAATTAAATCTATTTTTATTAATTACAAATTATTTTGCTCTCATTTACGATCTAGTAACTTAAAAATCAGCATCTAAATAATCTTTTTGTCATTTTTAAAAATCTCCAATAGCTCTAAAAATAGTAACATTGGGCGTTCCAAATGCTAAAATTTAGGCGTTATTGGCATTTTTTTCTCTAATTGTGCGCTCAAGTGTGCAGTGACACTTCGTGCACCTCTTTTCCTTCCAAGCTCTTTTCCGGCGTTTTGAAGACTATCTGAACTCCTTGAGTTCCCAAACCTTGTATTTCACCCTTATTATTGCTTGCAACTAGTGAGCACGTCCGCCACAGTCTACAGCAAGGGGGTTTTCATTTGTGACGTGAGACGCTTTTTCTCACAACCAAGATTGGCCTTTGCCTCCTTCCTTGTTTCTTGCTTGTTTATGGTGTTCTTTTTGTTGCTCTCCATGAAACACTATTGTGGTCTCCTCTCTTGTGCGTTATTACGCTAATTGCAAGACGAGTTACCAAGTGTTTCAAACCGCACGCACGGACCTGATTATAATCAATGCACTAAACTATAAAGTGCCAAAAGCAGGGGGTTGTTATTGTCCTAGGTGGTTGTCTTTCTTTTCTGCATTTCTTTCTCTCTCTCTCACTATGGATGCTCTTTCAATTCCTTTGCTTACATCGTTCAACTTTTTCGAATGGAGATCAAAAATAATGATGAAACTAAGGGGTAAAGGTTTATTCCGCATCACCATGGGAACTGAGATTGAACCAGATGATGAAGCTGAAAAATCTAAGTGGTTAAACTGTAGTGATGAAGCTTTAGGTCTTCTCTGCATGTCCGTTTCTCCTAACTTGCTCTTCCACATTGAGGTGTCCAAAACACCTAAATCTGCATGGAAAATGTTGGATGCGATGTTTGGACAACTAGATGACATGAGAGTGCATGAGTTGGAAAACTAACTACTAGGGTTAAATCCTAGTGACTTTGAAAAACTACAAGCTTTCTTCTCAAAATTTGTCCACATTAGGTTAATGTTAAAAGGATGTCAAGTAGAAAATAAATATTCTCAATCGATCTTTTGATTCTCTCTAAGCTAAGTCCCGAATATTCTCGTCTTCGTCGTGTCAACTTTCTACGCTACAAAAGCTGCTTTGGGCGATACTTGGACTATGCCCTCCTTTGACTATTTTTCGTCCCAAATCATTCGAGAATAGGGAAAAACATTCAAATGGGGTCTCTCAAGTCCAAGTCACATGCCCTTGTAGCAAGTACTAGCAAGGGAAAGAAGACTGAAAAGAAGAAAGAAACAAAGGATCAACCTAAGAAAGAAACCAAGACCAAACCTAAAAATGACACAAACACTTCGACTTCTGAGCCTAAGGCATAGAAAAGAAAGTATTTGTGTTCCTATTGCAAGAAGTCTAGTCACGACGAGCAACACTGTTTTAGAAAAAAATTGATCACTTATCTCATTTACTTGAGAAAAAAAAAAAAAGTGTTCCTAAATCCATAAAACAAAGTGCTCCAAAGGCTGAGTCTTCTATTACAAAAGGTGTTAAAAATGATAAGAAGAAAGGAAAGGCCCTTGTAGCCGAGTTACTCCTTCATCGACATGGATTATAGTGGTGCCTCACACCACATGGGTTCTCGCGCATGTTTTTTCCAACATCGAACCTTGTGGTATGTCCCAAATCACAATGGGTAATGACACGATAGTGTCAGTTTCTAGTAGTGGATCAGTAGAGATGGATGGGGGAACATTTAACCAAGTGTTGAGTGTTACCGATCTCTCTACCAATCTCCTATCGACTTACCAAATTACTCACCTTGGTGAAGGAATGCAAGTGGAATTTGGTCCTAATTTGGTGATTATTTGTGAGCTTAATAATGACACTATAGTGGCTGAGGGAAAGGAAGATCACCGTGCACGGTTTTACACCTTCTCCCACTTTACTTTTGATTCTACACCCACCGCCTTGTTCATTCATGCAAATGAGGTTAGTAAGTTATGGCATGAGCATTTTAGACATCTAAATTATCATTACCTTAAATAATTGAGCCAAAAAGAAATGGTCAATGGGTTGCCTCGTCAAGTTTTCTAAGGGTCTTTGTGAGGGTCAGAACCTTAAAAAGCATCCTAAAAGAAATTTGACAAAGGAAAATCTTGAGAGCCACTCGTCCTTTGAATCTTGTTCACAAGCGATGTTTTTGGTCTATTTCCTTCTCCTTCATTTACTAGAGCTCTTTATGTGCTAACCTTCATTGATGAATAATCATGATATACTTGGGTATATTTTCTTAAGCTTAAGTCTTAAGTCTTTGAACATTTTTAGGACATTAAGGATCTTGCTAAGAAACAGGTGGAACAGTCTATCAAGGTTCTTCAAACTGAAAATGGAGGTGAATATGTAAACAATAGGTTCATGGATTTTGTAATTCAAGGGATCTCTTTGCAAAGATACAGCATTACTTATAGCCCTTCACAGAATGGAGTTGCAAAAAGAAAGAACCATACTCTTAAGGAGATGGCCACTTGTATGATTCACTTGAAGTCTCTTCCTCCACAATATTGGGTCGAAGCAGTGAATTGTGAAAATTACATTCAGAACCATGTTCCACACAAGGTAGTAAGAGGGATGACACCCTTTGAATCCTGGTTTAGATGCAAGCCTGATGTTGAGCACTTTCGAGTCTTCGGATCCAAGGCTATGGCTCGGATCCCTAAGAAGAAACGTAAGGCCTTGGAACCAAAATCCAAACCTTGTATCTTTGTAGGGTATCCTGATGGTATGAAGGGATATCGATTGATAAATCATACTTCTCATGAGCTGTATATTGAGAGAAGTGTTAAGTTCGATGAGTCTTCTTCGACTTCTACTTCTCCACCTATTGAGGTTCTTTAGCTCGCTGATTCAGATTCTGACTCATCAGATGATGATACTGTTGAGCGTGCTCCTCTTCCGGATCCTCCCGACCATCAGACCTTTGAGTCTTTTGATTCTGACAGTAGTGATGATGAGGACTATGTCCCTTCTCACTCAAGTGAAGAATCTTTCGACTCTGAGCTTGATCCTCCTATTCCCTTTGGGCTAGGAAAACTTTACAAAGTGTTGGAGATTTAGTTGGAGATACTTTGGATATGAGACGTACTCACTCAGATTTCATTGGACCCCACTCTTTCTTCACCTCTGCTTCTAATCCACAGTCTTTCCGGGAGGCTTCTGGTATTCCTGAGTGGGATTCTACCATGGATGAGGAGTATTCCTCTCTCATGAAGAATGATACTTGGGATCTCACCACTCTTCCGAAAGGAAGAAAAATCATTCAGTGTAAGTGGGTGTTCCAAACAAAGTATGGAGTAGATGGAGACGTCAAAAAGTTTAAAGTGTGATTAGTAGCTAAGGGTTTCTCCTAGATAGTTAGGGTTGATTATACTAAAACCTTTGCTTCGGTTGTAAAGATGACTTCTATTTGACTGACCCTAGCCATTGCCACAACGAACAGATGGAAATTCCATCAAATAGACGTTAAGAGTGCCTTCCTTCATGGTGACCTAGAGGAAGAGATCTATATGGAACAACCTTCGGGTTATGTCCAAGATCCCTCCCTCATTTGTAAATTAAAGAAGTCTCTTTATGGCCTTAAACAAGCTCCTCGAGCTTGGTATGCCAAGATGGACTCATTTTTACTTACATCAGGGTTTACCAGGTGTCACTCTAATCCAAATGTTTATATTTTATAGTAAGATGACTCCATCCTCATTCTTGTTCTATATGTTGATGACTTGTTGATCACATGCAACTCTTTCTCTATTGTTGATTCTGTGAAGATTGCCTTAGCCAACAAGTTTTCCATGATTGACTTAGGTTTGTTTCATTACTTCCTTGGGATCCAGATTTCACAATCGACTCAGGAATATTGATTTTGCAACCTAAGTATGCTCTTGATTTTCTAGCTTGTTTTCAGATGTCCAATTGCAAGTCTTCTCCTAATCCTTTTCTTTTTTGGGTGAAGTTGGTTTCAGATTGCTCTACTCCCTTGGTTAGTGGTACTCTTTATCGACAGTTGGTGGGGAGCTTGATTTACTTGACTCACACTCAACCAGATTTATCATATGTTGTGTGGATCATGTCCAAATTCATGCGGGAGCCACATGAGCTGCATTGGAAAGTAGCTAAATGGATCATTCACTATGTTCATGGCACTTATACCGATGGCATTCACTATCATGGAGGGGTTGATATTGACTTGATTGGGTTCATAGATTCTGATTGGGCTGGTGACTTAGATCATAGGAAATCTACTTCTGGCTACAATTTCTCTCTTGGTTCGGGTCCCATTAGTTGGTCTAGCAAGAATCAGAATGCAATTGTGATATCATCTACAGAGGCAGAATACAGAGGAGTAGTTAACGCTGCCATAAAAGCTATTTGGCTACAGGGTATTCTGACAGAGTTTAGCATCCACTTTCGGTAGCCTACCATTATCTACTGTGATAACACGAGCACTATCTCCATTTGTAGAAATCCAATTCAACATCAGTGGATGAAGCACATTGAGATCCATATGCACTTCATACGGGAGCTTATTCATGATGGTATCATTGACATTCAGTACATTTAGAAAGCTGATCAAATTACAGATTTATTCACCAAGCCCTTCACTGAGATGAAGTTTCTTCACTTATGGTCTCTTCTTGGGGTGAGATCTTCTGCAACTTCTCATCTCCTTCGGGCTATGTAGTCCTTATTTTCTTTTTCTTCTTCTAGGAAGATTATGTTTGTATATGGGCACCTTATCAGGCCTTTAGTTGCAGGGCCCCATTGACACATCTTTCTTAGTTGTTTAGGAGTGTCTTCCTCTTCCATCTGACTCATCACAGCCGCTACCCCAACTTTGATGAAGGGGGGTGTTAGTGTGAGTTATCATATGTTTCCTCCTCTCATATTGGAGGGTCATCCCACATGGGTTAGGTTTAGGGTTCGGTTTAGGGTATCATGTGTGTATTGCACTAGGATTACTCAAAGACCCTATATGTACCCCTTTTCTAATCATTTATGAGCATGCCAAGACACACTCTTTGTATTTCCTATAAATGCAAGCTTTGTTTTTGTTGAGAAAGTTCTTCCATTACGGGTCAATTCTTTCTTGCAATCACTGGAGCTATCACTATTCCGTTGGAGTGCAACTACTTTTTGGTGCCTTATTTCTAGTTTGACTCTCACAAACTCTTTTCAGGATCACCTAAAAACCTGCATAAGACAAATATTTCTTCACACACATTTCAATGTATGATTAGAGCTTGAAGGCAAAAATTATTTCCTCCCTACACTTCTTTAGCTAGGGTGGTGTCAGATTGCCGAAAAAACTCACTGTACAAGATATCCTTCTACACTCTTCCTCGACATGGATCAAGTGCACATGTTTCATTTACATTTTCATTTCCGTTTACACTTTGTGTATTTTACACTTACATGTATATTTTAAATAGCATTTTTTTACACTTACGTACATACATATTTGACTACTTGAGCATTTTCTCATTTTAGGTCCTGGCTATATGAGAAACAAGTATTCAAATGGGAAACTACAACTATAACAACATTATGCAACAACACACATGATTTATTAACCATGTAGGTGCACTACACACGGTGAAAACTACACACACACACACATGTTTTGCCCTACGTTCACACTCATCACTTTTTATTTGCACATTTTTCATCTATATTTTCCACACTCCTCCATATTTTCTTTTTTCATTCCAAGATTTTTCTAGTCCTTCTAAGCATGGCTTCTTCATCACTCTACAATGGTATTAGGTACACATCTCTATCTACTTTATGTTACCAATCTTTCCACTCACTAACATAAAGTGGGGGAAAATGTAGTCACAAAATCATTCACTTTAAATAATTATTTATCCCAATCTTGTACTACTATTTGGAAGGTGTTATGTCAAAATCACAAGAACCCCAAAAATGGTTTGATTGTGACTAGGACATTCAGTGTAATTCTGCTAACATGGGGTTATTCCTCAAGTTGTGGGACTTGTAAACTCAAGATCACCATCCGAGAAGGAAAACTTCCTCTACCTAATCCTAATGATAAAATATTCCTAATGAAATGAAAACACCTAATCTAATCCTACACCTAATACTTCCAAAGAGATAGGGAGAGAGAGTGCATGAAAAGGGAAATCCAACACTAAGGGGTGGTGATAGCACCAGAAAGAGGGGTGAGATATCCACGGAGAGGGAGGAAGAATCGGGAAAATAGGATCGAGGGAGGTTAGACAAATGTGACATAGACCCAGATCTTAATCCACCATCAAATCTCCAAGGAATACAACATCATAAACCTATAAGTGAAAGAAGCATGCACAAAATACAACAAAAAATGGAGAGGAAAGTGAAACAAAAAAAAATCGAGCTAGGGTTGAAGAAACACCAATAAAATGTAATTTTTATTGCTTCATAGTATGTACATACCATTATATTTGTGGCACATAGGCATAATTACATTTCTAGGCTCAAGAGAAGGCTCACATTTCAATGGAGTTGAGGAAAAATCATTAGGGTTTCCCCATCTACCATAATGCCTCCTTTAAAATGAGGGGTTTGATTATGTTATATAGGAAATTTTTGAACCTACCCCCATTAAAGAGGTATGAGCACCCATACAAATTCAATTCTTGAGGGTAATTTTTTCAAATGAAGAAATGGGTATTATACCGCATTAAATATGCTTGTTGAGAAGTCATTCAACCACCTACCTTGGCCTTTCCCGGGACTCGTGAGCAACCCAACCAGTGACCTAATGAACCTTTCCATACAATAGCCGGGATATGTAACCACATGACTGTCTTACCTAGTATGATGCCCGACCTCAACCACCCAACCCGGGGTTAGACATCATCCAACCTATAGGTCCGTAAAAATTGTGGTCCGATAGTCACCACCTTTTCACCATGGGACATTTAACATGTGAGGTTGGGTGACCGTCTAACCTCTTCATACATGTCCAACTCGTGACTCGACTAATGCAAGCATCTAACCCCGTGTCTATACGCATCTGTCACCCATCTGACTATGATGACTAACCCAGCCGACCAACCCCTGGGTCATCCATCTTAGCCGACTAACCTAACCGATCAAGCCAATCGACCAACCCAATGTGCCACTTGACTAGCAGACCAACCATCGACTAACCCCTGTAAATAACCCAAGTGTCACACCCCTAGGCCGTCTAACCAAGGGGGGTTGGATGACCATCTCTCTTTCATCCAACCCTGTCATCTCCACCCTGTGCTGCCTTGAACACCCAAGCCCGTTGAGCCGCCATCGTATATCACATGCATGGGCAGTCCAAATCGACTCTACTGTTTCTAACTCAGCAAGTTAGACAACTAACTATCATCTGTCCATCTAAAGGGGTTAGATAGTTGTCTAATACCCATCCAAACCTACACTATTTGATCCTCCCAAATCAGCAATGACTCATCCATTTATCCAACAACTTGTCCATCATCCAACTCGATTCGAATCACAAGACAACCCGACTAGCTCTGGGCTTCTCCACCATTCACCATCTTACCGCATATCAAGATTAATTCGGTCTCAAGCTATCCTATGTTGTCTTTTCCATCTAATTTCTAGGGCTCAATTTGACATCCATCTACATGTCCCAACTTGAATGGTTAATTCCATTTATAATGAATTATCCAAATTAACCCGAGGGGTAAATTTGGGATAACAATGACGACCTCTCGGGGACATCTCTGTGCTAGATGAAGAGACCAGTAGTCTTGAAACATCCATTGGGCATGGAGTCAGCCTAATATACTTGTGAAATAATATGTTCCTTTTGAAAACATGTTCCCTAGACTCTTGTGAACTTAGCATTGAACTCGAACCTCTTGACCGCTCTCAAATATGATTTTGGATAAAAACTATAACTGTCCCCAAAATTGAAAATTTGACCAAGGTAAGGGCATGGAGAACTCTAGGCATGTGATTAATATGTTGGGGTTGATAGACACACTTTTTAAATCCACCCCAAAATCTGATTTCCTCATCAATATTGCCACCGGATGAAAAGTACGAGATAATAATGCCCCTGTAATTGGTTTTCAAAGTGCTACAAAGGCATATGAGCTTAATCTGTGATTGATCTAGAGAGCCATGAGAGATGAAACATTGAAAATTATCCCTCCATCTGATTTAGTTTCTCTACATTTGGACTTACTTGAAGAGTGCAACTATTCCCTATAACTTTGAACCCATTACTACGGCACATTTCACCTTGGCAATATGATGAAATCTATAAGAGAAACAACCATGCAAAGACTATGTACAAAATTGGAAATCATACATATTCCAAGTGGGATATTCAGAGTGTGCAAGATCACTTCTTCTACTGAAAGTAAACCTACGTACCCTACTCTAACCAAAATAATGGGCAACCTCAAACAAAACTTGACACTAGTGATGAGAAATAGCTGCCCCTTCTCACAATTTTCTGCCATGCATTTGATTTGTCACCGATAATGGTTACTAGAATGAGTTAAAAACCAACAAAAGGCCAATATTCCACCCATATCATCAAGGTATCAACTACAAGCAATGGGGATAATTCTCTCCAAAAGGTCTCGCATTGAGATCTCAAAGATGATGCAGCTGATCCTTGGTACTTTGACATTCATCCTCATGCCCTAAACTAGAAAACAATTTTTTGATTCTCTTTTGGCTCCAATGAAGCTAAGTACTTGATCGGCCATAGTTTGATCTGATGGATGTGTCCATTACTCTAAATGCTGACTCCACGAATGAAGTCATCCTACAAGCCTTCTTGGAAGAAATGGTTATTTGTAAGTTGATTTTGACCTTTTTCTTATCTATAGACAATGAAACTCGCCCTAATGGCTAATATGAAATGTGTGTCATCTTTTTCTTCTTCTTCCTCCTTATCCAGAGCATGGGTTGGAAGATTCAAATATTCCAATCTTGCTTCCAAGGGGTTGTTTTGAAATGCATGCTCTTGTTCTTGAATGTTTTCCTCCATAGCAGGATCTTTTGATGGAGGAGAAAATGTTGTGATCTCTACGGGATTCTCTCCATTGAATAAATCTTCTTAGTTAGATAATATGCCTCCTCGTTGTCCTACCGCATTGGTTCAACCTCCTTCATGGTGTTCTCTTGATCTAAAATCTTCTCACCATGGTTCACTTCGTCCTTAAACATGAATTTTGAAATCTCAAACTCTTCTTCGACATTAGAGCTCAAAGGGGATGAAGTGGGAGGAAGAACTCGAAGGTCCTTCTATGATGTGTCTTGTGCTCATAGCCGCTAAAATCATACAACTCTCCTCCACAGCTGGAATGCACTCCTCCTCTTTTAGATTTGGAGTAGCTACTTCTTCCTCACCGGTGCTACGAATGGTGATGATTCAACAATATCTAAAAATAGGGTTCCCTCATGGACATCGCATCCCAAACAAAATGATCGTTGATCATCTTCTTCTTTTTCTACTCTTCTTCTACTACAACCTTAGCTTCTACCACATATGGCTTGACCTCAGCCTTCCTTCGTAGGCTTAACCATCAAGGGGATTTTATCAATCCCAAAAATTAGAGACAAAATCACCAATATTTTCATCATTTATTCTTTTCTTATATCTCCTTCTTCTTGTTCCACTTTATGTTTTTTTGAGTCTCTTCCCAATATGGGTTCGAGACTATAAGTAGAGTGGTGGGTAGGGTCTTCACTATTTTTTTCTTCATTCGTGGTGGGGAAGAATGTATTTCTTTTTTGGCTCTTGTGGATGGAATAAGGATTTGGATGGAAAAAGGGAAGAAGAACTGAGATGGGATGGAAGAATAGGAGATGGAGAAGGGGATTATACATCGGGGTAGTAAATAAGAATCTTATAAATTCAAGCTCCGGTTGAGATGTCAATGGTTGTGGAATGGGGAGATGGCTATGGGATGACAATGCAAGGGTTTCCTATTGATAGGATTAACTAACATTGTCTAAAAAAGCTCTTATCTCTTGGATCCACTCAGTGAGTCTTGGAAATATCTCAACAATAAAGTCAAGGTTCTTCTGCGAGTTATAATAGCTTGGAATAGGTCCTAACCATGGACAAGGGGTCCTAAAACAAATTGTTATCCATATTTCACCCCTCGAGAAAAATATTGCAATCAGCCACGATCCCGCATAGAAAGAACCTGAGAAAACTCATTCAAATCTTGTAAATAGGTCGCAGAAGGACTCAACAATGGAGTGGTAGAGGCAGGCAAAGATTAAATGACCCTATGTAAGAAGAAAGCACGACTACGTCGAGCCGTTTCCATGTCTTAAATCTATTTTTCAAGATACAGGTAGACTCAATGATGAAATTGCAGGGCCAAAGAAGAAGGGCCTATGTCATAGAGAGGCCAAGAGAAAGAAGGGAAAACTGGAAAAGATTTGAAGTTTTCGTGCTCGAAACAATTCAGAAAAGGCCCAAAATTGACTATGGAAAATCTGGCAGAGAGAGCCACATGTCCTAATGGTGCTTCTCCAAAGATGCATCCAAAAGGAGAGGTTAAAACAAGCGTCACATATCCACGTGTCCCGGGTCGGAATGGAGGCAGGGTCAAATGGTCAAACAGAGTTAAAGGCGGATAGGGTGAGCCTTAAAATTCGCTAAGTATAAAAGTGTAAGTAGAGAGTGCCAAGTGTCAGCCCGGTGCATTTTGAAGAGTTGGTCCGAAGGTGGAGACCCAAATGAGTGTGAGCCCGCCACATAGCCTAGAGCCCAAAAGATAAGAGGGACTGTTAAAAAGTCCACAGGCCAACGGAAGCTGACAAGCATCAACTCGATGCTCCTCCAAAGGAAATTTTTGATCCGACCTTTCAAACAAGGGCGGTGCCTCCACATGTCCAATATTATAAAGGGGAAGAGTTAGTTGAATTTCCACTACATAGGCTAGCCGGCGGAGGCTACCAAGTGTCCAAATGGTGTTGATTCAAGGATTGAATAGATAAAGGGTTTTTCAAATGAGCGCAGACTGCCGCATGTCCCAATCCAAAGTGGGCCATCAGGAGGAAAGTTAGTTTTGCCCTTGTTATTATAAAATGGGGAAAATTTGAAAAATGGGCCGTAACTCGCCCCAAAGGAAAATTCAGCATTCAAGCCCGAGTCAAAGACAAAGTGGGGAGTCAGAGAAAAAGGTGAAAATTTTCCTTTTGACTAAAAGGCCCAGAGACAAAAGGTGAATCGTGTCCCCAACAAACCAAATGGTGCCATGTATCCAAGGGATCTTTGGGGCGCGAGAGTTTTCTAAGATTTTCATTTTTGTGCAAAAGGGAAAAAGATAAATTGCGGACCTGTGAGTTTGATTTTTTTCCTAAAGCGGGTGCCACGTGTCCCATCTCAAAAGGAGGGGACCCATTTTTCAAACTATTTTTCTGCCCATTCGCATGCACTTGATACAAACTTTGAAGGGGCATATCTTTTGACTCAAGGCTCGAAATATTGCAAATCTAACACCATTGGAAAGATCTCAACCTCGTCTATGCCATGAAGGTCTGAAACTTTAATTTTTGGGAGGTTAGGTGGGAGAAAAATGGAGAAACATCAGGCCTTCAATGCAAGATCTCTTTCTTCTAACTACCAGATTGGATTCAACTGCTCCATCATTTCCTCTTCCTTCAAGGCACCAAACCAGGGATTAATGTAGTAAAGATAGATTTGGGGGTAGATTCTATCAGAGGCATTAAGAGTGGTGGTTGATCTTAGAGCTGTTTTCCCACTTCCCTCTCTTTCTCCCGTCTATATCTGATCTATAAATACAAGCTCGGGACTCATTGTAAAGGGTTGGACATTCTCTTGTCTTTTGCAAGCTCCCCTTTCCTTCTAGCAAAGGACTCGTGGAGTTCAAACCTTCCATTAAAACTGCAATACACTTTCTCACCTCTTGGTCATTTATTAATGTATTGTATCAATCTACAGAGCAATAAAACATGTTTTGTGATCAATTCTAGATCCTTTCCTATCTTCTTTTCTCTCATCTAGTCTTTCATTATTAATCTGGTTATCTGTGCTTATTATTGTATGCATTTTATTCGGTTTGTGTCTATCAGCAAAACAAGTGTCCATCATTCCTTTGGTGCATCACCTTGTAGTTTAGCTTTGTTTTAATTTCTATATTCCTTCTATCCATGTCTCCTTGGTAAAGTTTAGATTAGGATTAAGAATAGACCCTCTGCAAGTTTCTATGTATGCACCTAAATAGAGGAATAGGAACCAACCTTTAATCTGGAGAGTCTTCCTATTTTACAGAGTCCCACACTTTGAGGAAGACTCAATGTTATGCGGATCACACCAAATGATTCTGCCTTAGAAAAGTAGATCTATAGACTCATTTGGGGGTGTTGTGATTTTACACTAACAGTTTTGGCATGCCTGGTGGGAAAGAGAATTCTCCATCTTATTAAAGTAAGAATTGATGTACACTTGTGATTCTGGCTTTTAAGAAGGCTTAAAATTATACATCCAGCAACTCCAAAAGAAACAAGTCCATTGGTTTAGCAGTCCAAGAAATTTCATGAGAAGAATACAAACATGGTCAAGAACTAGAGAAGAGGGATTATTTGTCTATCTAGACTTGTCCCCAGATAGAGGGAGGGAAAGAAGAAGAACCCAGAGGTCTCTATCTCCACCAATCAGAGCTTTATCAACACCTACACTTGCAAGACCTTTATTTTAGTTTGTAAGGGTTCTTAGGCTAATCAGAATGGCACAACCAAATCCATATGTCAACTTCATTGGCAGCAGCCCACTCGCCCTGAATGCACAAAATCTGGTCCCAATTGCAGCATTAAAGAGCATCCCATATTTCACTGGGGAAAACTAGACTTCTCCTGGTGATCATGTCCAAGATATTGCAAATGTCTGTATAATCCACGAAATCCATGAGATGGAAATTGCAGTCAAGTTGCTCACCTCTTCACTCAAAGGGAAAGCTTCACAATGGTTTAGAAGCCTTGAGGCAGGCTCTATCCAAAATTGGAACCAGTTGTGCACAACTCTCCACAACCAGTTTGGAGAGAAAGGTGATAACTTATCTTTGTTGGAGCAACTAACAACAATCAAGAGAGCCCCGAATGAGCAACTGACAGACTTTAACCACGTGTTTTGAACACGGGATAGGATTCTAATAGTAGTAAAGCCCACTAACAAAGGTGCCTTCTTATACTTTCTTAGGGATTTAAATTTTGATATTTCTTTGATGATTCAGTCAATGGGGGTTATAACCTTGCCTACAACCTATAGCCTTTCCATAGGGGCTGAGAACTATTTGATTTAGGCTAGAAAAATCACTCCTAGGCCATCCATGCCTCTATACCCCAAGTTAGGAAGCCCAGATACTAGCCAAATGCCCACATTAGCCCCTATACCTACTCCTAGGAGTAAAAGCTCAGCTAAAGCCTCCACCTCATCATCTAATACCTCAAAATAACTTTAGGAAGTCATGAAACAACTTTAGAACCTAGGGAGTGAGTTGGTGACCATCAAAAGACAACAAGCTCAGAGTTCTAGGCCTTATTAGCCCAGGAAGCTCGGTCTCGTGGTCAATATCAGACTAGACCCTAGTACCAGTAAAATAGGCCACCATCTCTATGTAGAGCAAGAACTAGGGACAACCTCAAGATACTAGACCTTTTAGGCCATATGATCCAAATATAGCTTCAACATCAAGGGCATTTGTTCCAGTACAGAACAACATGGCACAAGAATATGACTAGTTTTTTCCATGCAGTCAGCCACATAACCAATCAATGTGCTTTAATGGTGCACTGAATCAGGCCTTGATGGTATAAACCAATATGGTGCCAAAAGAACCTAGCTAGGAAGGAGATCAATAAAGCAAGGAGCTCAGCAAGAGACATCTCTAGGTGAGACTATGCTTATCAATTGGCAAGCTGAGGACTTTTGTGGGATGAACCATTTCCCTTCTCAAAGTGTAAGCTGCCAATACACCGTCTAAAAGAAGAAACATTGGAGAAGGACAACCACTGAACTTAGGTAACCATCAACCTTCCATCACTCCACAAGGTTCTGGTCCTCCAAGTGCAACTCCCAATATGAGAGCCAATTCAAGCCACCTTCCAAATCCACTGTGCACCGGTTGTGAAAACCCATGTACAAGAAAAGTATGTGTCAAGAAGGGGCAGCAAAAGGATATCTCATTCAATATTATTGAGCAAATGAAGAGGACAAATGTGAACATCTCACTATGGGAGTTATTGGTCATTCCAAGGTAGAGGGATATGTTGTAGACTGCTATGTAGAATTGGTCAAGCTCAAATCACCCCTAACCAGTAAGAGAGAGTTCTTGCCAATACAGTTCAACCTGGGAGAAACCATGGAGAACAACAAGGTAATAACCTAAGACCTCCTCCATTTTATGTTTCATTGATTATTTGAGACAAATTGGTGCACAATTGTATGATTGATTCTGTGGCAAGTAGTTCTATAATGCCCAAGCAAATAACTGACCAACCGGGTCTCCAATATCAAGTCATCTCTAGAGGGGTGGTGCAATTAGATGGAACAGTAGCAAAAACTATTGGAATCATCAAAATCTGAGCCTCACTTTGCATGCCTGCCCTAATGTGACTATCTTGCAGAATGTATCCATCATAGATTTGCCACCACATTTTGCTTTATGTTTGTCCAGGACTTCACTGCTAAAATTGGAGGCTATCTGTCTACTGATTGGTCCCATATGCTCTTTAGAACAAGGTATGGGGAAAAGGCCACAATCAGATATGAACCTATTGTTGATTATCATATTGAACCCTATGTGCCTAGCCCAATCAATGCCAACTACTCAACTTTTGATCAAGAAGACTTCCTGAGCACCTGTGAAGCAGATACCAAGGTGGGATGCATCCCAGACTTGACTCTAGATTAGTGGGCCAACACAAGTCATGATTTTGACCCCTATAAGGAGATGGAAGAATTTGAGCTCATTGTTTATTGTCTACATGAAGAGAATCATCCTCTTCCCGACCTAATTAAGCTAGAATATAAGGATGATAATGAGATATGTATCAAATTATTCTTTGATGGCTCAAGGATTAGACAAGGAGTTGGAGGAGAGGAGCTATGATTGTGTCCCCAAAGGTGTGAAATATTATTCATCCTTTATATTTTAGTTTTCCTACTCAAACAACATTGCTGAATATGAAGCTTTGGTCCAAGGTCTTCATTAGGCAAGGAAGCTTGGAATCAAGAACTTGCAAGTGTTTGGTGATAGTGAACTGGTTTCCAATCAAGTCAGAGGACTTAATGCTATCAAAAACGACCTGCTCAAGAGCTACAAGAGTAGGGTATGGGATCTCATGGAATATTTTGAAGCCTTCAACATTATATCCATACCTAGGAAGGAGAATGAAGCTATTGATAGACTTGCAGTAGTTGGAGCAACGTTTGATGTGGTGGACAGCATCAAAAGAGAGAAAAAGAACAACCACATATCCATGTGGTGGTGAGGCCAGCAGTGCAGATAATAACACATGCTGGAAGGTAATTGAGGATGATCAACAGATCATTAACTTTTTACAAGAAGAAGCTAAATTCTTAGCTAGAAACCAAAGCAGGCTAGAGCAACAATATGGAGATCAAATAATACAACTGCATACAAACAAGCTTCCCAAAGGCTTGGTGACGTGGAGTCCATCTTCAATCCTAATGATCAGTTTAGAAAAGAGAAGGCTAACATACAGATCAGAGGAGAAGATTTAGATTTAATCCCAGTTGGAGAAAGCAAAACACTTCAAATTGGCAAAGTGGCCACCGAGCAAGAAAGGTATGAATTCATACAACTTTTCCAAGAATTTCCAGATGTATTTTCTTGGAGTTATGAAGACCTGAGAGGATTCAATATGAAGCTAACACAACACACAATTGAACTAGATCCAACTACTAAGCCCATTAGGAAAAAGCAGAGACCAATCAATCCACATATTGAGCCTCTGATGAAGAAAGAGTTGAACAAGCTGATAGAGGCAAGTATAATATTTCCAATCAAACATTCAAGTTGGGTTGTTAATCTGGTCCCAGTTAGGAAAAAGAATGGAGAAATTAGATTGTGTGTAGACTTTCAAGATTTGAACAGAGATTCTCTCAAAGATCATTACCCACTCCCTTCAATGGAGCAAATCTTGCAAGTAGTTTCTAGGTCAGAGAGATTCTCCCTCCTAGATGGCTACTCAGGGTACAACCAAGTCATGGTGAAAGAAGATGATCAGTTCAAAACAACTTTCACCACCAAATGGGGCACCTATGCCTACAAAAAAATGCCATTTGGATTGTCTAATGCTGGTGCCACTTTTCAAAGGGCCATGGATATGGCATTCAAAGGGATAATCAAAAAAATAGTGCTGATCTATCTGGATGACATTATTGTGTTCTCCAAAAACATGCAAGCAAACCACCTTTTTCACCTAAGGCAAATGTTTCAAAGATGTAGGAGATTTGGGGTATCATTGAACCCTAAAAATGCATATTCTTGGCCCATGAGGGTAGGATTTTAGGCCATATTGTGTCTAAGGAAGGTCTGGACAATTGACCCAGAGAGAGTTGAAGCAATAAGAGCATTGCCATTTCCAAGTCACAAGAAATCTCTTCAAATCTTCTTAGGGAAGATCAACTTTGTTCGAAGGTTTGTCCCAAACTTTGTTGCCCTTGTTAAGCCAATAACATTGATGTTGAAGAAGAGCTTAGCATTCAGATGGACAACTGAAGGAAGGGAAAGCTTTGAGGCCATCGAAGAACCTATATCACAAGTCCCAACTCTCGTAAATCTAGATTTCTCCAAAGACTTTGTACTATATACCTTTGGTGGCAGTGACACTATCTTTGCAATCTTAGTTCAGCAGAACAAAGAAGGAATAGAACAACCAATTTCCTTTTTCAGTCAAGGTCTAGAAGAATATGAAGTAAGATATTCCTTCATTGAAAATCAAGTCTTGGCAGTGATCAGAGGACTAAAAAATTTCAAGCATCTGGTTTCGAACAATAAGATCCAATTGTTAGTCTCCCATGTAGGAGTTAAGGAATTCCTTCTCTGCAAGGATCTAAATGAAAAACGAGTAGGATGGATCACTCGTGTCATGGAATATGACATTGAGATCAAGGTCACTAAACTGGTCCATGGTAAGGGTTTGTGTGAGCAACTAGCCTCAGGTCAACAAGAAGAAGCAAACAAAGAAGAAGAGGTTGTTTTTGTTCTACAAAATAGTCAAGAAGAAGAAGATGCTAATGTACCTGCTCCTTGTTGGACTCAAGGCATGGTGCACTTCCTTCAAATGGGCCTGTGTCCTCATGGGATGAGTAAAGTAAAAAGAAGGCATTTTAGACTCTAGGCCATCCCATATGTTTTCATTGATGGTGTCTTGTTTAAAAGGGACATCAATGGTGTTCTGCTAAGGTGCATTGGGACAAATCAGATCAAAAGAGTGTTACAAGAATTCCATGTTGGGGCAGCTGGAGGTCATTTTTCTCTAAGGGTGACAACACTCAAAATCATGAAAGCAGGATACTATTGGCCCAGAGTGTTTGGTGACTGCTACGCATGGATCAAAAGGTGCAAGAATTGTGCATTATTCAAAGGCAAAGAAAATCTAGCAGCACTTCCATTGCACCCAGTTTGACCAACCAACCTTTTATGTAATGGGGATTTAACTTCATTAGAAGCATCAATCCAAATTCAAGCCAAGGCCACAAATGGATTTCCGAGAGTAACAGATTACTTCACCAATTGGACCGAGGCGGTGGCACTCAAAGAAGCTAATGAATCTAGTATACTAGATTTCTATGAAGGGATAGTGACCAGATTCGGGGTGCTAGCCACCAATATATCAAATAATGCATTAGCGTTCATAGGTTCCAAAATCACAGATGGGTCATGTTAAGAACGAGACTTGATCACTTCATCAAACTATTACCCTCAAGGTAATGGCCAAGTTGAGTCCACAAACAAGAACCTGTTAAAGATCATCAGAAGAACTCTTGATGATAATCAGAGGACCCGCACACAAAGCTCAAAGCAGCCTTACAAGCTGATAGGATAATGCCCAAGAGATCTAAAGTTAGCTCCCATTCAAGCTTGTCTATGGGAAAGACGAAGTGTTTCCTATATCATTAGAGTTTCCAAAGATGGAACTCATGAAACAACTCGAAGATGTTTGAATTTTATCCAATGGAGGCCGATATGCAGAATGATGGAATTGGAAGAAACCAAAGAACATGCACTTCAAACAATGGAGAAGGATTAGGCCTCAATTAAAATATGCTTTGAAAAGAAGCCTAGAACAAGGACCTTTCAGGAAGGAAACCTAGTGTTGAAATGGGATGCAGATCGAGCAAAACCAGGAAGGCATTCCAAGTTTGATGCCATTTGGAGTGGCCCATACATGGTAACAAAATGTAAGAGTAGCAATGCTTTCCAATTTTCCACATTGGAGGGTGAGGAGTTTCAGATTCCAGTGAATGGGATCTATCTTAAGCACTACTACTAGAAGGAAAGTTCTCACCCTGTACATATTAGTTTAGTTTCTCTTTCCTTTAAGTGCTTGTGCACATCACATTGTTGTAGTGTAGGTTACTTTTCTCCTAAGTGCTTTACATGCTCTGCATGTTCTATTTGGAGCACGTATGATTTTAAATTTTGTATATATTTGTGGTGCTATTTTTTTGCTCTTATGCAGTCCATTCGGAGAAAGAGATGAATCCCTAGCTCAAAACGATTTTCTACTCTCAGAAACCTTCATTTTGAGATTTCTTATGAAATTGAGAGTGTAAACAATACACTAGTGAATCAAAGGCGTAACTAGTATGAGACCATTGTTCTCGACTCCATGCCTAATGGATATGACAAGGCGATTGGTCTTTTCATCTAGCAGGTAGATACCCCTATGAGTCACCAAATTTTTATCCATATTTCACCCCCCGGGAAAAATATTGCAATCAGCCACAATCCCGCATAGATATAACCTAAGAAAAATTGTTCAGATCTTGTAAATAGGTCACGTAAGGACTCGACAATGGAGTGACGGAGGTAGGCAAAGATTAAATGACCCTATGCAAGATATAGGTAGAATCAATGATGAAATTTCAAGGTTAAAGAAGAAGGGCCAGTGCCATAAAGAGGCCAGGAGCAAGAAGGAAAAAAATGGTAAGATTTGACGTTTTCGGGCTCGAAATAGGTCAGGAAAAGGCCCAAAATGTACTCAGTATAGAAAAGCCGATGGAGAGAGCCAGGTGTCCTAATGGTGCTTCTCTAAAGATGAATCCAAAAGGAGAGGTTCAAACAAGTGTCACATCTCCATGTGTCCCAGGACGAACGGGGCATGGTCAAATGGTCAAACAGATTCTAAAGGCGGATGATGGCGAGCCTCAAACTGGATAAGTATAAAAGTGCAAGTGGAGAGTGTCAAGTGTCAGCCCAACACATTTCAAGAGTTGGTCTAAAGGCGGAGACCCAAATGAGCGTGATCCCACCACGTAGCCTAGAGCCCAAAAGATAAGAGGGACCATTGAAAAGTCCACAGGCCAGCAGAAGCCGACAAGTGTCAACTCGATGCTCCTCCAAAGGCAAGTTTTGAGTCAGCCTTTCAAACAAGCGCGGTGCCTCCAAGTGTCCAATCTCAGAAAGGGGCAGAGTTAGTTGAATTGCCAATGCATAGGCTAGGCCAGGTAGAGGCTGCCAAGTGTCCAAACGGTGCTGATTTAAGGATTGAATAGATAAAGGGTTTTTCAAACGAGCGCCAGATTGCCGCGTGTCCCAATCCAAAGTGGGCCGTCGGGAGGAAAGTTGGTTTTCACCCCTTGTTATTCTAAAAGGGGTAAAAGTTGCAAAATGGGCCGTAACTCTGCCCAAAGGAAAAAGTCAGCATTCAAGTCTGATTGAAAGCCAAAGCGGGGAGTCGGAGCAAAAGGTGAAAAATTTCCTTTTGACTAAAAGGCCCAGAGACAAAAGGTGAAGCGCGTCCCTAGCCAACCAAATGGTGCCATGTATCCAAGCGGAGCTTTGGGGCCGTGGGAGTTTTTTGAGATTTACATTTTTTGTGCAAAAGGGCAAAAGATAAATTGCGGACCCGCGAGTTCAATTTTTTTTCTAAAAGGGGGTGCCACGTGTCCCATCTCAAAAGGGGGACCCATTTTTCAAACTTTTTTCCCACCCATTCGTATGGACTTGATACAAACTTTGAAGGGGCATATCTTTCGACTCAGGGCTCGAAATATTGCAAATCTGACACAATTGGAGAGATCTTGACCTCCTATGCCATGGAAGTCTGAAAATTTAATTTTTGGGAGGTTAGGTGGGAGAAAAATGGAGAAATGACTTTGGGCCTTCAATGCAGGATCTCTTTCTTCCAACTACCAGATCGAATTCAATCTATTCCGTCGTTTCCTCTTCCTTCAAGGCGCTGAACTAGGGATTAATGTAATAAAGATGAATTTTGGTAGGCAAATTCTATCAAAGGCATTAAGAGTGGTGGTTGAGCTTGGAGCTGTTTTTCCCGCTTCCCTCTCTTTCTCTTGTCTATATCTGATCTATAAATACAAGCTCGGGACTCATTGTAAAGGGTTGGAAATTCTCTTGTCTTTTGCAGGCTCCCCTTTCCTTCTAAAGAAAGGACTCATGGAGCTCAGACCTTCCATTAAAATTTCAATACGCTTTCTCACCTCTTGGCCATTTATTAATGTATTGTATCAATCTAAGAGCAATAAAACATGTTTTGTGATCGATTCTAGATCATTTCTGTCTTCGTTGCTCTCATTATTAACTGGTTATCTATGCTTGAGTGTCCATCATTCATTCGGATGCATCACCTCATAGTTTAGCTTTGTTTTAATTTCTATATTCCTTCTATCCCTGTCTCCTTGGTAAAGTTTAGATTAGGATTAAGAACATACCCTCTGTAAGTTTCTATGTATGCACCTAAATAGAGGAATAGGAGCCAACCTTTAATCTGGAGAGTCTTCTATTTTACGTGAGTCCCACACTTTGAGGAAGACTCAATGTTATGCGGATAACACCAAATTTTTGCCTTCGAAAAGTAGATCTATAGACTCATTTGGGGGTGCTGTGATTTTACACTAACAGTTTTGGCACGCCCGGTGGGACAGAGAAGTATCCATCTTATTACAGTAAGAATTGATGTACACTTGTTGTGATTATGGCTTTTAAGAAGTCTTAAAATTGTACATCTAGCGACTCCAAAAGAAACAAGTCCATTGGTTTTAGCAGTCCAAGCAAGTTCATGAGAAGAATACAAACACGGTCAAGAACCAGAGAAGAGGGATTATTTGTCTATCTAGACTTGTCCCCAGATAGAGGGAGGGAAAGAAGAAGAACCCAGAGGTCTCTATCTCCACCAATCAGAGCTTTATCAACACCCACACTTGCAAGACCTTTCTTTTAGTTTGTAAGGGTTCTTAGGCTAGTCAGAATGGCACAACCAAATCTATATGTCAACTTCACTGGCAGTAGCCCACTCACCCTGAATGCACAAAATCTGGTCCCAATTGCAGCATTAAAGAGCATCCCATATTTTAGTGGGGAAAACTAGACTTCTCCTGGTGATCATGTCCAAGATATTGCAAATGTCTGTACAATCCACGATATCCATGAGATGGAAATTGCAGTCAAGTTGCTCCCCTCTTCACTCAAAGGGAAAGCTTCACAATGGTTTAGAAGCCTTGAGGCAGGCTCTATCCAAAATTGTAACCATTTATGCACAACTCTCCACAACCAGTTTGGAGAGAAGGGTGGTAACTTATCTTTGTTGGAACAACTAACAACAATCAAAAGAGCCCCAAACGAACAACCGATGAGATTTTAACCGTAGGTTTCAAAGTGAACCTGGGATAGGATTCCAACAACATTAAAGCCCACTAACGAAGGTGCCTTCTTATACTTTCTTAGGGCTTTAAATTCTGATATTTCTTTGATGATTCAATCAATGGGGGGTATAACCTTGCCTACACCCTATAGCCTTTCCATAGGGGCTGAGGGCCTATCTAGCATGTATGCACCTAAACAGTAAGAGGAATAGGAAGCAACCTTTAACGGAGAGTCTTCCTATTTTGCTGCAGTCCCACACTTTGAGGAAGACTCAATTTTATGCAGATCACACCAAATGATTTTGCCTTAGAAAAGCGAGATCTATAGACTCATTTGGGGGTGATGTGATTTTGCACTAACACCAACCTTACATGCTTGTATCTGAGTCACAACCCTTTGATGCACCATTTTTACCTCTAATTCTTGGACCTTCAACTACAAATCAAGATCCTTAGGTGTAGGGTAACCTCCATAATCTGCATACCCTTGGTCTTGGAACCATGCATAGTTTTGTGGGTAACCAAACTAACATGTATCCTAGTCGTAGGGGTATGTCCAATGCTAATCTTCATCCTATTATGGATTTGGAGGATGTTGGTTGTACTTGATAATATATGTTGCAAATGTGGAGGTATGTTTGAATGACATTGTTGTTGCTGCATGTGTGAACTCTAAGAGGGGAATAAATTCATGATTGTACAACTTCCCGAGATGAAAGAAAGTGGAAATATGTGGAGGAAAATGAAATGAGAATGGATGGTAGGAAATTTTTCAACTCAAAGAATGGGTTTTTGACTAGATGGAGTCACCAAATGTGCTTTGCATGTGCCTCCAAAGGTTGAATCTCACAAATAACATATTAACTAGATGAAATGAATTGGTAATCTGCTTAAAACCTGTCCCATCGGGTGTGCCAAAATTTTTATGTCAAAATTACAGCACCCCATGTAATGGCTTGATTATGACGAGAAAATTCAAGTGTTATTCTACTAACATGGGGTTATCCCTCAAGATGTGGGACTTGCAAAATTGAGATAACCTTTTGAAGAAGGTTGGTTTCCTCTACCAAATCATAATGCTAAACTACTCCTAATGCAAGAAAAACACCTAATCTAATCCTACACCTAATACTTCTAAGGAAACAAGGAGAGAGAGTGGATGAAAATGAAAATCCTACACTAAGGGGCGGTGAAGCACTTAAAAGGGGTGAGATATCCCGCTTTGAGGGAGGAAGAATAGGGAAAATAGGGACGAGGGAGGTCAAACAAATGTGACACAAACCCTGCATCCTAATCTACCATCAAATTTCCAAGGAACACAATATCATAAACCCGTAAGTGAAATAAGTATACACATAATACAATAACAAAATGGAGAGGCAAGGGGAACACAATAAAATTGAGTTAGGGTTGAAGAAACACCACAAAACAAAAAATTTATTGCTTCATAGTATGCAGAGACCATTACATTTGTGGCACAAAGGCATAATTGCATTTCCAGTCCCAAGAGAAGGCTCGTAGCTCAATTGAGTTGAGGAAAACATCTGCTAGGGTTTCCCTAGCTCCTAGAATGTCTCCTTTAAAATGAGGGATTTTATTACATTATCTAGGAAATTTTCTAACCTACCCTCATTAAAGAGGTATGAGCACCCATACAAATTCACTTACTTAGGGTATTTCTATTAGATGAAGACATGGGCGTTATGCCACATTAAATATGGTTGAGCTATCATTTGCCTACCTACCTTCACCTTTCCTGGGACTCGTGAGCTACCGAGACAGGTGACCTGACAAAACTCACCATATAACTGTCAGGTCGTCCAACCACATGACTTGTCTAACCCAATGTGTCACTTGACCTCAACCTTACAACCTAGGGGGTTGGACACCATCCAACCTCGTAGGCCATACATTTTGTGGTGGATGACCCGCCCGATGGTTGCCACCTTTTCACCGTGGTCATCCCAACATGTGAGGTTAGGACGACGTCTAACTTGTTCGTACGCGTCCAACCTATGACTCGACTAACCCAAGCATCCAACCCCGTGTATCGTGCACATCTATCACTCATTCGAGTATGACAACTAACTTGACCGACCAACTCGGCATTTCGTCTAACATATTCATACATCAAGCGCGCCGACCAACCCCTGGGCAATCTATCTCAACCGACTAACCCAGGTGCCACTTCACCGCATGACCAACCACCAACCAACCCTTGTGGACCATCCAGTGTGTCACACCCCTGTGCCGTCCAACCAAGGGGTTAGACGACCATCTCTCTTTTGTCCAACCCTGTCATCTCTCGCCTGTGCTTCCTCAAACACCCAAGCATGCCAAGCCACTGTCGTTTATCTGTCGTGGGTCATCCAACTCGGCTCGTTGTCCAACCCGGGGTTTGGATAATCGATCGTTATCAATCCATCTAAGGTGGGTTAGACGGCCGTCTAAAACCCATCCAACCCTCGCACTATTTAATACCCTCGACTCGACACTGAATCATCCATCTGTCTTGCAACTCAGCCATCATCCAACTCGATTCCGACTCGCTGCCGTTAATGTTAGAAAATAATTGATTTATTGCTCACATTATTATTTCAAGAGTTAAATTAATATTACAATGTATAGGTGAGTGGTAAAATCTATTGTAAGTTTTTTAACAACTTATGTAGATAGTTTGGTGGAGTATATTAGGGGTTTAGTGGTTGAGCCAAACCGAGATACTTGGCCTATTAATTTGTATGAACCCAAATGAATAATATAGGAAGATTATTAGTGTTTAATCTCTGCAACTCTTTCCATATTCCATAATTTGGTATTAGAGAAAATGGAATCTTGAAGACTATGAGGGGTAGTCTTATTACAATTTTCCTTGTGAATGGATTTTTTTGATATATGTGAAGGTTTTTTTCATATTTCATTATTATATTATTTATTTCCAGTCTTTTAGGCGGACATTTAGAGCTAATATTGTGTAGTGTGTGAGGCTGTGACATTCTTATGTGAGCACAACAAAGGAGTCAAGTGATTTTCCTACACTAGATTTGGCTCGTGTTCCTCTGCATCCATTTGTTTTCTCCGCCAACATTAGTTCTGTTCGTCTTCAAAATGTGTCTTTGTCAGAGTTTAGCAATCCGTCTTTGGTGGACTGGTTTATTCCAGTGTTTGAAGTTTTAAGGAGTACTTGAACGCAATGTGTGTTGTATTCAAACTTGTTTCCATCTGATTCTATATAATCAATCCATTTTTCACATGCACACTTGCCTGTGAGCACGTGTACCATCACTGCTTGCGAGTGAAATTGTTGACATTTCTGATATGAAGATTCAATAAATTTCATGCATTGGTCGCTTTGAGCTCGCAACCAATTAAGACGTTTAGACCTCTGGTATGAAGCTGGAACAAGTGCGGAGAGGATTTTTTTATCTAATATTCTCGGTTGTGCCTCCCCTCAAGATGTCAACCTCAACGACTCGACTCACACTTAAAAATCAGGTGGCCATTTACAAGAAATATCTAACGTTACATGATCTGTGGAGTTTCTACTCCCACACGCGTCCACTTGTAGCTGTCATGCCATACATTCTAAGCTCCATTTTTCATGTAATTTTTCAACTATGTTTTCTTTTGTATTCAAGTTTTGTCACACGTAGCACTCGTCTAGTTATCCTCTTATCTGTGTGTATTTAGTCTCCATATATTCCTCCATCTTTGCAATGTTTTAAATATTCAAAAGTTAGAATATTTTCCTTTTCTAATGTTATGTTCCCCACGTGAAAGAAAAGGTTTTTAAAAAAGGAGTTATAAAAATAAAAGTATAATGTGTAGTATTTTTACACGTGTTTAAGATTTAGTAATTTCACATAGTCATTTCTTAGGTTTCCATTATAAAATATTCATTTGTGTATGTCTTATCAAATGCTAATGAAATTGTGAGTCGAGTGGTCATTGTGTGTCAAGTTTTCCAACGTCCACCATATCTAAAATTGTTATTAGTTTTTTCTTTGTCTAAATACATAGTTTATTGCAAAAGATTCAAGTGTTTATTATTATTTGTAGTCAACTATTGTCACTTTGAGTTGAAGTCAAAAAGTTTGGTAAAACTAAAAAAATTGCCTTATATACGTATTTCGGTGTTACCCGACATCTAAAAAATAAAGTGGTTCACATTACGAGAGGATACAAAAATAAAGTAAAATGTGGAAACCATTGAGCTTCAAAGATTTATTTAATTTGAGTTAGTAGCATGTACACTAGAGGACGGAGGTCAATCAACGACCTCTCGTTAGTCATCAACAATGGGGCCGCATGGAGATGTGGTGTGTATTTTACTTCTCGTATTTCTTTTCCAAAGTGTGCCTCTTTTCGAGTTCCGTTTCAATTGTTTGCAGTATGATTTCGAGTTCTTGATTTGCATGAATAAGTGGAAAGTTCACATTGAGGGGGAACATGATCGCAATGTTCCATTTTCATTTTCGCCTCTTTTAGATTTGGATTAAGTGAGCGTAATTTCCTACATAGTTCCCCTCGATGTGAAAATATAGTGGAAACGATGAAAGCACAAGGAAAAACAACATCATAATATTTGGGTTGTTGGTTGCCCTGTAAAACCATCATTGCAGGTTGTTGGCTATCCTTGGAAAACCATCCTTACTAAGGTTGTTGGCTGTCCCTGAAAAAACCATCCAAATCATGAGCACACAAGAAAAAAAACGAAAGAAGTGTGATTGTCTTTCTCTCATGTTTGGCAAAGAAGGGGGAATGTTAGGAAATAATTGATTTAGTGCTCACATTATTATTTCAAGAGTTAAATTAATATTATAATGTATGGGTGAGTGGTAAAATATATTGTAAATAAGTCGTTTTAACAACTTACGTAGATAGTTTGGTGGAGTATATTAGGGGTTTAGTGGTTGATCCAAACTCCTAAAATATAGGAGATAATTGTCTTATTTATTTGTATGAACATAGATGAATAATATAGGAAGATTATTAGTGTTTAATCTCTACAACTCTATCCATATTCCATGATAGATAACCCAATTAGCTCGGTTCGCGCGTGCTTGCTAGCTTGTCATGCATGAAGATCAACTCGGTCGAGCTATCTTGTGTTGTATTTTCCCTCCGATTTCTAGGGCTGAATTTGAAGTCCATCTCGCACGTCTTAGATTTTGAATGGCTAAGTCTATTTATAATGAATTATCCAAATTAACCCAAAGGGTAAGTTTGTGATAACATCAGTTCTCAAAGAAATAACGTACTAATTAACCCCCATCCTTTTGGCCATTTTTATGATTTTATTTCGTATTTTGTGATCAATCAATCTACCTATCCACCATTTCCAAAGATTCGCATTGTCTTAGCCTTAATCTGGGCACCCATATGGTGCAAGAGCATAAGGAAAGCTACATTGTAAAATATACTTTACTCATGATTAAAATCATCTAAGGCCTACCTAGAAGATACTTATCTACGCTAGAGAAAGGATACAAGACTAAAGAAAGCAAATTAGTTAAAATGTAAGAAATACTTGGGGTTTATAGCCCAAATAAAGCCTTTATTATTCTAAGAGATTAAGCTCGAATCTATGATGGAGGAATTAAAAAATGTAAGAAAATATATATTTAAGTTGTATAGAATTTGTAAGAAGAGAGTGGTGAACGAGTGATTAGAATGAAAAAAAAAGATTAGAATCGGTGAAGAAATTTGTACAGAAAATTAGAAGTGTGGATTGGAGATAAAGTTTGTGGATTACAATTCAATTATGTAAGTTGATATTTATAAAGTGATGTGTGATGGTTATTTGTTTATAAATCTTGTGTTTGGTCTTTGTCCATATATTATGCTTCATAAATCTTCTTATAGTACAAAAGTTTTTCTTATATGCAGTATATTTGTTTAGTTGTTTATTTTGATAAATTCATATGCTAGAGACCATAAGCTAGAGTAGTGGCCTTTGTATAGCCTAAACATTTTTCCGTTGTATTTTACTCTTTCAATTTTTCTATGACCTGTGTGTCATCCCCAAAATTGACATTATTAAAATTGGGTTAAAGTGAACCTGGTAATGGATTACCTATGTAAGAAAGGAAATTGATCCTTTCTTGCATTCGTGTCAATAGGGAAACTAAGGATGGAAAAATGTCGATTATTATTTAATAACATGGAGAATCATTTCTTGGCATAGAAAGAAAGCCGAGGAGTCGGGGCACTAATTACAAGTATGGTATAATAATTAAATCTGCTTTCACGGAAGGGAAAGATTCAAAAACCAACAACAAAGTTCAGCCTGTCCCGCATAGTGATAGCATTTTTACCGTTGAGAACAGGAACAGAAATAGTGGAAAAATGGGGGGTCCACCATGCAAAACTGAACCCACCCACAATCCGGCGTGGAAAGAGGATACGGTGCTTTGGAACTACCTTCAAATAGGGGGTCTGTCAAATTTAATTGAAAGGATTCAAGGGTTTGATCAAGACATTTCTATTAGATTCACCCAGGGATGGAAGAATCGGGTTGTCAAATACAACAACATGGAGATTGAGATCACGGAGGAGCTCATCGCCCAGATCACGGGCCTCAGCCTTGAGGGCACCAAATTCTTCAATAAGAAGGTTGACAGGGAGGTGGAGACCAAGAAGTTCCTGGACGATGGGGAGAATCTTGAATTTGTGACTACTGGCATCAAGGTGGCGTCGATTCCTGAGCCTTTTGCTGAGCTTGCCAGGATGGTTGTTAGGTATGTAACTCTTGAAGGAATATTTGTGACTATACCTCAAAAACATTTGATATTTCTTAATCACTTTCGTAGAAATATTATCATCAGCTTCCCTCACTACTTGATAAACTCACTGGAGAAATCAATTAGGGAAGTTCAGAGCCATTCTAGGGCTATCCCTCTGCACCAAGGGCTAATCCTACTGATCCATCGCCACTGTTCAAACCGCCCCGCATGAATCCTACCCCACCCTCTTCCTCCATACCTCCACCTGCTCACACCGCCTTCACTCCCCCGCTGAAAAGGAAGATTGAAGTTGCTGCTTCTAGCAAGAAAAGAAAGAGCATAAAAACTAAAATCCCTTCTTCTCAATGGGTCCTAAGAAGTCACAAAGACCTTGAGCTTGCTGAGAACCTCCTGCATATCAGCCAACCGATGGAGGAACCCAAGGAGGAGGACTTGATGGACAGAGTGGATAGGATGGAAAAGGAAATACAAGAGCTCAAAGGGACTATAAAAAATATGGAAAAAGCTAAGGGAAAAGGAATACTTCAAAGTGATGATGAAGAGGGGGTTATTGCTGAAGTTTTCAAGAAGTTACAGTCTTTGGATGGCAGAATGGGAAATGCAAAAAGTCGCAATGACTGCATACTATCTGCCCTTAAAAGCATTTATAATTTCATTGAACAACATGTTCATAGTGTTTATAGTTTAAGTGGGATTAATGAAGACATTTGGGGCCCCAAAGAGAAAAGGGATATTGCAATTGCTCAGGCGGATATGAAAGACTCCTCTCAGGCCACTGCCATTGCCTTCTTCATGTCGCTGCAGGCTATCAAAACCAAGATTGACAGGGCTATCAAGTAACGGGTTGCTGTGATGCTATTTTTGGTGCGAAGTTGCTGTTATCTGGTGGTTCTGGAGCTGCTTTTTGGTGGAGTTATTATATGATGAATATCTTTTGTTTGCTTTTTGATCTTTTTCTCGCTACTTTTCGATCATTGTATGTCTAGATCCTTTCTTCTCATGTATTTTCATATCTAATGATGAGGCCGTTTTACCCTTCTCTCGGGCTGTTTCTCTCACCTATGCTATCTCGGCTTTTGAGCCCTTTTGTATGTGGTATAGTCCCTTCAAAACTATTTGCCCTTAATAAAAAAAAAAAAAACATGGAGAATTATTGTTGATGTATTTCTTACCATCCTTCACTAAGCAAAGATCTTGGTTGGCTTTCCTTACGAATATATCATCCCTAATATACAAATGAGGGATGCCAAATACTACACCACACACATCAATGGGAATAACATCCATAATAACTTCATAAATAAACTTTTTTCAATACCAAAAGTGATCTTACATTGCTTAGTAACCTTGATTTCTACACCTTTCTTTATCCAACCCAAAGAATACAGATTGGGGTGATTGTAAATTTTCAACTTTATTCTGTCCACGAATTCTACACTATTCAAATTAGCTTGAGAACATATATCAAAAATAGAATCAATCTTGGTTTTATTCACTTAGATTTTTAAATGGAAAATATTTGTTAGTTCATTTTCTTGAACAACATTGTTACTACCCAAACATACCTCTCTGCAGATGAAGGCACAACACATAGTCTCATCCACCTCTTCACCGCAAAACACTTCCCTCTCCCGGAGGGTAACCATGGCCTTCTTATTATTTTTCTTGTTTTTGAAGGGATGTAATTCTGGGTGGAGCTTCCAACATTTTTCTTAGAATGAGTGTCAACATAATAATACCCACAATGAATTTTAATATCCTTTTTAGAAATATAAGTAGCATATATCTTACCCTTTCCTTTTCCTTTATCATTTTACTGGGTGTCACCTTATTTTCTTGAAGTATACTAAGATGTAGATGAAATATTTTTCTTTTCCATATCTAAGTAGTGAGCTTGCGTACAAGATTCATCTACATCGCTGGATTCACTTTGAGAGAATAGGTCTCCTTAAGTGGTTATGGATTCCACCAATATACTTCATCAACAAGTCCCGGTCTACTTCATCCTTTCCCATTTGAATAACCTTCTTCCGAAACTCATTGGTATACTCTTGCACATTTTGGCCTTGTTTCTTCCTGAGATACTACCAATACATGGACCTCTCTTCCTCATAACAAATAGGATAAAACTACTTTTTGATTAGCTTCTTAAAAACATCCCACTTAGTAATTGGAGTAAGTTTCTTAAAAAAAATTGTATGAACATAAATTTCAAATAAATCTAAAGCATGTTTGGTCAATTTTAACCGAGAAAAGAAAATCTATTGACTTTCATTAATTTTATGCAAACTAAAATATGCCTCCAGTTGAGCTAGCCAATGGTCTAACTTCTTAGCATTTACATCTCCATCATAAAGCTGGATTTTTATCTTGGCCTCTTTTTTGAATGAAGGAGGTGTGGGAATGGCATATGATGGATCTTCTTCATGAAAATATCCTTCATGGTCTTCCAATGTCTCGTTTAGAACACCAAGTTTCTCCATGAGTATTCCAATGATGGAATCCAATTTCTCTATGGACAAAGAAATATTGCCCACATCTTTGGATAGACCTATCATATTTTCCTCCAACTTATATAAACACTCTTCACCACTATCATCTGCATCTTCTCTATTACCCATCTCCTAAATTCCTCAATTCCACTTCCTTGTAGAAATATTTGCTTCAAAAGGAATAAGGCTACCTTCACCGCTTTCTTTTCCCTTTTAGGTAAGGGGCATCTAACTGCAATCTCAACACAAGTTAACCACATAAAAACTGAAATCTTAACTTCTCTGATACCAATCTGATCCATAAAATGTGAAAATATAACAATAAATAGATCACTATGCTTGTGAAAATGAAATAAATGTGTTAATTTCTTTACTAACCAAGATAATGTGTAATAACACAAAATTATACTATAAACTGATAAAAGAGAGACAAAGGAGACAAGGTTTATCCTGGAGAAACCCAATGTGGGAAAAACTCCAGTGGGTGAGTGAATTTTCTCCCCTTCACTATGTAATTCTCCAATAATACAACTTACTACCAATAATTATCCTTCAAGAAGGATTAACACTCCTTCTAATTGTATCTACTTGCTCACAATTTCTCAAAAAATGAAGAAATCTTCTCCAATGAACAAACAAGAAATAATTCCAACTTTTCCAACTTTTCTCACAATAGAATTCACCCAAAATCACTTTCTTGAATGTTTATATAACCTTGTACTTATATATTTTTTTACTTATAAATGCATAGAAAGGAGAATTGAATCAATTGGGAAGCTCAAACATTTGAAACTAGCGAGATCCTAAATTCTAGAACTGTTTTGCACAAGACCACTTCTTAACACAGGACCAACAATTGCACAACTGTTAGGGATGTTGTGTAACCCGTGGTGGTTGCACACTGCCACTATGCACAAAGCAACTGTTACATAATCGTAGGTACAATTTTGTGACCATCAACCGAGAAATCCACAAAATGTAAAATTAAGGGCACATCATTGGATGTGTCTAGATAACCCCATCCTAATTAGACAAGATCATGAAGAAAGAATAGATGGGAACCAATAGAGAAAGTACCAAATAGAGATTACATAGAATTGGGCATTTGTTGATCCATTTTTGGATCAATAGTATTAATTCATATGTTTAAATCTTGGTGGTGAAATTTGTAGCGATGGTTAACTCGGATGTAAGAGTAGACGCCCTACATACCTTTCGTGTATAGATACATATGACAATACTTCAAATTTATCTCGGTGTTAAGAACCTAGAATGTTGAGGATAAAGTCTTGGCTACAAATCCACAAGGAAAAATCTTACAAATGATACCTATTATTTCCTAGAGAGCATGGAAAATGGAGTAAGCTAATCATCTATAAAGATGACACAAAAGCGCATGATCGGCCCTATGTTTTGTGGTTATCAAATTCAATAATTGTAATTAGTTGTCTTGGGATGATGGGTCCACTCCATGTATCCCTATCTCTAAATTATATTAGTACACAAAGAAGATAATTCCCCTTAATTTGAAATGTGTTCTAACCACCCAAAAATCACAAAGGATTTCATTGTTAATGGTAACTTCCTCCACCCCAATTTTCTCCAATTTAAATGATTTCCAATAGTAGTGTGTAGTTTATATGTTCCTGGTCATAAAAAATAATTTTTCACATATATTATCTTTGTCAAAATTTCTCTCATCCATGAAATCTTCCTCTCTCAACCCTCTTATTTGTTTCTCATCTTCCTCATATAGTATTTTTATCCCTAAAATTTCCCTTCTTTGACCCTTCCCTTTCATTTTCACATCACACCGTTTGTTTTTTACGCTTTTCTTACTTTCCTACATTTACTCAACCTTACAACTAAAAGGGAGGAAACCAAGAAACACACATTGTGGTTGGTTTTTGAATGAATAACTTATTAGATTTCCCACATTTTTATTTTAACTCTTTAATAAAATATTACACTCGCATTAATGATGCAAGTGAGATGAAAACAATAATGTGAAGCACAAATAACAAATATTATTTTGGTAAGAACAATTTCAGCCATGGAATAGGTGTGGGACATGTTGGTATTTAATTACTACCTTATTTCTAACTTTTCATTTATTTCCCATGAGACACACATGTAAATTACCCTTACATATATGTTTGTTCTAACTACCCATAAAACAAAAGGCATGAAATTACAAACAACTATTCAATTCAACATTTTTGATCAACCACTCTTTAATTTTTCAGATATCTCCAAAATATTGTTCCTTAATGACTGCAAACTGCTCTTTACCCATTTAAAAGATTCATAAATTTTTCATGTGGTTGTAGGAATTTTTTTTTTTACAATCGTTCCCCATACCCCTTTACCTGGTACAAGTGAACAATTACAAATCTACAAGAAAACATACTAGATACAATCTCCTTCATATACTACTTTTCTTCCTCCTTTACATCCTTGTTATAAAAATATTTTGGTTTTTGTCCATATTGCGGGCATTGTACAAATTCTAAATTCTACTCCACTCTCTCTTACTTCTTATAATTGATATATCAAATACCTTAACCGAAAAAACTACACTTATTATTTTCCTTCCTTTTCCATATAACTATCTTCTACCGTATCTCTTTCGACATTCACATCGCATTGCTTACATGTGATTGATAGTTCTAATATGCACATCAATTCATTGAATAATTTTAACACATATTTTTTTGGAATTTTTCATTTCTGTCACACTGTAAGTTTTTCTAACCATGAAGGTGCCATAGATGTTTCTCATAATCAAACATTTTTGGGAAGGGTTATTTCCCATGTAATATAGGTTATTGGCTAATTACTAACACTTGCATTATAAGGAAGTATGATGTTATATTGGTAGTAAAAATAATAGGGTTTGTAGAGTGGTAAAAGTAATTTCAAGATGCACTATAGAGGTATATCTAACATGGGTGGTAAGGCACGTAAGGTTTGTGGATTTTTGAAGCAATTTCAAGATGTACTAAAGAGGCATATTTGACCTAGGTAGCGTAAGGAAAAAACATATGTATCCTACAATTACTCAACCATTATGTTAGTGAGAAGGCCACCTCTAATATGACTTTTTCCTATTGACAAAAGATCATAATATATTATCGTACACTAGACCAACCAACATAAACAAGATTGATTTTTTAAATGAATGCATATTTCCAAAATCGTACAAGAAACTACAAAGTAAACCAACAAAAATTCTCATCACTAAAAATACTCTACAAGATGAAGGTCACTAAAAATATCATCCCAGCGACTCTATATAGAGAGGAAAATGTCCATTGAACAATAATATATGAAGGACATGATATATGGAGTATAATTTCGGGTAATTCTCGCTACTCCATAACTTTTCTCATGTCCCTAGAGTGCCCATACCCATTGTTCGGTCCTTCCATAAATTATTATTCATTTTGAGATTTTCCTTTCTGCGTCAATAGCAATTCATGTGTATAGATAAATAGAAAAAGATACAAATTCATTTGGTACAACACATTCATAGTGGTTGATTTACTTCTCTGATCACCGTAACCCATTGATCACAATGTACACATATTTTTGGATATGTGTGATTTTTAATGGAGATCTACTCATACTTTCCCACATTTTCATTAGAGCATCAATCCAACTGATGTTTTAATATTTTCTTTGATCTTGTAATTAGATTTGGGATGCAACCAAAGTTTGAGATGGAACGTGAAGTGCAATTCAATTGATGAGCATGCAATGAATGTAGAGATAAGATATCGTGACATATGACACATGATAATGTCCTATGTATCTATTAATAAACGTAGGGATTCTTCATGTTGAGGTGAAGCAGAGTTACGTTCTAAGATTGTGCACTTAAATTTTCAATGAATGGAGTGACAAGATGTAGAAACCCCTGAGATGTGAGAATTTCCTGGAAAAACTTTAACAAATAAAGGGTTTTTATTTTTTGAGGTATAATTAGAATGAAGTTTCAATCTTATCCAATAAACTATTTAACTCCACATTTTTCTAACTTCCTAGCTAAACCAGTTACACTAGAGTATAGGTATCGTATACATGTTCTTTACATTTTTGCGATTTCACATTTAAAATTATAGGCACACCCAGTTTGGTTTCACTTTGTTTCTTATTCTTTCACATTTTTTCATGTATCCGAGTTGTTATGGAAAACATTTTGATGGAGTATGTGAATTTGAGGATAGTGCTGCAAAACTTGAGATTTTTTTAGGCTTGCAGGATAATGATGCAATCTCAAAATGTTTAATGTTGAAGTTTCTTTTGATTTAATGTTATTTTTTCATATTATGGAAAAGTTTGATTTTTATTCCAATTGAGTTGGTACTTGGTAGGGTTATATTGTGGAAAATCAATTAAATCCAAAGACATTTTCAGAGATGCGATTCTTAAAAAAATTATTAATGCAAGGGTTTGATTCAAATTTTTTGGTGTTTTCTCGACATTCTTCCTTATTAAGGAGACTTATTGGTAGTGGGGATATAAAACATCTATGTATGGGACAAAGCCTAGTCAAAAAGGGTGGATTCCCATAAGGGTTACCATGTTGCGTAAAAGATTCATATTGATGATACCTTTTCAATGGTGTTAATTGATACATGAGCATCATGTGGGAGTTGATGCAAGACTATTAGTAATGACCTTATTGATAGGGAAAAATATGTGCATGACTTGACAATGTCAAACATGATCATGTACGAACTAGTTTATGTAGGAAATACCAAACTTGGTCACCATAGACCCCTTATTTAATAGTACGTAAAAATTCATTTAGTACTATAACTATTTCTCCCATGTTTTTTAGGTTTAATGAAAAATAGATATTCAACAATATATTTATAAAAACATTTGCAATCTTATTTATGATGAGTGTGTTCGAAACCATAATTGCACTAATTTTTTCTATGAGGTTGGTGTTAGCTTATTAGTGTTAGCTTAATTTTAGGAATTATAGAAAATGTTTACGATACAATAAAATAGTAATAAATATCTAAAAAGTGATATGTTAACAAAGATAACCAAAGTGATAAAATAATAATTATGGCTTGACATGGGGAAAATATGTTTTCCACGAGGCCTTATTTTAATCTTGTTATTCCCTATGTTTCTTTAATATGAATTTTGACACAATGTGATTGGATTTATCTAAAAATAAACGAAGTGGATGAATTCCTAGAGAGTTATCTAATTTGTCCCTACTAGCATACATGAATATTTCCTATAGAAAATTTTGTGGGGTAATACCCAGTGGACCTCGTTTTACACTTTCAAATATAACTCGTGTTAGGAAAATGTGTTTATGTTGGATTCCATTACAAAGATGAAGAAAAATAATAGATATTTTGTTGGGATAACACACCAACATAGGGAATTAACAACACCACAAGTGGGTTATGATATTTCAATGAAAAAAAAATACAAAAGGAACACATTTTGTTACTTGAGAAAAAGAAGAACAAATTATGTGTATATTGACATATTTAGAGGGGCTCAATGATAAAAATGCAAGGGGATTTTACGTATGAATAAATATGTTTCCATTCTCTTACATAAGATAATATGAATTCCATAGAGTGAACCTACATGAGAAGAATACAGAATGAACATGTAAAATGTGTACAAACCTTCGAATGTTGTATGTTGACATTATTTTGAGTAGGTTTAGAAAGTTTTTGTGTTCCCAATGAAGAACATACATATAAATGTGTTCTCCCTCTTTGCTTCTAATAAGTTACCTTCAACTCTGGTGATTGTATCATGGATATTCGTTGTTGTTCTTTGTGTATGCTTGCTTTTTTAGCTCCAAAAATAGGGCATGATGATACCTTTTTCCTCTTTGTTTCAGAAATTATTTTTGAAAATTGGAATGATAAGAGTGAGTTGACAACTACTTATCATTGACATGATGGCTCACCTAAATTTCAAAAATTATTACTGTGGGTGGATGGAAAGAGACGAGGAAGATGGAAATTATTGCAGAAATTATCAGTCAAATGCCACATCAGACCTCCTTGCAAACATATGTGAGGGATAGGAACAATGGTGCAAGCACTCGAAGGCTCCCACTTCTAATTGTATAAGTTTAAATTTAGGTAGTGATGAATCAATCTAATCATATGGACCTCTCAAAAATGACTTGTTTCCATCCAACTTCTTTGAAAGATCAGAATATTCCATTTCTCAAGCACAAATAAAATGAAAAAAATTATTAAGGAGATACGTTTTTTATAATTTTTATGTTAAAATGTTATTTGAATTATGGTTTACTATTTATTTTTTATTATCTAAAAATGAATGTTTTCAAACATATCATAGTATGTGATCATACATATCAAGATGGATTTACACTAGAATCTTCTACATCTAGTATTAGGCTATGACTTGATTTTTAGTCTCTTGTTGAACTATAATGTTATGTAGATGGCATAGAGTATGCCTCTGCAGACATAGTGCATATGGATAAAATTTTCATGCCTAATTAGTTCTCCAATAATGATCAACAATTATTGGTATAGATAATTGTTTTTCTCTTTGAAGAACTCCAAGTACCTCAAATTACATGTTGATCCCTAAATTAGTGACGTTTGTGTAGGTTTTTGTGGTTCTTAGTCCCTTTCTATATTTTTCCAGTCAATATTAGATATCAGAGGCATGCTATTTCCTTTTTTTATTTGTATTTGTATTTATCACCATCTTCTCAACATTCTAAGTCGATAACACTCATTAAATTTGAACCTTTGTTGTGTATATTCTTATACATGTTATTTAAAATATTTGATTTGTGTGGTTTTGCAAAATGAGGGAGAACTTAAAGAATATTTTAGAGAGGACCACATATACATGTATTATTTTAAATTTTTCAAGGAATTTGTTAAAATTAAATGCACTAACTATTGCTTCATTAAAAGATTTGTTCCAAATATTATATATAATGACAGGAAGGGTTGTTAATTTTAGCAATGTGGGTGTTTCATTTGAAAAATATAATCATTATAGTGCAAGAATATTTCCTAACAAATCCCATGAAGAATTCAATATGTATGTGACTAGTACTTGCACCAAAATGAGGTGCACTATTACACCGATAGTAAAATACGAGGGATTATAGAGTCGTCAAAGAAATTTCAAGATGCATTGAAGATATATGTATGACGTGGTTAGTAAGGCATATAAGGTTTGCAGAGTCATCAAAGAAATTAAAAATGCTTTGAAGATGCATATTTGGCATGGATAGAAAAGAAAAAAACATATTTGTCCCATAACTAATCGACCATTATGTTAGTGATAGGGTCACCTCAATATCAAATTTTCCCCTATTGGCACACTTATTATAACATATTATTGTGAAACATGCCAACCAACCAAAGAGGGATTTATTTTCTGACTACATAGAGATTTTTGGAGTTGTAAAAGTTATTCCAAAATACATCAAGATAACATCACCAACCATGTTTGTTACCATTGGCAATAGTGACATTTCTCGAGTTGAAGATGAAGGAGAGGGGATTGTATCTAATCCAAATATTTTTGGGCACGTCAACTATGTGTCCACATGGAACATTGGGCAACTTTCCACTTATTTCATGGAGTCCTTAACTACTAAATAATGAAGGTTCGGGACAAAGCGCACATGGTGCTAACTTGTCATGTTGCTTAGGATACTTGACAAATAAGGTAGTCAAATGTTTGATTGTACCACAAAATTAAAAAGTCACAATAACTAAACTGGAAATGTATTTAGTTTCATTTTTAGACGTGTCATAGGAAAATGTCCTCCTTAATTCCAAAAGGGTTGCGAGACTGTGACATTGTTGAAGGTCGGGTAAGTAAATGTATCTATCTCACAACCAATCAACCATTATTTTGGTAAGAGGGCCACTTCTATTGGGACATCACCCCTATTGGCCTTAGGACCATGATATACTAGGGTATATATGTCAATGTGGACTAAGACAACCAATTAATATGTAGCTTTTATTGTATTAAAAACTATTAGTAGCATTCTCGAGAGAAGAAGTAACATTACATACCACTATTTGAAATGAAATAAAATAGTTTTAATTATGTCCATACTAGTTAGCAAATTCTTAAAGTTGAGTGTGTTGATATTGGCTCCTATGACAACGGGGAAATGCCTATGCTAATGCCAACTGCAAAAACATTTAATTTAGAGGCCTATTGAGAACTTGTACAATCACTACTTTCACCCTGTTAGTAATGGATAAATCACAAGTTTGACGCTCTAATTTCATATTTATGTTATATGCATTCATTGAAGTTAGAAATCCTACTTAATTTTATGTTCCCAAGCATAACCCTAACACAATATTTGAATGATCTTGCAATAGTATTGATGTCATAAATATATGTTTAGGGACCCACGTGGAAATTAAAACCCCAAAGATTGTAGAGATATTTATTTTAAATGCACAATCATGTCCCTATAAAACATTGATGTAGCAAATTTTTCAAACCATGATGGGATTTGTAGAGTGAGAAGGAATCATACTAGAAAGCCTAAATCTGTTGTTTGAAGAACCACCATAGGGGATTGATTTACATAAGGATCATAATATATTATTGTAGACTAGGGCAACCAACATAGGGGATTGATTTGTTGACTCAATGCATATTTCTTACACCAAAAAACTTTCTCATCAGCAAAAATACACTAAGAGGCGAATTTCACCAAAAATATCATCCCTGTGACTCTAGGAGACCATGCATTGAACAATAATTTAAAAAATATTGGACTTGATACATGGATTATAATTTGAAGAAGATTGGACTTCATTACCCTGTGACTATAGGTCATAGTTACCAAATATGGTGGTTTTAACAATAATTCTCATTTTTCTTCCGCATAAAAACCAAAAAGTGATGGTTTATTTATTTCTAATAAAATTTAATTGAATTTCATAAAATATACAAAACAAATATAATTTACTAGTAGTTTTTATTGAATTTATCTTTGCAACCTCGAGTTTAAATTATATTTATCTTCATTTGGAACAATATTTTGATCATTTATGTGTCATATGATTTTCTTAATAGAAAGAGTTGTGATTGTTGTAAACTAATATTTAAATTATTAAAAATATTTTTTAAATATATATATATATATATATATATATATATATATATATATATATATTACCATATTTTTTTCCGTATTTATTATATTTTACAAATTGACCAACTTTTTCCATATTCTAAGTCCACCATATTATACTCTCTGTACAAAAGATGCTACCTTGCTCTAGGGTAATTCCTGTTGCTTCAAAAATTTCTCATGTCCCCATACCCATTGCTCGGTCCTTTCCTACATCACTATTCACTTTGATATTTTCCTTTCCCGTCAATCGTTCATGTGTACGAGATAAATTATAAAAGGATATAAATTCATTCACGGTGGTCGATTTTCTTCTCCGAGATCACCATAACCCATTGTATCACATTGTACACATCTTTTTAGATATGTGTGATTTTTAATGGAGACCAAATTTTCATTGAGTCTCAATCTAACTAATTTTTAATATTTTAAATGCAAATCTTGTCATACCCGAGTGAATTTTTAATAATGGGGAACCGATCACCTTTATTTGAAATTGAAATTTATTACAATGGATTTCATTCACATATGTTAAAAGTGATTCTTAATATTGGGACTGCAATTTATACTAATTTAAAATAAAGAGAGTTACATAGTAAGGGGAGACCGGAAAAATCATGGTCCCACAAAACGCCATGAGGGCTACATTAAAATTCCCAAAGGGAAAGTAGAGAGCACATGAGAAAGATCACACCGGAAGAAATCAAGTACATGCCGCATTACCGGGAGGAAGGGAAGGATCATACCGAGGAGGGATAAATGCCCCACTATTCGAATCAACCAAAGGAGGATCAACTTACCAACCATCATGATCTAGAAACTACATTTTTAAAGAAGCCATAATTCCCCATCTAGGGGGAGGTGATTCGGAAATAGTCTGTAAGACCTTCGGAAGAGAACCCCATCATGGAAAAGTAGCAACGCCCTTCCCCCTTAAAGGTGGGATCTAGTTAGGTCCAGAAGAGGATGGGGTTAAAGGGAAACCCTGAGGGGAGACATATCGGTGGGTGTTTGAGTGGATTCTATGATGTGATCCTAGAGGTGGAAGTCATCAAGGCGACGATGGACGAGGTGGTGGCAGTAGAGGATCTAACAAGACCCAACTCATAGTGCAGGGTACACTCCCCCAATGATCAAGAAGCTCCTGAAGATGAGAAAACTCCAGGACAACCTTAATAACTTGAGCTTGAATCTATATGCGCATAGTAGACAAAATGACCACTTTGTCATTAGTGAAAAAAATTAATAAATTGATCTTTCTTGAAAATTAAGATGTTGTGATATTTTTAAATATGAAACAGACTATAGGCATGAAACAAGTGCCAAATTATGTCATTGTAATGATTAATGGCTAAAATCACCAAATAAGATCAAACACCAATTAAATAATTTAGGGTGGTAAGGCTGAAATAGAGAATAAATCCAAGTCAATATCATCTCGAGCATAGGGACAAGACCTAAAGAGGTGTTTAAACAACGAGGGTGAGAGAAAAAGGTTATTTAAGATTAGGGATGGCAATATGACTAAGTCATTCACCTGTGAGATAGACCTTGGTAAACCAAACACCAAAGGAAATGATTAACTTTGGGCTCAAGAAGAGAATTCTAGGTATGGGAAAGCCAAAAATCCGGGTGGAATGCATGATTGCAACCCCACTTTGAGAATTGAGCTTGTCAATATTAGGAAAGAGTGGGCTCAATAGATGATAGATGGTTCTAGTGTTGTAACGAAGGAAAGAAATTTCCGCTTCCATCGCTAATCAAGCCACCAAGCTATAGGAGGTTTAATCCCCAATTTGTAGAGAATAACATCGAACAGGAGATCTTGAATTTTATAGATAGAAGATAGGTCCAAATTGGAAAGATCAAATTTCATCTTAAGCTGGAGCCAAGAAATCTAGTCTATGTAGTTAACCAACTCATGTAGGATATAAATTCCCTTGTGATAAATCTAGAGAGCTTTGATGCCCATAGTTTCAGCAAGTGGAAGATTTCAATCAGTGATGATGGGAGACCACCAAAGATTCTAAGAATTAAAAGATAACATTGTACAAAACACATCACCAACCCAGCACATCAAAGGCTTAACCAGCTCAAAGTATTTCTAGATAATTTTAGCAACAAAGGTACCTATAATTTTGAGAAGATGTGAGGTGATAATATGAGTATTCTATTAGAGATCATAAACATTGAGAGGGGGGGTGAATCAGTCAAGATTAAAAAAATTTCAATAATGTTGATTCATATTTCTTCATTCATATAATCATAAGCATTTAAACAAACATATGCCAAGCAAGATAACATAGAATGTAAAATTTATAGTGGGAAACCCTTAGGGAGAAAAACCCACTTTCAAAACCAAGTCTTTATTAGGAACACCAATTCCAAAGCATACAAGGTTTTGGTTGAGCACCCACTCAAGCTTTGAAGAACCTACTTCAAATTATTCAAGCACCCACTTGAAGAAAACTAAATACCCACTCGGCTGATTTTAGCAAGCACCAACTTGCAAGGACCACCTACCCCAATAATCGAGCACCCACTTAGAAATACAATTTTATTACAAATGCATTGATCACTTAAAATCAAGATTTCTTACACAACTAACTATGATCACTCTTATTTATCTTCCTATGTTTTCTCTGTTACTCTATTTTCCTCATATGAGTCAAACTCTTTTGCTCAATCAATTAGCCACATGGATTCTCTTCTCATATGATATGATCTTTTCACTTCATCTATTTTCTCTTCTTTTTCAATCTCTTTTTCCTCTTTGACTCCTTGACTTGTGTGCATTGTTTTCTTACTTGGATGATCGTTCTTATTTATCTTCCTATGCTTTCTCTGTTACTCTATTTTCCTCATATGAGTCAAACTCTTTTGCTCAATCAATTAGCCACATGGATTCTCTTCTCATATGATATGATCTTTTCACTTCATCTATTTTCTCTTCTTTTTCAATCTCTTTTTCCTCTTTGACTCCTTCAGCTTGTGTGCGTTGTTTTCTTACAATTTTATTACAAATGCATTGATCACTTAAAATCAAGATTTCTTACACAACTAACTATGATCGCTCTTATTTATCTTCCTATGTTTTCTCTGTTACTCTATTTTCCTCATATGAGTCAAACTCTTTTGCTCAATCAATTAGCCACATGGATTCTCTTCTCATATGATATGATCTTTTCACTTCATCTATTTTCTTCTTCTTTTTCAATCTCTTTTTCCTCTTTGACTCCTTGACTTGTGTGCGTTGTTTTCTTACTTGGACTCCAAATATATTTGCATAGAGTTATCCTTTTATATTCAATCAAATTTCTTTATCATTTTCTTGGCGTTTCATGTACTCTTCCTTTATGTCACCTAAGAATTTAGTCTATTAAATGCATGCAGCAACCTCCATATTCATCTTGAGTTTTCTATATTTAATATGTTACTTCAAGAGCTATTTATGAGACAATACCTAAAAATAGATTTCTCATCTTTTTAGGATTTCCAACTTGATCAAGATGATCAAACCATTTTCTTCTCTGATATTTAATTTCAACTAAAAACCAGGAATTTCATAGAGAATGTAACTCCAATTATAAAAACTTAAAGAGCATTAAATGATGGTAGCTGGATCTGGATATTTCTCAAATCGAGTCTGAGTTATCATGAAGCACAAGTTATGTACACAATTTTTTCATTCCGCATCTATCATTTGATTCTTTGGTTTTCTCATTTTCGTCACGGTTACATTATTTGATCTGTGACATTTCTCCTTTCATGGTGGAGTTTTGTGTTATTCATGGATTTCCTTTACTTTTCGCGGATTTTTCAATCTTCCATGGATTTCTAGAACTTTTTCTAGTATGCCGCAGATTTGTTCCATGTCTACAACTATATTATTTTATCTTCAACTTTGTAGTCCTTCACGGATTTTATCCTTTATCCATGGCTTCCACTAGAATTTCCTTACTTTTGTGGATTTTCTTTCACATCCAAAACTTCATCCTTTTCACCCACAGCTTCATCCCTTTACCCACAGTTCTCCCTAAATCTCTCGTGGCTTCTTCTAGACTTTGACGCCTATCTCCTTGTATCTGTGGCATGCAAAAAAGATGATTATGTCGCTTAGAACTTATCCTTAATCATCCTGAAGCCTCTGAGAGTTGACACTACCAAACCTTCATATTTCTCTTACCAAGTATTTCTTTCCATATAAGGTTGATCTTGAGATACCTACACATCTCTTGCACTTATACATTTTTCCAATTTTTTCCATCAATATAACTTGACATAAATGACAACACATATGACAATGAAAAAGGTCCAACAAAACCCCCCTTTGTCATTAATGGCAACACACTAAGAAACACTAAAAATATTGATGGAAAAACTGTTTAATCTCTTTCCCTTTCTATTTCTATTTTTACCAAACACTTATCTCTCTCCCTTACTAGTTGGTTTCTGATTTCAGTCTCTCTCCCACTTTGACAACAATGATAAGGGGTCAAATATGCCGCATAACATTGAAGATGTGGTTAAATTGGATAATTACATGTTCATACCTCAAGAATCTCCCCATAGGGTCATGTTTCCTAGCATTTTGGAAAACCGTTTGCTTCAATTTAACATAATTTTATCCATATTTTTTATTCATGTGACAATGATACCCGTGAGCTGATGCATATCTTTGATGAAATGAGCTAAAAAATTAGCTCCCCCTTGCATGAAAACTATTTTACACTAATTAGGATTTTATATTGCATGATAATTTTCCCTTACCTTATCTCTGCACTCTCTAGTTGCTGGTGGGATTAGGAATGACTCCCAACTCATTCCTTAAGTGCTCAAATGTTTCTTTTAGAAGTGGTTTTGTTATGATATCCCCAATTTTATTTTTTTCTCACATACTCTAGGCTTATTTTCTGTCATTCACTTGTTTCCTCAAGAAATGATATCGAATTTGAATGTACTTGGTCTTTGAGTGAAACACAAGATTCTTGGAGACACTTATTGCACTTGTCGTATCATAAAAAAGGAATTGGGATATCATATTTTACATTGTAATATTTTAGTGTATGCTTCATCCAAAGAACTCGAGTGCAGCACATTATGGTAGCTATGTGATCTTCCTCTCATGTTTAAAGTGCCATTGATGATTCCTTCTTGCTTAACTAGGATAGTAGGCAATTTCCAAAAAGAAGGCTCCACCACTTGTAGTCTTTCTGTCATCAACACTTCTTTCCCAATCAACATATGTATATGATTTTATGTTCTAGTCATTTCTTTCGGGTACCACAGTTGATATTCAAGTGTTCCCATTAGATATCTTGGTATACTTTTGACTTGCTTGAAGTTTTTTTCCCTTGGATATTCTTGAAATCTTCCAACAAGGTCCACCTCTGCATGATATCTCCGGTTTTGATGTTGTGGAGTAGAGTAAGATACATCATGGATCTGTACAAAGTTTTTCTACTTTTGGTGTGATGTCCTCTTTGCTTAGTTTGCATCCTACTTCCATTGGTGTTCCTATTGGTTTGCATTCTTCCATCCTAAACCTTTTCAACATTTCTTTGATATATTTGGTTTGGGATATGAACAACATACCTGGTTTGATTGACTAATTTGTAGGCCCGAAAGAATGAGAGGTCCCCAAGGATATAAATTTCAAACTCTTCGTCATCATATCACCAAATTCATAATTCATTATGTCATATTCTCCACCAAAAATGATATCATCCACGTATACAATGACAATGAGTAGACGCTCTCCTTAAATCCTTGATGTAGAGTATAATATAAACAACTCCCTTTTTGAAACCACCGCTCAATGACGTATGAGTCCAATCTTGTACTAAGATCTAGGAGCTTGTTTAATCCCATACAGATCCTTTTTTAACTTGCATAATTAAGCTTTATCTTGAGTTAGAGAAAATCCATCGGGTTGTTCAATAGATACCTCTTCATTTAGAAAACCATTGAGGAAAGTTGATTTAACATCCATCGGAACAATATGATTTTCTTGTAAGCCTCATATGTGAAGAATGTTTTGATTGCTTCCATCCTTTCCACTAGTGTAAATAATTCATCAAATTCAATTCCTTCCATTTACGCATAGACTTTACACATAAGTATTTCCTTGTTTCTTTTCACTTCTCCTTTTTCATTCAATTTTTTTCTAAATACCCATTTAATTCCTATCATATTTTTATCCTTAGGTCTTGGCACAAGATCCCATGTTTTATTCTTCTCAATTTGATCTAGTTCTGCATGCATTGTGTCAACCCTATGTTGATTTTTATTAGTCTTTGCCACATTCTTGGGTTTTATCATGGATAGGAGTGTCATGTCATCATGAGTTTTCTGCTCTCTTAGCCTTCTTCTTATGAGAATGTTGCCTTCTTTATTTCCAATGATTTGATTTGACGGATGGTCCCTCTTAAACTATCTTAAGGGTTTCTTAGTGTTTGGTATTTCTTCCATTTCATCTACTTATTCACACGGACTATCCATTTCTTCATCATTTTTTTGTTCTTCATAATTGTAATTATGCCATGTGTTAGATTTGATGGATTGAGACTCATCCACCTTTACATTTATGCTCTCAATAATTTTCTGAAACCTTTTATTGTAGCACCTGTAAGCCGCGATTTTTGTTGAATACCCAAAAAATATGCCTTCATCACACCTAGAATCAAATTTTCCTAAGGTATCTTTATTTCTTTTGATGTAACATTTATTTCCAAAGAGTCTTATGTGTTTTACATTAGATGGACTATTTTTCCAAATTTCATAGGGTGGTTTGTCACTATTTATTCTCAATTGGGATCTATTTAGAATGTATAACACTATGTAGACTACTTCATTCAAATATCTATCGGAATTTTATATTTAATTAACATTATTCTTTCCATTTCTTGAATAGTTTTGTTCCTCCTCTCTCAACAACCAAATTTTGTTGAGGTGTTTTGATGGTGAGAATCATCTTCTAATTCTATGTTGTTCACAAAAATCATCAAATTCATTGGACCAAAATTATCCACCTCTTTCGATCTCAAGCATTTTATTTTGGTGTTATTTTCATTTTCACAAGTGCTTTGAACAATTTAAATTTGTACAATGCTTCTAAATTTTGTTTCAAGAAAGCTACCCAAGTCATCCCCATGTAATCATTTATTAATAGCATGAAATACACATCTCCTTGTATACTTTCAGTTTTGGTAGGCCCACAAAGATCTGTATGGATGAGTTCCAGAGGTCTAGTGGTAGAATACTCTTTAGACTTGAAGGATCTCCTTGTTTTTTTACCATGTAGACAAGCCTTGCATAATGTGTCTCGTTGGTTTTACAATCTTTGGCATGTGTCTCACACCACCCTTAGCACTTAGTTTTACAAGATTTTTAAAAATCATGTGTCCTAATCTCTTGTGCCACATCTAGCTATAGTCAACTTTACTCGAGAGGCATTTTTTTTGTTTATTTCATTTAGAATATACATATTGTTCTTGGTCCGTTTGGATTTTGTAACTTTCTTTCCTTTTTCCATTGATAATATCATAACCTTTGTCATGGAATATCACATTATAACCTTTCTTGCACATTTGACTTACACTTAACATATTTTGTTTTAGTCCTTCAACATATAAGACATTCTCTGTGATTGTTTTTCCATTATCAAGACTCAGAGTTCCTTTTCTAACTATGTTTGTTAAGTTGTTATCACCAAATCTAACAGCTCCTGATGCATTGTTTGACAGAGAGATGAATTTAATTTTGTCACCTGTCATATGACTAGAGAATCCACTATCTAGATACCAAATTTTGTCTTCATTTTGCACATGAAACGTGGTTTGCACTATTGAGCAAGACTCTTTTCTTTTATTGGCATATTTCTTTACAACATACACCCATTTATTTTGTTTAGGTGGTTCTTGTTTTCTTGTTGAAGCTTCAAGAAACTTCTTGTGATATTTTTAGTGAACACCATTATAGTTTATGTCTAGAGTATTATGAATTATAGTTTCTTCCATAGCCTCTAGCATATCTTCTACATTTCTTGACTTTGTGTCCAAAATGGTTACATGAAAAACAATAACCATAGAAATAATGTGTGTATCTCATTGCATAGGTAATTACGGGAGAAGCGGTACTTCTATTGGTAGCTTTGATAACGTCTTTATTTGCAGAAGATGAAGTGTTCGGAATTGATATAGTCTTATTTTCTTCATTCTTTGCGGGCTTCTTATCTTTTCTTTCTTCCTTGAAACCTATTCCTGATTTATCACTTGTATCTCGTTGACTACTCAGTATACCGGTTAGTACATTTGAGATATTTTCCATCTTTTCATACTTTGTCAACTTGCGGGTCATTTTCTCTAGATCATTTTTCAATCGTTTCAATTCTAAGTTCAAATTTATGCATTCATCCTCCTTTTATTTGTAAGAGTTGGAAATATTTTCTAGTTGTGTTTCCATTTCTTTGAGCTCATTGGTTTCTTCTTCTTCATTTAAACTTTTCTTTTCTCAAGAACATGAATTTTTTCTTCATAATATTTTAATGTGCATCTTAGATTTGGATTCTTACTCCTACTCAATTTCAATTATTCAAGAGCACAAACAAGTTCTGGTTCCAAATTTAGACTTACTTCTTCTTCATCAGAGTCTTCATAATTAACTACATTTTTTCCTTTTGAGTTGCATTCTTCAAATGCATCCATGACCATAAAAAACATTTCACCTGAGATTCATCATCCTTGTCTTCATAATTGTCTGAGTTGTTTGAATCAAATTCTCTTGATTCAAATTTTGAATAGAAATTCCTTTTGTTCTTATATAATTTTATCTTTCCATATTTCTCCTTGAGGTTAGCCTTTCACTTGTTGTGTTTATTACTTTCTTCTTCACGATTAGACTAAGTTTCCTTATACTTGCTTGGGAATTTTGCAACGAAGTCACCTACTTGTCCACACTCAAAATATTTGAATGGAAGTTTACCTTTATACTTACCTGAGCCTCTTCTTAGTCTTCTTACAAACATTGCTTCAATATTCTCATCATAAGATTCTCCCTCTAATTCTAATTCTTCTATTTCTTGTTTGGAATGGGTTTCCTTCTTAGCTTTAAATCCTACTTATTTCTTAGAAGACTTATATCATAAACTCCTCATTTCGTATGCTAAAAGGATGCTCTGTAATTCATCCATTGTGAGAGTCTTCATGTCTTTGGCTTCTTCCAATGTTGAAACCTTTGCAGCATATTTGATAGCAAGGGATCTCAAAATATTTTGGACTGTAACATATTCTTTTAGATTCTCACTTAGGCCTATGATGATATTGATAACTTCATCTATTCTCTGTAGGTTGTTATACTCTCAAACCATTTCAACTTCAGATTCTCAAAATGAGCTTTGTAGATTTTTAATTTTGCTAACTTAACTTTATCATCTCTTTCATAAATGCTTTGAAGTTTGGTCTAAATATCCTTTGCAGTTGTGTAGTGCATAAAATTTATAAACTATATTTGAGCCAAGAAGCATAAGATGGAATTCATGGCTCTTAAGTTGCACTCATATTTTACCTTGTCTGCTTAGGAAGTGATTGGTGTGGCAGGAGGATTGTATCCTTTATCAACACATTCACATATATCAAAACAAAGTGACATAATATATGTTTTAATCTTTATTATCCATAAAGCGTAATTTTTCTAGTTAAGAGAGGTGATCTTGAAAGTGATAAACCACCTTGTGCCGATTTGTTGCCATGCTTGTGAAGATCGGATCTCCTTAAAGATGTTAGGCTTCGCCGGAAGGACTCTCTCGATACCAATTATTATAGATCACAGGCACTAAGAGGGGGGTGAATTAGTGTAGATTAAAAATGTTTCAACAATGTTGATTCAAATATCTTCAGTCATATAATCATAAGCATTTAAACAAATATATATGGTAACCAAGGAAACACATAACACAAAATTTATAGTGGGAAACCCTTTTGGAAGAAAAAACCACTTCGAAACAAAGGTTTTATTATGAACATCAATTCCAAAGCATACAAGGTTGTAGTTGAGCACCCACTCAACCTCTAAAGCACCCACTTTAGATTCTTCAAACACCCACTTGAAGAAAACTAAGCACCAACTCCGTTGATTTTAGCAAGCACCAACTTGAAAGGAGAACCCACCCCTATAATCTAAGCACCCACTTAGAAATACAATTTTATTACAAATGACTTGATCACTTAGAATCAAGATTTCTTACACAACTAACTATGATCACTCTTCTTTATCTTCCTATGTTTTCTCTATGACTCTTTTTTCTCAATAAATCAGTTGCACTGATTCTATTATCATCTTATATTATATTTTCAATTCATCTATTTTCTCTTTTTTTTCTATCTCTTTTTCCTCTTTGGCTCCTTCACTCATGTGGGTCATTTTCTTACTTGGACTCCAACTCTATTTGCATGGAGTTATCCTTTTATATTCAATCAAAGTTCTCCATCATTTCCTTGGTGTGCGATGCATTTTTCTCTCTATCGCTTGAGAATATGGTCTATCAAATTCATGCGGTAACCTCTGATTTATTCTCTCTATATTTGACATGATTTTTCTATATTTAATGTGTTACTTCAAGATCCATTTATGAGACAATACCTAAAAATAGATTTCTCATATTTTTAAGATTTATAACTTGATCAAGATGATCAAACCATTTTCTTCTACGATATTTAATTTCACCTAGAAACCACAAATTTCATAGAGAATTTAACTACAATTCCAACAAGTCAAATAACATTAAATGCTAGCAAGCTGGATCTAGATATTTCTCAAATCAAGTCTCGAGTTATCGTGAAGCACAAGTTATGTACACAACAAAAATAATCAAATAATTGAATTATTATCAATTCCATAGAATGAAGTCCCATTTGACCATATGAAACACAATTAGATTGTTCTCAATCCTTTTAAATCCATATTTGTTCATTCCGTGTCTATCATTTGTTTATGTGGTTTTCTCCTTTGCATCGCGGATATATTATTTCATCTATGGTATTTTTCCTTTCATGGTGGATTTTTTAGTTATCTATGGATTTCATTTTCTTCTCACATATTTTTCAATCTTCCATGAATTTCCACAAATTTCTTTAGTTCTCTGCGAATTAAATCCAAGTCTGTGGATATTTTCTTTTATCTACAACTTTTGTAGTTATCTCGTGGCTATCTCTAGTCCTTCACAACTTTTATCCTTTATTAGCAACTTCCTCCAAAATTTCCTTAATTCTTTAGATTTTCTTTCACATCCACTGACTTGATGCTTTTCACCTGTGGCTTCATCCCTTTACCCGTGGTTCTCCCTAAACCTCCGCAGATTCTTCTAGACTTTTGCGGTTATATCCTCATTTCGTGGCTTGCACAAAATTTGATTATGTCCCTTATGACTTATCCTTGATCATCCTAAATCCTATTAGAGTTGACACTACCAATCAACCTTAATATTTCTCTTACCAAGTATTTCTTTTCATGCAAGGTTAATCTTGAGATACATGCACAACTCTTGCGTTTATACATTAGCTCTTGCACTTATACATTTTTCCACTTTTTTCCATCAACGACAACACATATGAAAATGACAAAGGTCCATCATATACATCCCTATATTATTCTAAAACTTCTTGTCATAGGGGCTTGGACTCAATGCAATGTTGAAGCAATATTTTATAGTCTTGATTACCCAAGAAGCACCGAATCACCCACTTAGACATTGATGACTCCCATACCACCTTAATCACAAGAAAGACAACAAAATTCCCAAGAAACTCTATGAAAAATATTTGAACCATAAATTTTACACCATAAAAATTCCCAGAGCACTTGGCAAGTTTAGCGAATGAATTACAAGAAGGAACTAACACATGTAGTAGTAGACATGAGTGGAAGAAAGAATATTATTGCAGACTTAGAATTTACTATCCAAAGATAAGGGTTTGGAATAACACCTAGTAAATTTTTTTCTCCACCATGTTAATAACATACTATTATAGTGTTGCCTAGTCACTATCAAATGCGAAGGAATGCCATAAAATTTAAACTTCTCACCAAAATAATCCATTTCTACGGGTAGACCTTGAACTAATTTAGGAGAGAAAAACAAATCGAATGGTAGCCCAAGTTTTTGTTAATTGAATGCTGGAGCTAGAATCCAAAAAAATGTTTTGAGGCACTAAAAACCCTAACAAAATTATATTCAAAATTTTTAATAGTAAGAAAGGAATCATCTGAAGTGACCATTGATAAGTTGTGTCTCATGACTAGGAAGGAAAATCCCCAAATGTGACCTTGAGCATCCTTATGGGAAATTAAATAACCCACCACATTAGCAAAGTAGGAGTAAACATAGTAGACGTGAGAGGGTACCCTTGTTTGATAGAGCGAGAAAAAGGTGAAGGAAGTGGGTGGTGACCATTGATGGTGATTCGGGATGAAATGTTAGAAAAAAGTGCTAACGGCCTATATGAAGAATTCACCAAAGCCGAGGGATTTGAGCATGACAAGGATGAAAGGCCATTCGATACGATCATAAGCCTTCTTGAAATCAATTTTGAGGAATAGAGGTCATTACGAGGAAACATGAGCTCATTCCATTCCTTCCTAAATAATAATAAGATTGTCCAAAATGTACCGGCCTTGCACAAACCCAATTTATCCACGATGTATTATTTTGGGTAGAAGATCAACAATGTAAAGAGGCAATGCCTTGGAAATAATTTTATAAGAAACATTTCACAAGATGATGGGCCACCAATTATGCATATTCTCGTGGTCACAATCTTTGGGGATGAACTTGATGTTACCTTGATTGATGAAACTCCCAAGAGATTTATTTTAGAGAGATTCATTGTAGACATGAAGTAGATTAGGTCCAACAAAGGACCAAGTTGCTTTATAGAATTTACATGGGAAACCATCTAGACTTGGTGACTTGTCATCCACAAGATAGAGAAAGGTCACATGGTCCTCCTCCAAGGTGAGAGGGGCATCACAACAAGTAAGATATTCAGGAAAAATTTTATTGGGCACTACATAAATACATCTTTGCAAGGTATCATATCACTCAATCAAATCCTCACGATCTTGGAAAACTAGATGGTAGTGCTTAACAAAATCAAGAATGATCTCTAGGAGCATAGTAATCCATTGGTGTGAATCATATATAGCTTCGATATGATTACAAGCATGCTTGTCTGGAGGGATTATAATTTTGATGCAATGGAAATTCTAGCACCACCTATTCCATCAATATGTGGTGTGTGAAAATGAGAAAAATATGGAGCAATGCAAGTTAGAGTATTATGAAGTAAAAAACCAAAAATTTTAATTTTCTATGAATAAATAATATATAAACTGTCAATAAATTTGAAAAGCTAAACAAACGAAGAATTTTTGTGAGGTCTCTATTAGACCCAAAATATTTCATGACATTAAATTCATCAAAAATATGACATGTCATATTCCCTTACCCATTAGGAATTCCATCCTCTGAGTCGAGAATGGAAAAATTATTGGTAAGAAGAAGTTGGTCTGAATCAAAATGCTCAACATGAATGGAGCAAAAATTGGCCCCATTATCCCCTCACCCACCATGTAAAACCTCTCAAGGTGGACTATGTGAGCATCTCAGAGGAAGATAGGTTTAAGAAAAATTCCCAATATTCTCTAAATTGGATAGAGTAACTTGGATCTATGAGGGTTTGGAAGGAATGGAAACCAATGAATGGGGTGACTCCACTCATGGCTCATCCCTGGATGGAGGAAGGGAAGAGGTGGTCGGCGGAACCTCAATAGAAGGTTTTTCACCAGAGCTCTTCTTAGTCCCAACCAGAATCCAAACATCAGTCAAGAGGTCTACTTTGGGATTAGAAGCGATGGGTTGCGTCGGTGCGGGATTAAAGTGAGCCAAAATTAGGCATCCTAAATGCAATAGTTTAGGACATGACGGTGAAAACATGTGTTGGGGAGGTTGAAATAAACCACATTTTGAGAGATACACAGGGACCCAACTTAAATATCTAGATGGTCCCATAGATATTTCACAAGGTCCACTTCGACACACACACACGCTTGTTAGATTGAGAAAAAGAAATGCTCCTGCTCATGGAAAATCACCCTGCCAATGGGTTTCACAATCTCTAGTAGGAAGGACCAGAGATGAATAGGAAGGCCAAGAAGCTCAATCCAAACTAGGATTTTTAACAAGACTTAGTTAATTTGGATTAAAATCTTGGGTCCATGGTGAAAGCACAAACAAGGTACCGCCTAAGTAGCAACATGTCACCTTAAGAAAAAGTGTTTGAAGCTGAAAAGGTTCACAAGAAGAAAACAAATAAAACCCCTTAGTGAGGTTACGGTGCACCTAAAAATAGGATACCATTAGAATCCCAATGGGTTTTCATATAGTTTTGTAGGTAGAATTCTAAGGGTATGTTGCCACCAAAATAAGCGATAATGTAATGGTTTTGATACCACTTAACCATAGGATCTAAAAATTTATTAGAAATAATAACATATGGGGAGATTTAGAGTCCATACCTCATCGTAAACTTTTGGCATAAACATCCTCGCTCACTTGGGAGCCATTTTCACTAGTTGTAATAGATGTTGCAATGGGAGGAGAGTTGGCCATTTATAATCTACGCACCACCTTAGCAAGTAGGGAAATAGTAAGAAAACACTATGATATGACTAACTGGAGACCTCTAGAAAAGCTATGGATGTAAAGTTTTTGCAACAAAGGATGGAAAGTGAAAGTTGTAGTTAAAAGTGATTTTTAATTGTGGATATTATTTTTATAAATTATGACTACTTTAACTTATCAATTTTGGATAAATATCACCCTTATGTGAATTGATGTTTATCAACTATCTTAATCAAATTTTATGTGAAAGCATACTTATATTGATAGATTCATTTACTTTCGTTAAAGGTGAATTTTCATTGTAAATTACCTTATAAATTTGGATGGATATATAAATAGATTTAAAAATGATTACATATTTACTAAAATAATGTTTAAGAAAATCATATTATTTCTTTTACTTTTAAAATAATTATGATGAGGAAAATAAATGTATTTAACTTATTTATAACTTTAATAACAATTGTTTTAAACAATTTAACCAATTAATTATATTATGATGTAATACAAATTTATACACTCATCACCTTTAATAGTTCTAACTATGCATTTTGTAACCAAACAAACTCCTTGAGTTTTGGGGTCTATGATTATGCATCCACCTTTAGGTTTAGGTTGAATTCAAATGAGACCAAAAATTAACTCGAAACCAAAAGTACCATCCTACTTGTACCAAATAAATTAGGTACTTAATTTTATGAGATCTTCATACCATTTTTTATAAGGAATCCAAAATAATAAAATTACACGTGTGGAAAGAAAAAAATTGTTGGAAATTTGAATTTTCCCAACCAACGATAACTATTTATTACCCCAATTAAATAGTTTGCTTTTGACTTTGTTGAGATACCAACTACACATATCATAAAGTGATATTCCTGTGCCAAATGAAATACCAAGGTATCATGATATATCTCCATGTTTGACATGTTTCCATTCCATGGGAATCCACTCAAGAATAGAACCAACTTTAATTGTAAAAACTCAATTTTTGATGTGATAATTGAGACGCAGAGACATACAAATTTAGAATTATTTAATTCTTTTCTTGAATTTTGCATAAATAAAAGAGTGTCATCAACAAATGATAATTTATCACAACAACATTATAAGGAATATAAATTCCCTATATGAGTTACAAATGGTTAGCTCTTTCTAATAGGTAACCCAAGGCATCATCTATGAAAACATATACGAATGGAGATAGGGGACATCCTTTTCTAATGGATCTATGTGAAGGGATAAAATCAAATATGGATTTATTAATAATTATGTGAATATCATCTTTGAACAACATTTGAACTTGAGCACGGATTTGGGCTCTAAAACCCATACATTGCATCATTTTGAGGATTAAATCCCATCTAATGATATCATACACTTTGTCAAAATCATGACTTGAATTTTATGCCCATTCACTAACTTCCCAAGCCAAAATTAGGTTATCAAGAATATATCTTCCTCTAAGGAATCATGTTTGTTCTTTTCTAACAATCTCATGAGCCACATGTTTATTTTTAATGGCGAGTGTCTTCGCTTATAATTTTAAAAGAATTATTTAAAAGCATAATAGGTTGCTTCCTTAATTTTACGAAAAGTATTTATAAGAATTGTTATAAGTGATTTGCAATGCTTCCTTAAAATCTATAAGTTTGTATTTTAGGAGCAATTAGTTTAACAAATTTGACCTCAAATGTTGAGTTGTATGTTTAAGAGAAGAATAAATTAAGTAATTTTAGTTTTAAAATATTTTGTAAGTTATTATTTTGTTCATTTGTAGTGAATAGAATAAATTATTTACTTTTAATTTTTAAATAAATTTAATTTTTAGTTGTATTTGATATGTTCTTTTTAAAATATGAATTGAAGTTTGTATGTTATTAATTAATACAATTTTGTTAAATATATTTTGTAAATTAAGAAATAACATTGACATTTATATTAATAAATATTGTTATTTTTCTATGTTATTCATAGATATATAGTTGGTGCACTGAGAAAGAGTTGGATTAGATATATTGCTTGTTCTTCCATGTCTTGCTCAAACATTGTTGACATTTTGGAGGCGAAACAAAAACATGGTTGAGGTTGTGGGATCAATGTATTTTGGAATTTCTTTCATGACTATAACAATTCACATTCAATGATAAAATCAATCTCACTTAGGTTGGTGTGCCTTACCTATGCCAATATGTTATAATACTTATGCTAATGGGGGAAAATTTGACTTTGAAGGTACCACTCTAATTAACATAATGGTTGATTAGAAGAATACTTATGTTTGTTGCCTCTATTCTCGAGGTTTACTATGCCTCTTCAAAGTGTATCTTGGAATTGTTTTGCTAACCCTACAAACCTTATGTGCCTTACTATGTAAATCAAACATACCTCTTTAATGTATTTTTAAATCTATTTAATGACTATAAAAACCCTCATTTTTACTATCAATGCAACATTACAACTCCTTTTGGTGCAAGTGCTAATTTATAATTAGATGATAATTTATTTAATGTGAGAAGGACCCCTCTCAAAGTGGTTGGAATTGTCTCACATAAAAATGTTAATGCCTCAACAAAAATGGAAAAAGTGATTCCAAAAATGAAAAAAGTAGTAAAAATGATATTTGTAAGATATATTTACTATTGTCAGAATCGCCCAATATATTAAATTTATAAGATATTTACAAGAGCAGGGTGACTAAACAACTCCTAGTCCCACGAAAAATCCGTGAAGGCACTAGGAAACACACAAATATAAACAAATAATTCCACAAGGGAAAACATCAACACCACATTAAAAAAACTAAAGAACACTAAGTGCATGCCACCACTCTAGGAGGAGGAGGATCATCTAGAGGAGGGATGTAAACTCCATTAGATGGCACATATGAAGGAAGATCAACCTACAAGTCATCCTAATCGGGAATTTGTATCTGTAGAGGCACCATAATTCCCCAACCAGGGGAAGAGAGCTAAAAACACCTAAGTTACATGTGGAGGAGAGGAAAACACAGAGAACTATCCATAACCTTCCCTAGTGGAGGAGGACTCTAGCCCAGGACTTGCATTGGATGGATCGAAGGGTGACCCTAGAGAGAGGAGGAAAGATGGCTATAAGAGTGGATTATATGACGTGGTCGGTGGATAACATGGCAAAGATGTACGGGGTGGTAGCAAAAAGGATCGGGAGGGACCCGACTCATCGTGTAAGGAGCACTCCCCCAATTTACAAGTATTTCTTGTAGGTGAGAAAACTATAGAGTAATTTTTTTAACATGAGTTTGAATTTGTATGTGCATAGAAGAAAAAAATCCACTTTATCATTAGTGGAAAATAAAGTGATAGATTGATCATTATGGAAGATAGCAATATTATGAGCTTTCCAAATTTGAAAGAGAATACATGCTCTAAAAATGTCATAGAGATTTAATATAGGAAGGAAAAGAACTGAAATCTCTAAACAACACCATCTACCAATGAAAGAATTCAGGGTGGTAGGGTTGAAACAAAGTATGAATCCAAGACCAAGTGGCTTGATCATGAGAGCATAACCAAAATAAATATTTAAAAGATTCTAGATAAGAGTAGAAGAGGTAGTTAAGATTAGGAATTCTAATTTGATTGACTCGTTTGCTAACAAGAAGACTCTCATAAGTAAGGCACTATAGAAAATAGTTGACTTTAGGTTCGACAAAGGGTTCCACGAATGAGAAATCCAAGTAGTCAAGGAAGATTGAAGCCCCAATGAGTATCAATTTTGGAAATGGTAGGAAAAATAGGACTTAAAATCTAGTAAATTATTTCGACATTATAGTGAAAAAATCAATATTGTGATTTCACGCCAATCCCGCCACCAAGCATCTGGAGGTTTAATACCCATATTATGAATCATGACATACAACACCAATTCTTGAATTTTGTGGATAGACAAAATTCCTAAATTGTAAATATTGAATTTCATCTTGAGCTCGAGGCCAGAAATTCGGTCTGCAGAAACCAAATCTTGAATGGTGTGAATCCCTTTTCAAGATAAATAGAGAGATTCGATGCCCAGAAGTTTGAACAAGTTGGATATTATCTTCTGTTATATCTTTGGTAGTGTAAAATTCAGACCGGTGTATAATGTTTACATGCTCAATGTTTGTTGATGTCTCCCTATCACTCTCTACTACATGTGTTATATGCATTCTTTGATAAATTTTGAATGACCATTCCATCCTCCATTACGTAATACCTTGTATAAATTAATTAAGAGGATGCAAAATGGGATGCGTGAATAGGTTTCAATGTTTATTTTATTGTTTTTAAAAACCCTAAAGCTAGAACCATCTACAAATTCCTCATCATGACGGGGATTGGCCATGGACATCGAAATATTCATCCTTTTCGATCAAACAACTTGGTGATATGCGCATGCAAGGGGAAAACAAAATTTAATAAATGGATGTAAATTTTAATGAAGGATATTACAATTATATAGTGGAGGGAGGACACATGAAATGAAAAAGAAAGAAAAATGAAAATGAAAACAAGGTTAAATTTTGTGTTTTTAAAATAGTATTATGTGATGTAGGTTCAACTAAGAGGTTTTCATGAGCTCTAGATGGACTCTTGAATGTTTGGCTCTATCCCAACCACATTACACATGTCAATGGAATGTTATGGAACTTTACATGCAAATGGGAAAGTTAATCTTTGTTAATGTTATTGTTTTTTATTTAATCAATCATAATAGATGTATTTGTATTGATTTTAGAATGGGGTTTATTAACGTGAAATAAATTTGTGTCATATTATTATTGGTGGAAAATGTATTAATGTCCCTTCCATGTTCGTGTTGGTGGGAGAATGCATGATTTTTCTATATTTTGAAGGTGAGGGAGATTTTGGTCATGAATTTGGGCCATGGTTAGCAATGAAAGACTTTCACACATGTTTATGTATTTTTATCTATAAACAACTAATAATTTCATAACTTTATTTGTAATTTTCATATTCATAGGTGATAGATGGTGTTAGAAATATTTAAACATTGTCATAGTTAATTGTGATCCTTAGGCTAATAGGGGTGAAAATAAAATGGAGGCATCCATCTAACTAATATCTTATGTTAATAATGGTACCACGAGAACCTTCGTATTTAGCTCGAGTGAAACATATGAATATGATAATGAACATGCTTGGTTTCTAAGGCTTGATGCACCTTAGAATAAACACAAATCATACTAGAGGAAACCCTCTCACTAACATAATTGTTGATTAGTTGTCAAAAACATATATTTTGATCTTGATATTGAGGTCGATATGCTTCTTTAGTGCATATTGGAATTGCTTTGACGACTCCGTAAAACTTATGTGTCTTACTATTAATATAATAATACCTCTTTAGTGCATCTTGAAATTTCTTTGATGACTCTACAACCCCTCATATGTAACTACCAGTTTATCATTTCACCTCCTTTTAGTGTAAGGCCTACTATATTATATTTTTGAAATTTATTTTAATTGTACCTTATAATGATATGAGGGTAATTACGAGTTAACTATGACACTTTTTAAATAATAAATAATGTTCATATTTTAGTATATAATTAGCCGAGAAGATTGAAAATAATAGAAATTATAACTAAACACATCATCAATGTCATTTAATACATTTTATATAACAACATGCCCATTAAAATTTGGACTAAGATAAGGAAGACAGAAGTCCCACATAATTAATAAATTTTAGAGTTGTCTAAATTAGACCTGATTTGCGGGAATGTATTACTTTATCATTCATCAATACAAATATAAAATTTCATTGAATTTAATTCAACATATATTGTGGATTTTTTTGTATTGATATTGTCATGTTTTTGCTCTTCCATTTATAACTCTTCAATATTTTAATGTTATCATTATATTTCTTTTGATATTGAAATTCTTAAATTTATGCAATTCCTTACCCCTTTATATGAATTTTATTGGAAATGTACCAATAAGTTATAATAAAAGGTTGTTAGTTTGCATATATTGCTCAATAGACCAAAAATGCTAAAAACACATGGTACATACAAATAATATTAATAAACAAAACAAAGTGTAACAAATAATGTACAAGCAACAAAAATGAAGGGAGGTGGTGGTGCATTATCCTTAGGAGACACACCTCAAGAAGGAGGTTTATAAAAAATGAAGGCACCACCCACCGATCTTTTTCAAAAGTGTTACAAAGAATATAAAAGGAAATAATAAGTCAACACCTAGGAGGTAGAGGTATGGCCATTTGAAATTTCCCTACACTAAAGAATGACACCAAGATGAGTGAACAAAATATTTTTACCAAGTGGTAGGATCTAGTCCCTCCATGAGAAAGAGGAGTAGGGAAGCCAATGCGGGGTTGTCGATTTATGATATTTTCTAAGAACGACAATGGCGAACCTTATGGAGACTGATTTTGAGGTACACAAAACATAGTGTATCTAGCACTCCTCAATGGTAAAAATACTCTTGATGTGATGAAATTCAATTTCCACATTCTTGGACTTGGATGGGATTTGTATTAACATCAAAGATATCACAATAAATTTTTATTTGTAAAAAATGAGGGTTAATTCCATCTTTATTGAAAACAAATACATTTGTATATTTCCATAAGCAAAATAAAATAACTAATATTTGTTAATTCCAAAGAAAATAAATGTAGGAGTGCTAATTAGCGTGATCTCTAAAGAAAATCATATATAAATTTAAATTCTATGTATGAAAGGTTTGAAAATTTCATGAATCCAAATCTAGTATGATTGAGCTCAAATGTTTTAGGGTGAGAACACATTGGACACCTAGATCAAATGTTTAATATAAATTGTTTAATTATGTATATTTAAATTAAATAATAACATTGACAATGATGTTAATAAACAATTTTGTTGATCTATGTTATTCGTGGACACATAGTTGGCACACGTGAGCAAGAGGTTTATTAGATACATTTCTTTCTCATCTACCTCCAGTTCAAGCGTTGTCAATGTTTTTGAAGGTAATAAAGGCAAAAGTGGTTAGATGTTATGGGATCGATGCATCTTTGAATTAATTATACGAATCTAATAATCCAAATTTAATGATAAAATCAATCCCACTTAGTTTTGCATTCCTTACATGTAATAATATATTACAATCCTTATATCAATAGGGGAAAATTGACATAGAAGGTACCCCTCTCACTAACATAATTGTTGATTGGAAAAATATGTATATTTTGGTCTTGATTCTAAGGTTGAATATGCATCTTCAGTTTACCTTGGAATTAATTTGCCAATCCTAAAAATATTATGTTCCTTACTACCTAAATCGAACATACCTCTTTAATGCATTTTAAAATTCCTTTAACGAATCTACAAACCCTAATTTTTACTATCAATGCAACATTATAACCCCTTTTAGTACAAATGCTAATTTATAATTAGAATATAGGTTATCTAATCTGATAAGCCCCCAAATAGGTTGGAATGCTCTCACACCAAAATGTTAATGCATCACCGAAATGGAAAAAGTGATGCCAAAATGAGAAAAGCATGAAGATGATTATAAGATATTTACATCTTTGACAATGTAAAAATCAAACTGTTTAATGTTTAAATGTTCGATGTTTGTTGATTTATTCCTATCACTCTCTACATGACCATAGGATGAATCTATGATAAATCTAGAATGACCAGTCCATTCTCCATCATGGAAATCCTTATCCAAATGAATTAAGAGGATGCAACATGAGGTGTGTGATTAGGTGTTCAATTATTTTCTTGAAATAGAAGAGTCTTGTAATTCAGAAGAATCAAAATAAAGTGTCATCTTCATCTCATCGGTGATTATAAGTTTCCACTAAATGGCCACCCAAGGAAGCCCCGATGATGCCAAAAATTCCACTATAGTCAAAACGAGAGCCCCAAATTTAGAAATATAGAGCGTAATTGGAGTGTAACCAATTCCCTTCCTATATCATATGATTTATTATGTGAATAAATCTATATTATTTCTTATGTATCTCTTTTATGACATCTACAAAACCCTAAAGCTAGAACCCTCTACAAATACCTCATCGTGGTGGGGATTAGCCATGAACATCGACATCTTCATCCTTATCAATAAAATAACTCGGTGATATATGCATACAAGGGGTACAAAAATTCACTAGATGGATTTAGATTTGAATGGGGATATTATAATATATATCATAGGGAGGACACATGGAAATGAAAAAGAAAGAAAAATGAAAACAAGGTGAAATATTGTGTTTTTAAAACATGATTGATGAGGGAGCATAACTTGCAGAGACCATAACTTTTGATCCGATGATGGATTGTCCTGAAATTTTACAGGGTGGTAGATATACATTAGTAATATGTTGGGGTCAACTCTTGCAAGGTTGTGCCCATTTTGGCACGTTTTCAGGCCCGGATTCCTTCATCTAGTGGCCTAAAATTGGCTCATAATGTTTTTTTCACTTTTGACTAGGTCTTAGAACTTTAATAACTTTTGTTGTGCTTGTTATAATAAGTCCAAATTTTGTGTGAGCCCTAATTTATGAAGGCATATTTGGCATGCAAAATTTGGGGTCCATCCGAGTTGTTTTGCTAGTAGGTAATTTTTGGCATTTTAGGGTTTTAGAGTAGACATGAAATAAAAGGAGGATTGTAATGATGTAATAGATCAAAGTGTGGATTCCAGAATGAGAAGTAATCTATTTTTAAACTCCGGGTTTTATTTACAAAATTTTTATGTGTGTTTTTGAGGTATTTCAACCTCTTGCAGCTAGATTCACATCAATTGGTATCAGAGCAGGATTTTGATCTTGTTGAAATAGTTAAGGTAACATATTACAATTTTTTTTACCTTTATTTTATATTATCATGGCTAGATGCAGGAGGGGAGGTTATGCCCAAATTAATAGGCCTATGCAAGAGCTATAGAGATAAGTTGTTGAGCTCACAGGAGAAGTCACCCGCCTTAGAAGGAGACATGCAAATGGGGATGCAGACCCAGATAGTGATATTGAAGAAGGACCTCCATTAGTGAATGAAGGAGGAGATGAAGAAGATAATGAGAGAGATGAAGAAACCTTAAATGAGAGACCATTTGAGGAGAGATTGATCCAGGCTTTAGAGGGAAAGGATGACGACATCAAGATTACTGTTCTTGATTATGGTGGAGGGTTACGACCAGAGGAGTTGATTGACTGGTTAAATCGCATGGAAAAATTATTTGAGTGGAAAACCTGCTTGAGGAGAAGAATTTTAAGTTTGCATGCACTAAGTTGGCTGGACATGCATTGATCTGGTGGGATCACCTACAAAATGAAAGAAAAAGGAATGGAAAGGGAAAGATACAAAACTGGAATAAAATGGTAAAGAAGTTGAAAGAAAAATTTCTTCCTGTAGATTATGCTCAGACACTCTTTCGAGATTCCAAAACCTAAGACAAAAGGATCTCAGCATTGAGGAGTATACTAATGAATTTTACAAGTTATCAATCAAGGTGGAATAGGGAGAGTCTGAAGAATAGAAGGCTACATAGTATATAAATGGGTTGAGTTACACCATACAAGATGAGCTGAGTATGCTCCGGATCCATAGCCTCGGATGGATGATGCTTATCAACTCGCATTAAAGGAAGAAGAAAATAATAATAGGAATAATTTTAGTAGAGGTGTGAAGATACTTCCATCATCATATCTAATGAGAGGCGGGGTAGATTTGAATCTACAAAAGGTGAATCCTCTAACACGAGAAGGGCATGAAGATTCTGGTCAAAGCCATGGTAACTACCAAAGAGGTAGGGGGTTTTAGAGGGGAAGAGGTTATAATGGAGGATGGGGTTGGAATAGCCCCCAAAGGAAATATACATGTTACTGATGTGGTGAAGAGGGGCACATAGATTTTGATTATCCGCACTATCCTACAAATGATAGATGGTAAGGAGAACAACCACGATGGGGAGAATCTTGAATTTGTGATTGCTTTGGCATCAAGGTGGCGTCGATTCCTGAGCCTTTTGCTGAGCTTGCCAGGATGGTTGTTAGGTATGTAACTCTTGAAGGAATATTTGTGACTATACCTCAAAAACATTTGATATTTCTTAATCACTTTCGTAGAAATATTATCATCAGCCTCCCTCACTACTTGATAAACTCACTGGAGAAATCAATTAGGGAAGTTCAGAGCCATTCTAGGGCTGTCCCTCTGCACCAAGGGCTAATCCTACTGATCCATCGCCATTGTTCAAACTGCCCCGCATGAATCCTACCCCACCCTCTTCCTCCATACCTCCACCTGCTCACACCGCCTTCACTCCCCCCTGTGAAAAGGAAGATTGAAGTTCTTTGCTTCTAGCAAGAAAAGAAAGAGCATAAAAACTAAAATCCCTTCTTCTCAATGGGTCCTAAGAAGTCACAAAGACCTTGAGCTTGCTGAGAACCTCCTACATATCAGCCAACCGATGGAGGAACCCAAGGAGGAGGACTTGATGGACAGAGTGGACAGGATGGAAAAGGAAATACAAGAGCTCAAAGGGACTATAAAAAATATGGAAAAAGCTAAGGGAAAAGGAATACTTCAAAGTGATGATGAAGAGGGGGTTATTGCTGAAGTTTTCAAGAAGTTACAGTCTTTGGATGGCAGAATGGGAAATGCAAAAAGTCGCAATGACTGCATACTATCTACCCTTAAAAGCATTTATAATTTCATTGAACAACATGTTCATAGTGTTTGCAGTTTAAGTGGGATTAATGAAGACATTTGGGGCCCCAAAGAGAAAAGGGATATTGCAATTTCTCAGGCGGATATGAAAGACTCCTCTTAGGCCACTGCCATTGCCTTCTTCATGTCGCTGCAGGCTATCAAAACCAAGATTGATAGGGCTATCAAGTAACGGGTTGCTGTGATGCTATTTTTGGCTGCGAAGTTGCTATTATCTGGCGGTTCTGGAGCTACTTTTTGGTGGAGTTATTATATGATGAATATCTTTTGTTTTCTTTTTGATCTTTTCTGCTACTTTTTGGATCATTGTATGTCTGGATCCTTTCTTCTCATGTATTTTCATATCTAGCTGATGAGCCCTCTTAGGTTGGCCGTTTTTCCCTTCTCTGGGCTGTTTCTCTCACCTATGCTATCTGGCTTTTGAGCCCTTTTGTATACAGGGTATAGTCCCTTCAAAACTATTTGCCCTTAATAAAAAAAAAAACATGGAGAATTATTGTTGATGTATTTCTTACCATCCTTCACTAAGCAAAGATCTTGGTTGGCTTTCCTTACGAATATATCATCCCTAATATACAAATGAGGGATGCCAAATACTACACCACACACATCAATGGGAATAACATCCATAATAACTTCATAAATAAACTTTTTTTCAATACCAAAAGTGATCTTACATTGCTTAGTAACCTTGATTTCTACACCTTTCTTTATCCAACCCAAAGAATACTGATTGGGAGTGATTGTAAATTTTCAACTTTATTACGTCACGAATTCTACACTATTCAAATTAGCTTGAGAACATATATCAAAAATAGAATCAATCTTGGTTTTACTCACTTAGATTTTTAAATGGAAAAGATTTGTTAGTTCATTTTTTTGAACAACATTGTTACTACCCAAACACACCTCTCTGCAGATGAAGGCACAACACATAGTCTCATCCACCTCTTCACTGCAAAACACTTCCTCTCCCTGGAGGGTAACCATGGCCTTCTTATTATTTTTCTTTTTTTTGAAGGGATGTAATTCTAGGTGGAGCTTCCAACATTTTTTCTTAGAATGAGTGTCAACATAAAAATACCCACAATGAATTTTAATATCCTTTTTAGAAATATAAGTAGCATATATCTTACCCTTTCCTTTTCCTTTATCATTTTTTGGGTGTCACCTTATTTTCTTGAAGTATACTAAGATGTAGATGAAATATTTTTCTTTTCCATATCTAAGTAGTGAGCTTGCGTACAAGATTCATCTACATCTGCTGGATTCACTGAGAGAATAGGTCTCCTTAAGTGGTTATGGATTCCACCAATATACTTCATCAACAAGTCCCGGTCTACTTCATCCTTTCCCATTTGAATAACCTTCTTCCGAAACTCATTGGTATACTCTTGCACATTATGGCCTTATTTCTTCCTAAGATACTACCAATACATGGACCTCTCTTCCTCATAACAAATGGGATAAAACTAATTTTTGATTAACTTATTAAAAACATCCCACTTAGTAATTGGAGTAAGTTTCTTAAAAAAATTGTATGAACATAAATTTCAAATAAATCTAAAGCATGTTTGGTCAATTTTAACTCGAGAAAAGAAAATCTATTGACTTTCATTAATTTTATGCAAACTAAAATATGCCTCCAGAGCTTGAGCTAGCCAATGGTCTAACTTCTTAGCATTTACATCTCCATCATAAAGTGGATTTTTATCTTGGCCTCTTTTTTGAATGAAGGAGGTGTGGGAATGGCATATGATGGATCTTCTTCATGAAAATATCCTTCATGGTCTTCCAATGTCTCGTTTAGAACACCAAGTTTCTCCATGAGTATTCCAATGATGGAATCCAATTTCTCTATGGACAAAGAAATATTGCCCACATCTTTGGATAGACCTATCATATTTTCCTCCAACTTATATAAACACTCTTTACCACTATCATCTGCATCTTCTCTATTACCCATCTCCTAAATTCCTTACTTCCACTTCCTTGTAGAAATATTTGCTTCAAAAGGAATAAGGCTACCTTCACCGCTTTCTTTTCCTTTCGGGTAAGGGGCATCTAACTGCAATCTCAACACAAGTTAACCACACAAAAACTGAAATCTTAACTTCTCGATACCGATCTGATCCATAAAATGTGAAAATATAACAATAAATAGATCACTATGCTTGTGAAAATGAATGAAATATGTTAAGTTCTTTGTTAACCAAGATAATGTGTAATAACACACAATTATACTATAAACTGATAAAAGAGAGACAAAGGAGACAAGGTTTATCCTGGAGAAACCCAATGTGGGAAAAACTCCAGTGGGTGAGTGAATTTTCTCCCCTTCACTATGTAATTCTCCAATAATACAACTTACTACCAATAATTGGCCTTCAAGAAGGATTAACACTCCCTCTAATTGTATCTACTTGCTCACAATTTCTCAAAAATGAAGAAATATTCTCCAATGAACAACAAGAAATAATTCCAACTTTTCCATCTTTTCTCATAATAGAATTCACCCAAAATCACTTTCTTGAATGTTTATATAACCTTGTACTTATATATTTTTTTACTTATAAATGCATAGAAAGGAGAATTGAATCAATTGGGAAGCTCAAACATTTGAAACTAGCGAGATCCTAAATTCTAGAACTGTTTTGCACAAGACCACTTCTTAACACAGACCAACAATTGCACAACTGTTAGGGATGTTGTGTAACCCCGTGGTGGTTGCACAGCTGCCACTATGCACAAAGCAACTGTTACATAACTGTAGGTGCAATTTTGTGACCATCAACTGAGAAATCCACAAAATGTAAAATTAAGGGCACATCATTCAGATGTGTCTAGATAACCTCCATCCTAATTAGACAAGATCATGAAGAAAGAATAGATGGGAACCAATAGAGAAAGTACCAAATAGAGATTACATAGAATTGGGCATTTGTTGATCCATTTTTTGGATCAATAGTATTAATTCATATGTTTAAATCTTGGTGGTGAAATTTGTAGCAGTGGTTAACTGGATGTAAGAGTAGACACCCTACATACCTTTCGTGTATAGATACATATGACAAAACTTCAAATTTATCTCGGTGTTAAGAACCTAGAATGTTGAGGATAAAGTCTTAGCTACAAATCCACAAGGAAAAATCTTACAAATGATACCTATTATTTCCTAGGAGAGCATGGAAAATGGAATAAGCTAATGGTCTATAAAGATGACACAAAAGCACATGATCGGCCCTATGTTTTGTGGTTATCAAATTCAACAATTGTAATGAGTTGTCTTGGGATGATGAGTCCACTCCATGTATCCCTATCTCTAAATTATATTAGTAGACAAAGAAGATAATTCCCTTAAGTTGAAATGTGTTCTAACTACCCATAAATCACAAGGGATGCCATTGTTAATGGTAACTTCCTCCACCCCACTTTTCTCCAATTTAAATGATTGCCAATAATAGTGTGTGGTTTATATGTTCTGGTCATAAAAAATAATTTTTCACATATATTCTTTGTCAAAATTTCTCTCATCCATGAAATCTTCCTCTCTCAACCCTCTTATTTGTTTCCCATCTTCCTCATATAGTGTTTTTCTCCCTAAATTTTCCCTTCTTCGACCCTTCCCCTTTCGTTTTCACATCACACCGTTTATTGTTTACACTTTTCTTACTTTCCTACATTTACTGAACCTTACAACTAAAAGGGAGGAAACCAAGAAACACACATTGTGGTTGGTTTTGAATGAATAACTTATTAGATTTCCCACATTTTTATTTTAACTCTTTAATAAAATATTACACTCGCATTAATGATGCAAGTGAGATGAAAACAATAATGTGAAGCACAAATAACAAATATTATTTTGGTAAGAACAATTTCAGCCATGGAATAGGTGTGGGAGATGTTGATATTTAATTACTACCTTGTTTCAAACTTTTCCTTTGTTTCCCATGAGACACACATGTAAATTACCCTTACATATGTTTTTTCTAACTACCCATACAACAAAAGGCATGAAATTACAAAAACTATTCAATTCAACATTTTTGATTAACCACTCTTTAATTTTCAGATATCTCCAAAATATTGTTCCTTAATGACCGCAAACTGCTCTTTACCCCTTTAAAAGATTCATAAATATGTCATGTGGTTGTAGGAATTTTTTTTTGCAATCGTTCCCCATACCCCTTTACTCGGTACAAGTGAACAATTACAAATCTACAAGAAAACATACTAGATACAATCTCCTTCATATACTACTTTTCTTCCTCCTTTACATCCCTGTTATAAAGATATTTTGGTTTTTGTCCATATATTGCGGGCATTGTACAAATTCTAAATTCTACTCCACTCTCTCTTACTTCTTATAATTGATATATCAAATACCTTAACCGAAAAAACTACACTTATTATTTTCCTTCCCTTTTCCATATAACTATCTTCTACCGTATCTCTTTCGACATTCACATCGCATTGCTTACATGTGATTGATAGTTCTAATATGCGCATCAATTCATTGAATAATTTTAACACATATTTTTTTTGGAATTTTTCATTTCCTGTCACCTGTAAGTTTTTCTAACCATGAAGGTGCCATAGATGTTTCTCATAATCAAACATTTTTGGGAAGGGTTATTTCCCATGTAATATAGGTTATTGGCTAATTACTAACACTTGCATTATAAGGAAGTATGATGTTATATTGGTAGTAAAAATAATAGGGTTTGTAGAGTGGTAAAAGTAATTTCAAGATGCACTATAGAGGTATATCTAACATGGGTGGTAAGGCACGTAAGGTTTGTGGATTTTTGAAGCAATTTCAAGATGTACTAAAGAGGCATATTTGACCTAGGTAGAAGGAAAAAACATATGTATCCTACAATTACTCAACCATTATGTTAGTGAGAAGGCCACCTCTAATATGACTTTTTCCTATTGACAAAAGATCATAATATATTATCGTACACTAGACCAACCAACATAAACAAGATTGATTTTTTAAATGAATGCATATTTCCAAAATCGTACAAGAAACTACAAAGTAAACCAACAAAAATTCTCATCACTAAAAAATACTCTACAAGATGAAGGTCACTAAAAATATCATCCCCGCGACTCTATATAGAGAGGAAAATGTCCATTGAACAATAATATATAGAAGGACATGATATATGGAGTATAATTTCTGGGTAATTCCTGCTACTCCATAACTTTTCTCATGTCCCTAGAGTGCCCATACCCATTGTTCGGTCCTTCCATAAATTATTATTCATTTTGAGATTTTCCTTTTTGCGTCAATAGCAATTCATGTGTATAGATAAATAGAAAAAAGATACAAATTCATTTGGTACAACACATTCATAGTGGTTGATTTACTTCTCCCAGATCACCGTAACCCATTGTATCACAATGTACACATATTTTTGGATATGTGTGATTTTTAATGGAGATCTACTCATACTTTCCCACATTTTCATTAGAGCATCAATCCAACCGATGTTTTAATATTTTCTTTGATCTTGTAATTAGATTTGGGATGCAACCAAAGTTTGAGATGGAACGTGAAGTGCAATTCAATTGATGAGCATGAAATGAATGTAGAGATAAGATATCGTGACATATGACACATGATAATGTCCTATGTATCTATTAATAAACGTAGGGATTCTTCATGTTGAGGTGAAGCAGAGTTACGTTCTAAGATTGTGCACTTAAATTTTCAATGAATGTAGTGACAAGATGTAGAAACCCCGAGATGTGAGAATTTCTGGAAAACTTTAACAAATAAAGGGTTTTTATTTTTTTGAGGTATAATTAGAATGAAGTTTCAATCTTATCCAATAAACTATTTAACTCCACATTTTTCTAACTTCCTAGCTAAACCAGTTACACTAGAGTATAGGCTATCGTATACATGTTCTTTACATTTTTGCAGTTTCACATTTAAAATTATAGGCACACCAGTTTGGTTTCACTTTGTTTCTTATTCTTTCACATTTTTTCATGTAGCAGGAGTAGTTGTTATGGAAAACATTTTGATGGAGTATGTGAATTTGAGGATAGTGCTTTGCAAAACTTGAGATTTTTTTAGGCTTGCGGGATAATGATGCAATCTCAAAATGTTTAATGTTGAAGTTTCTTTTGATTTAATGTTATTTTTTCATATTATGGAAAAGTTTGATTTTTATTCCAATTGAGTTGGTACTTGGTAGGGTTATATTGTGGAAAATCAATTAAATCCAAAGACATTTTCAGAGATGCGATTCTTAAAAAATTATTAATGCAAGGGTTTGATTCAAATTTTTGGTGTTTTCTGACATTCTTCCTTATTAAGGAGACTTATTGGTAGTGGGGATATAAAACATCTATGTACGGGACAAAGCCTAGTCAAAAAGGGTGGATTCCCATAAGGGTTACCATGTTGCGTAAAGATTCATATTGATGATACCTTTTCAATGGTGTTAATTGATACATGAGCATCATGTGGGAGTTGATGCAAGACTATTAGTAATGACCTTATTGATAGGGAAAAATATGTGCATGACTTGACAATGTCAAACATGATCATGTACGAACTAGTTTATGTAGGAAATACCAAACTTGGTCACCATAGACCCCTTATTTAATAGTACGTAAAAATTCATTTAGTACTATAACTATTTCTCCCATGTTTTTAGGTTTAATGAAAAATAGATATTCAACAATATATTTATAAAAACATTTGCAATCTTATTTATGATGAGTGTGTTGAAACCATAATTGCACTAATTTTTTCTATGAGGTTGGTGTTAGCTTATTAGTGTTAGCTTAATTTTAGGAATTATAGAAAATGTTTACGATACGGTAAAATAGTAATAAATATCTAAAAAGTGATATGTTAACAAAGATAACCAAAGTGATAAAATAATAATTATGGCTTGACATGGGGAAAATATGTTTTCCACGAGGCCTTATTTTAATCTTGTTATTCCCTATGTTTCTTTAATATGAATTTTGACACAATGTGATTGGATTTATCTAAAAATAAACGAAGTGGATGAATTCCTAGAGAGTTATCTAATTTGTCCCTACTAGCATACATGAATATTTCCTATAGAAAATTTTGTGGGGTAATACCCAGTGGACCTCAGTTTTACACTTTCAAATATAACTCGTGTTAGGAAAATGTGTTTATGTTGGATTCCATTACAAAGATGAAGAAAAATAATAGATATTTTGTTGGGATAACACACCAACATAGGGAATTAACAACACCACAAGTGGGTTATGATATTTCAATGAAAAAAAAATACAAAAGGAACACATTTTGTTACTGAGAAAAAGAAGAACAAATTATGTGTATATTGACATATTTAGAGGGGCTCAATGATAAAAATGCAAGGGGATTTTCTGTATGAATAAATATGTTTCCATTCTCTTACATAAGATAATATGAATTCCATAGAGTGAACCTACATGAGAAGAACAAAGAATGAACATAAAAAAAATGTGTACAAACCTCCAAATGTTGTATGTTGACATTATTTTGAGTAGGTTTAGAAAGTTTTTGTGTTCCCAACGAGAAGAACATACATATAAATGTGTTCTCCTCTTTGCTTCTAATAAGTTACCTTCAACTCTGGTGATTGTATCATGGATATTCGTTGTTGTTCTTTGTGTATGCTTGCTTTTTAGCTCCAAAAATAGGGCATGATGATACCTTTTTCCCTCTTTGTTTCAGAAATTAATTTTGAAAATTGGAATGATAAGAGTGAGTTGACAACTACTTATCATTGACATGATGGCTCACCTAAATTTCAAAAATTATTACTTGTGGGTGGATGGAAAGAGACGAGGAAGATGGAAATTATTGCAGAAATTATCGGTCAAATGCCACATCGGACCTCCTTGCAAACATATGTGAGGGATAGGAACAATGGTGCAAGCACTCGAAGGCTCCCACTTCTAATTGTATAAGTTTAAATTTAGGTAGTGATGAATCAATCTAATCATATGGACCTCTCAAAAATGACTTGTTTCCATCCAACTTCTTTGAAAGATCAGAATATTCTATTTCTCAAGCACAAATAAAATGAAAAAAATTATTAAGGAGATACGTTTTTTATAATTTTTATGTTAAAATGTTATTTGAATTATGGTTTACTATTTATTTTTTATTATCTAAAAATGAATGTTTTCAAACATATCATAGTATGTGATCATACATATCAAGATGGATTTACACTAGAATCTTCTACATCTAGTATTAGGCTATGACTTGATTTTTAGTCTCTTGTTGAACTATAATGTTCTTGTAGATGGCATAGAGTATGCCTCTACAGACATAGTGCATATGGATAAAATTTTCATGCCTAATCAGTTCCAATAATGATCAACAATTATTGGTATAGATAATTGTTTTTCTCTTTCAAGAACTCCAAGTACCTCAAATTACATGTTGATCCCTAAATTAGTGACGTTTGTGTAGGTTTTTGTGGTTCTTAGTCCCTTTCTATATTTTTCCAGTCAATATTAGATATCGAGGCATGCTATTTCCTTTTTTATTTGTATTTGTATTTATCACCATCTTCTCAACATTCTAAGTCGATAACACTCATTAAATTTGAACCTTTGTTGTGTATATTCTTATACATGTTATTTAAAATATTTGATTTGTGTGGTTTCGCAAAATGAGGGAGAACTTAAAGAATATTTTAGAGAGGACCACATATACATGTATTATTTTAAATTTTTCAAGGAATTTGTTAAAATTAAATGCACTAACTATTGCTTCATTAAAAGATTTGTTCCAAATATTATATATAATGACAGGAAGGGTTGTTAATTTTAGCAATGTGGGTGTTTCATTTGAAAAATATAATCATTATAGTGCAAGAATATTTCCTAACAAATCCCATGAAGAATTCAATATGTATGTGACTAGTACTTGCACCAAAATGAGGTGCACTATTACACCGATAGTAAAATACGAGGGATTATAGAGTCGTCAAAGAAATTTCAAGATGCATTGAAGATATATGTATGACGTGGTTAGTAAGGCATATAAGGTTTGCAGAGTCATCAAAGAAATTAAAAATGCTTTGAAGATGCATATTTGGCATGGATAGAAAAGAAAAAAACATATTTGTCCCATAACTAATCGACCATTATGTTAGTGATAGGGTCACCTCAATATCAAATTTTCCCCTATTGGCACACTTATTATAACATATTATTGTGAAACATGCCAACCAACCAAAGAGGGATTTATTTTCGACTACATAGAGATTTTGGAGTTGTAAAAGTTATTCCAAAATACATCAAGATAACATCACCAACCATGTTTGTTACCATTGGCAATAGTGACATTTCTTGAGTTGAAGATGAAGGAGAGGGGATTGTATCTAATCCAAATATTTTTGGGCACGTCAACTATGTGTCCACATGGAACATTGGGCAACTTTCCACTTATTTCATGGAGTCCTTAACTACTAAATAATGAAGGTTCGGGACAACCGCACATGGTGCTAACTTGTCATGTTGCTTTAGGATCTTTGACAAATAAGGTAGTCAAATGTTTGATTGTACCACAAAATTAAAAAGTCACAATAACTAAACTAAACTGGAAATGTATTTAGTTTCATTTTTAGACGTGTCATAGGAAAATGTCCTCCTTAATTCCAAAAGGGTTGCGAGACACGTGACATTGTTGAAGGTCGGGTAAGTAAATGTATCTATCTCACAACCAATCAACCATTATTTTGGTAAGAGGGCCACTTCTATTGGGACATCACCCCTATTGGCCTTAGGACCATGATATACTAGGGTATATATGTCAATGTGGACTAAGACAACCAATTAATATGTAGCTTTTATTGTATTAAAAACTATTAGTAGCATTCTCAGAGAAGAAGTAACATTACATACCACTATTTGAAATGAAATAAAATAGTTTTAATTATGTCCATACTAGTTAGCAAATTCTTAAAGTTGAGTGTGTTGATATTGGCTCCTATGACAACGGGGAAATGCCTATGCTAATGCCAACTGCAAAACATTTAATTTAGAGGCCTATTGAGAACTTGTACAATCACTACTTTCACCCCTGTTAGTAATGGATAAATCACAAGTTTGACGCTCTAATTTCATATTTATGTTATATGCATTCATTGAAGTTAGAAATCCTACTTAATTTTATGTTCCCAAGCATAACCCTAACACAATATTTGAATGATCTTGCAATAGTATTGATGTCATAAATATATGTTTAGGGACCCACGTGGAAATTAAAACCCCAAAGTATTGTAGAGATATTTATTTTAAATGCACAATCATGTCCCTATAAAACATTGATGTAGCAAATTTTTCAAACCATGATGGGATTTGTAGAGTGAGAAGGAATCATACTAGAAAGCCTAAATCATGTTGTTTGAAGAACCACCATAGGGGATTGATTTACATAAGGATCATAATATATTATTGTAGACTAGGGCAACCAACATAGGGGATTGATTTGTTGACTCAATGCATATTTCTTACACCAAAAACTTTCTCATCAGCAAAAATACACTAAGAGGCGAATTTCACCAAAAATATCATCCCTGTGACTCTAGGAGACCATGCATTGAACAATAATTTAAAAATATTGGACTTGATACATGGATTATAATTTGAAGAAGATTGGACTTCATTACCCCGTGACTATAGGTCATAGTTACCAAATATGGTGGTTTTAACAATAATTCTCATTTTTCTTCGCATAAAAACCAAAAAGTGATGGTTTATTTATTTCTAATAAAATTTAATTGAATTTCATAAAATATACAAAACAAATATAATTTACTAGTAGTTTTTATTGAATTTATCTTTGTGCAACCTCGGTTTAAATTATATTTATCTTCATTTGGAACAATATTTTGATCATTTATGTGTCATATGATTTTCTTAATAGAAAGAGTTGTGATTGTTGTAAACTAATATTTAAATTATTAAAAAATATTTTTTATTTGATATATATATATATATATATATATATATATATTACCATTACCATTTTTTCCGTATTTATTATATTTTACAAATTGACCAACTTTTTCCATATTCTAAGTCCACCATATTATACTCTCTGTACAAAAAGATGCTACCTTGCTCTAGGGTAATTCCTGTTGCTTCAAAAAAAATTTCTCATGTCCCCATACCCATTGCTCGGTCCTTTCCTACATCACTATTCACTTTGATATTTTCCTTTCCCGTCAATCGCTCATGTGTATGAGATAAATTATAAAAGGATATAAATTCATTCACAAGTGGTCGATTTTCTTCTCCGAGATCACCATAACCCATCAGTATCACATTGTACACATCTTTTTAGATATGTGTGATTTTTAATGGAGACCAAATTTTCATTGAAGTCTCAATCTAACTAATTTTTTAATATTTTAAATGCAAATCTTGTCATACCCGAGTGAATTTTTAATAATGGGGAACCGATCACCTTTATTTGAAATTGAAATTTATTACAATGGATTTCATTCACATATGTTAAAAGTGATTCTTAATATTGGGACTGCAATTTATACTAATTTAAAATAAAGAGAGTTACATAGTAAGGGGAGACCGGAAAAATCATGGTCCCACAAAACGCCATGAGGGCTACATTAAAATTCCCAAAGGGAAAGTAGAGAGCACATGAGAAAGATCACACCGAGAAGAAATCAAGTACATGCCGCATTACTGGGAGGAAGGGAAGGATCATACCGAGGAGGGATAAATGCCCCACTATTCGAATCAACCAAAGGAGGATCAACTTACCAACCATCATGATCTAGAAACTACATTTTTAAAGAAGCCATAATTCCCCATCTAGGGGAGGTGATTCGGAAATAGTCCGTAAGACCTTCGGAAGAGAACCCCATCATGGAAAAGTAGCAACGCCCTTCCCCTTAAAGGTGGGATCTAGTTAGGTCCGAGAAGAGGATGGGGTTAAAGGAAACCCCGAGGGGAGACATATCGGTGGGTGTTTGAGTGGATTCTATGATGTGATCCTAGAGGTGGAAGTCATCAAGGCGACGATGGACGAGGTGGTGGCAGAGAGGATCTAACAAGACCCAACTCATAGTGCGCAGGTACACTCCCCAATGATCAAGAAGCTCCTGAAGATGAGAAAACTCCAGGGCAACCTTAACAGCTTGAGCTTGAATCTATATGCGCATAGTAGACAAAATGACCACTTTGTCATTAGTGAAAAAAATTAATAAATTGATCTTTCTTGAAAATTAAGATGTTGTGATATTTTTAAATATGAAACAGACTATAGGCATGAAACAAGTGCCAAATTATGTCATTGTAATGATTAATGGCTAAAATCACCAAATAAGATCAAACACCAATTAAATAATTTAGGGTGGTAAGGCTGAAATAGAGAATAAATCCAAGTCAATATCATCTGAGCATAGGGACAAGACCTAAAGAGGTGTTTAAACAACTGAGGGTGAGAGAAAAAAGGTTATTTAAGATTAGGGATGGCAATATGACTAAGTCATTCACCAACAGATAGACCTTGGTAAAACAAACACCAAAGGAAATGATTAACTTTGGGCTCAAGAAGAGAATTCTAGGTATGGGAAAGCCAAAAAATCCGGGTGGAATGCACAGATTGCAACCCCCACTGAGAATTGAGCTTGTCAATATTAGGAAAGAGTGGGCTCAATAGATGATAGATGGTTATAGTGTTGTAACGAAGGAAAGAAATTTCCCGCTTCCATCGCTAATCAAGCCACCAAGCTATAGGAGGTTTAATCCCCAATTTGTAGAGAATAACATCGAACAGGAGATCTTGAATTTTATAGATAGAAGATAGGTCCAAATTGGAAAGATCAAATTTCATCTGAAGCTGGAGCCAAGAAATCTAGTCTATGTAGTTAACCAACTCATGTAGGATATAAATTCCCTTGTGATAAATCTAGAGAGCTTTGATGCCTATAGTTTACTGCAAGTGGAAGATTTCAATCAGTGATGATGGGAGACCACCAAAGATTCTAAGAATTAAAAGATAACATTGTACAAAACACATCACCAACCCAAAGCACATCAAAGGCTTAACCAGCTCAAAGTATTTCTAGATAATTTTAGCAACAAAGGTACCTATAATTTTGAGAAGATGTGAGGTGATAATATGAGTATTCTATTAGAGATCATAAACATTGAGAGGGGGTGAATCAGTCAAGATTAAAAAAATTTCAATAATGTTGATTCATATTTCTTCATTCATATAATCATAAGCATTTAAAAAACATATGCCAAGCAAGATAACATAGAATGTAAAATTTATAGTGGGAAACCCTTCCGGGAGAAAAACCCACTTTAAAACCAAGTCTTTATTAGGAACACTAATTCCAAAGCATACAAGGTTTTGGTTGAGCACCCACTCAAGCTTTGAAGAACCTACTTCAAATTATTCAAGCACCCACTTGAAGAAAACTAAATACCCACTCAGCTGATTTTAGCAAGCACCAACTTGCAAGGACCACCTACCCCAATAATCTGAGCACCCACTTAGAAATACAATTTTATTACAAATGCATTGATCACTTAAAATCAAGATTTCTTACACAACTAACTATGATCACTCTTATTTATCTTCCTATGTTTTCTCGTTACTCTATTTTCCTCATATGAGTCAAACTCTTTTGCTCAATCAATTAGCCACATGGATTCTCTTCTCATATGATATGATCTTTTCACTTCATCTATTTTCTCTTCTTTTTCAATCTCTTTTTCCTCTTTGACTCCTTCAGCTTGTGTGCATTGTTTTCTTACTTGGATGATCGTTCTTATTTATCTTCCTATGTTTTCTGTTACTCTATTTTCCTCATATGAGTCAAACTCTTTTGCTCAATCAATTAGCCACATGGATTCTCTTCTCATATGATATGATCTTTTCACTTCATCTATTTTCTCTTCTTTTTCAATCTCTTTTTCCTCTTTGACTCCTTCAGCTTGTGTGCGTTGTTTTCTTACAATTTTATTACAAATGCATTGATCACTTAAAATCAAGATTTCTTACACAACTAACTATGATCGCTCTTATTTATCTTCCTATGTTTTCTCTGTTACTCTATTTTCCTCATATGAGTCAAAATCTTTTGCTCAATCAATTAGCCACATGGATTCTCTTCTCATATGATATGATCTTTTCACTTCATCTATTTTCTCTTCTTTTTCAATCTCTTTTTCCTCTTTGACTCCTTCACTTGTGTGCGTTGTTTTCTTACTTGGACTCCAAATATATTTGCATAGAGTTATCCTTTTATATTCAATCAAATTTCTTTATCATTTTCTTGGTGTTTCATGTACTCTTCCTTTATGTCACCTAAGAATCTAGTCTATTAAATGCATGCAGCAACCTCCATATTCATCTTGAGTTTTCTATATTCAATACGTTACTTCAAGAGCCATTTATGAGACAATACCTAAAAATAGATTTCTCATCTTTTTAGGATTTCCAACTTGATCAAGATGAGCAAACCATTTTCTTCTCTGATATTTAATTTCACCTAGAAATCAGGAATTTCATAGAGAATGTAACTCCAATTATAAAAACTTAAAGAGCATTAAATGATGGTATTTGGATCTGGATATTTCTCAAATCGAAGTCGAGTTATCATGAAGCACAAGTTATGTACACAATTTTTTCATTCCGCATCTATCATTTGATTCTTTGGTTTTCTCATTTTCGTCACGGTTACATTATTTGATCTCGTGACATTTCTCCTTTCATGGTGGAGTTTTGTGTTATTCATGGATTTCCTTTACTTTTCGCGGATTTTTCAATCTTCCATGGATTTCTAGAACTTTTTCTAGTATGCCATGATTTGTTCCATGTCTACAACTATATTATTTTATCTTCAACTTTGTAGTCCTTCACGGATTTTATCCTTTATCCATGGCTTCCACTAGAATTTCCTTACTTTTGTGGATTTTCTTTCACATCCAAAACTTCATCCTTTTCACCCACAAACTTCATCCCTTTACCCACGCTTCTCCCTAAATCTCGTGGCTTCTTCTAGACTTTGACGCCTATCTCCTTGTATCGTGGCATGCAAAAAGATGATTATGTCGCTTAGAACTTATCCTTAATCATCCCGAAGCCTCCGAGAGCTGACACTACCAATCAACCTTCATATTTCTCTTACCAAGTCTTTCTTTCCATATAAGGTTGATCTTGAGATACCTACACATCTCTTGCGCTATACTTTTTTCCAATTTTTTCCATCAATGTAACTTGACATCAATGACAACACATATGACAATGACAAAGGTCCAACAAAACCCCCTTTGTCATTGATGGCAACACACTAAGAAACACTAAAAATATTGATGGAAAAACTGTTTAATCTCTTTCCTTTCTATTTCTATTTTTACCAAACACTTATCTCTCTCCCTTACTAGTTGGTTTCTGATTTCAGTCTCTCCCCCTTTGACAACAATGATAAGGGGTCAAATATGCCACATAACATTGAAGATGTGGTTAAATTGGATAATTACATGTTCTTACCTCAAGAACCTCCCCCTAGGCTCATGCTTCTTAGCATTTTGGAAAACCGTTTGCTTCAATTTAACATAATTTTATCCATATTTTTATTCATGTGACAATGATACCCGTGAGCTGATGCATATCTTTGATGAAATGAGCTAAAAATTAGCTCCCCTTGCATGAAAACTATTTTACACTAATTAGGATTTTATATTGCATGATAATTATCCCTTACCTTATCTCCACACTTTCTAGTTGTTGGTGGGATTAGGAATGACCCCCAACTCATTCCTTAAGTGCTCAAATGTTTCTTTTAGAAGTGGTTTTGTTATGATATCCCCAATTTTATTTTTTTTCTCACATACTCTAGGCTTATTTTCCTGTCATTCACTTGTTTCCTCAAGAAATGATATCGAATTTGAATGTACTTGGTCTTTGAGTGAAACACAAGATTCTTGGAGACACTTATTGCACTTGTCGTATCATAAAAAAGGAATTGGGATATCATATTTTACATTGTAATATTTTAGTGTATGCTTCATCCAAAGAACTCGAGTGCAGCACATTATGGTAGCTATGTGATCTTCCTCTCATGTTTAAAGTGCCATTGATGATTCCTTCTTGCTTAACTAGGATAGTAGGCAATTTCTAAAAAAGAAGGCTCCACCACTTGTAGTCTTTCTGTCATCAACACTTCTTTCCCAATCAACATATGTATATGATTTTATGTTCTAGTCATTTCTTTTCTCGGGTACCACAGTTGATATTCAAGTGTTCCCATTAGATATCTTGGTATACTTTTGACTTGCTTGAAGTTTTTTTCCCTTGGATATTCTTGAAATCTTCCAACAAGGTCCACCTCCTGCATGATATCTGGTTTTGATGTTGTGGAGTAGAGTAAGATACCTGTCATGGATCTGTACAAAGTTTTTTCTACTTTTGGTGTGATGTCCTCTTTGCTTAGTTTGCATCCTACTTCCATTTGTGTTCCTATTGGTTTGCATCCTTCCATCCTAAACCTTTTCAACATTTCTTTGACATATTTGGTCTGGGATATGAACATACCCTGGTTTGATTGACTAATTTGTAGGCCCAGAAAGAATGAGAGGTCCCCAAGGATATAAATTTCAAACTCTTCTGTCATCATATCACCAAATTCATAATTCATTATGTCATATTCTCCACCAAAAATGATATCATCCACGTATACAATGACAATGAGTAGACGCTCTCCTTCGTCCTTGATGTAGAGTATAATATAAATAACTCCTTTTTGAAACCCTGCTCAATGACGTATGAGTCCAATCTACTGTACTAAGATCTAGGAGCTTGTTTAATCCCATACAGATCCTTTTTTAACTTGCATAATTAAGCTTTATCTTCAGTTAGAGAAAATCCATCAGGTTGTTCAATAGATACCTCTTCATTTAGAAAACCATTGAGGAAAGTTGATTTAACATCCATCTGGAACAATCTGATTTTCTTGTAAGCCTCATATGTGAAGAATGTTTTGATTGCTTCCATCCTTTCCACTAGTGTAAATAATTCATCAAATTCAATTCCTTCCATTTACGCATAGCCTTTACACATAAGTATTTCCTTGTTTCTTTTCACTTCTCCTTTTTCATTCAATTTTTTCTAAATACCCATTTAGTTCCTATCATATTCTTGTCCTTAGGTCTTGGCACAAGCTCCCAAGTTTCATTCTTCTCAATTTGATCAAGTTCGCATGCATTGTGTCAACCCTATGTTGATTTTTATTAGTCTTTGCCACATTCTTGGGTTTTATCATGGATAGGAGTGTCATGTCATCATGAGTTTTTCTGCTCTCTTAGCCTTCTTCTTGTGAGAATGTTGCCTTCTTTATTTCCAATGATTTGATTTGTGGATGGTCCCTCTTAAACTATCTTAAGGGTGTCTTAGTGTATGGTATTTCTTCCACTTCATCTACTTCTTCACACGGACTATCCATTTCTTCATCATCTTCTTGTTCTTCATAATTGTAATTATGCCATGTGTTAGATTTGATGGATTGAGACTCATCCATCTTTACATTTATGCTCTCAATAATTTTCTCAGAAACCTTTATCAGAAAGCACTGTAAAGCGCGATTTTTGTTGAATACCCAAAAATATGCCTTCATCACACCTAGAATCAAATTTTCCCAAGTTATCTTTATCTCTTTTGATGTAACATTTATTTCCAAAGACTCTTATGTGTTTTACATTGGCTGGCCTATTTTTCCAAAGTTCATAGGGTGTTTTGTCACTATTTATTCTCAATTGGGATCTGTTTAGAATGTACACCACTATGTAGACTGCTTCACTCGAATATCTATCTGGAATTTTATATTTAATTAACATTATTCTTTCCATTTCTTGAATAGTTTTGTTCCTCCTCTCAACAACCAAATTTTGTTGAGGTGTTTTGATGGCTGAGAATCATCTTCTAATTCTATGTTGTTCACAAAAATCATCAAATTCATTGGACCAAAATTATCCACCTCTTTCTGATCTCAAGCATTTTATTTTGGTGTTATTTTCATTTTCCACAAGTGCTTTGAACAATTTAAATTTGTACAATGCTTCTAAATTTTGTTTCAAGAAAGCTACCCATGTCATCCTGGTGTAATCATCTATTAACAACATGAAATACACATCTCCTTGTATACTTTCAATTCTGGTAGGCCCACAAAGATCTGTATGGATGAGTTCCAGAGGTCTAGTGGTAGAATACTCTTTGGACTTGAAGGATCTCCTTGTTTTTTTACCATGTAGGAAAGCCTTGCATAGTGTGTCTACTGGTTTTACAATCTTTGGCATGTGTCTCACACCACCCTTAACACTTAGTTTTATAAGATTTTAAAAATCATGTGTCCTAATCTCTTGTGCCACAACTAGCTATAATCAACTTTACTCGTGAGGCATTTTTCTTTGTTTATTTCATTTAGAATATACATATTGTTCTTGGTCCGTTTGGATTTTGTAAATTTCTTTCCTATTTTTCCATTGATAATGTCATAGCCTTTGTCATGGAATAACATATTATAACCTTTCTTTCACATTTGACTTATAATTAACACATTGTGCTTTAGTCCTTTAACATATAATACATTCTATGTGACTGTTTTTCCATTATCAAGACTCAGAGTTCCTTTTCTAACTATGTTTGTTAAGTTGTTATCAAAAAATCTAACAGCTCCTGATGCATTGTTAGAAAGAGAGATGAATTTAATTTTGTCACTTGTTATATTACTAGAGAATCCACTATCTAGATACCAAATTTTGTCTTCATTTTACACATGAAACGTGGTTTGCACTATTGAGCAATACTCTTTTCTTTTATTGGCATATTTCTTAACAACATACACCCATTTATTTTGTTTAGGAGGTTCTTGTTTACTTGTTGAAGCTACATGACCCTTCTTGTGATATTTGTAGTGAACAACATTATAGTTCATGTCGAGTATGATGAACTATAGTTTCTTCCATAGCCTCTAGCATATCTTCTACATTTTTTGACTTTGTGTCCAAATTGGTTACATGAAAAACAATAACCATAGAAATAATGTGTGTACCTCATGGCATAGGTAATTGCAGGAGAAAGACTTCTATTGTAGCTTTGATAACGTCTTTATTTGCGAGAAGATGAAGTGTTCGGAATTGATATAGTCTTATTTTCTTCATTCTTTGCAGCTTCTTATCTTTTCTTTCTTCCTTGAAACCTATTCCTAATTTATCATTTGTATCTCGTTGACTACTCAGTATACCAGTTAGAACATTTGAGATATTTTCCATCTTTTCATACATTGTCAACTTGCTGGTCATTTTTTCTAGATCATTTTTCAATCGTTTCAATTCTAAGTTCAAATTTATACATTCATCCTCCTTTGATTTGTAAGAGTTGGAAATATTTTCTAGTTGTATTTCAAGTTCTTTGAGCTCATTGGTTTCTTCTTCTTCCTTTAAACTTTTTCTTTTCTCAAAAACATGAATTTTTTCTTCATAATATTTTAATGTGCATCTCAGATTTTGATTCTTTCTCCTACACAATTTCAATTCTTCAAGAGCACAAACAAGTTCTGCTTCCAAATTTACACTTGCTTCTTCTTCATCAGAGTCTTCATAATTAACTACATTCTTTCCTTTTGAGTTGCATTCTTCAAATACATCCATGGCCATAAAAACATTTCACCCGAGATTCATCATCCTTGTCTTCATAATTGTATCGAGTTGTTTGAATCAAATTCACTTGATTCTTATTTTGAATAGAAATTCCTTTTGTTCTTATATAATTTTATCTTTCCATATTTCTCCTTGAGGTTAGCCTTTCACTTGTTGTGTTTATGACTTTCTTCATCATGATTAGACTAAGTTTCCTTATTCTTGTTTGGGAATTTAGCAGCGAAGTGACCTACTTGTCCACACTCAAAACATTTGAATGGAAGTTTTCCTTTATACTTACATGAGCCTCTTCTTAGTCTTCTTACAAACATTGCTTCAATATTCTCATCATAAGATTCTCCCTCTAATTCTAATTCTTCTATTTCTTGTTTGGATTGGGTATCTTTCTTGGCTTTAAATGCTACTTATTTATTAGAAGACTTATATCATAAACTCCTCATTTCGTATGCTAAAAGGATGCTCTGTAATTCATCCATTGTGAGAGTCTTCATGTCTTTGGCTTCTTCCACAGTTGAAACCTTTGCATCATATTTGATAGTGAGAGATCTCATAATATTTTGGACTGTAACATATTCTTTTAGATTCTCACTTAGGCCTATGATGATATTGATAACTTCATCTATTCTCGTAGGTTGTTATACTCTCAAACCATTTCAACTTCAGATTCTCAAAATGAGCTTTGTAGATTTTTAATTTTGCTAACTTAACTTTATCATCTCCTTCATAAATGCTTTGAAGTTTGGTCTAAATATCCTTTGCAGTTGTGTAGTGCATAAAATTTATAAACTATATTTGAGCCAAGAAGCATAAGATGGAATTCATGGCTCTTAAGTTGCACTCATATTTTACCTTGTCTGCTTAGGAAGTGATTGGTGTGGCAGGAGGATTGTATCCTTTATCAACACATTCACATATATCAAAACAAAGTGACATAATATATGTTTTAATCTTTATTATCCATAAAGCGTAATTTTTTCTAGTTAAGAGAGGTGATCTTGAAAGTGATAAACCACCTTGTGCCTGATTTGTTGCCATGCTTGTGAAGATCGGATCTCCTTAAAGATGTTAGGCTTCTGTCAGAAGGACTCTCTCTGATACCAATTATTATAGATCACAGGCACTAAGAGGGGGGTGAATTAGTGTAGATTAAAAATGTTTCAACAATGTTGATTCAAATATCTTCAGTCATATAATCATAAGCATTTAAACAAATATATGGTAACCAAGGAAACACATAACACAAAATTTATAGTGGGAAACCCTTTTGGAAGAAAAACCACTTGAAACCAAGGATTTATTATGAACATCAATTCCAAAGCATACAAGGTTGTAGTTGAGCACCCACTCAACCTATGAAGCACCCACTTCAGATTCTTCAAGCACCCACTTGAAGATAACTAAGCACCCACTCAGTAGATTTTAGCAAGCACCAACTTGCAAGGAGCACCCACCCCTATAATCTAAGCACCCACTTAGAAATACAATTTTATTACAAATACATTGATCACTTAGAATCAAGATTTCTTACACAACAAATTATGATCACTTTTCTTTATCTTCCTATGTTTTCTCTATGACTCTTTTTTCTCAATAAATCACAGACCGATTCTATTATCATCTTATATTATATTTTCAATTCATCTATTTTCTTTTTTTTCTATCTCTTTTTCCTCTTTGGCTCCTTCAGCTCATGTGGGTCATTTTCTTACTTGGACTCCAACTCTATTTGCATGGAGTTATCCTTTTATATTCAATCAAAGTTCTCCATCATTTCCTTGGTGTGCGATGCATTTTTCTCTCTATCGCTTGAGAATATGGTCTATCAAATTCATGCAAAGAACCTCTGATTTATTCTCTCTATATTTGGCATGATTTTTCTATATTTAATGTGTTACTTCAAGATCCATTTATGAGACAATACCTAAAAATAGATTTCTCATATTTTTAAGATTTATAACTTGATCAAGATGATCAAACCATTTTCTTCTCGATATTTAATTTCACCTAGAAACCACAAATTTCATAGAGAATTTAACTACAATTCCAACAAGTCAAATAACATTAAATGCTAGCAACCTGGATCTAGATATTTCTCAAATCAAGTCGAGTTATCGTGAAGCACAAGTTATGTACACAACAAAAATAATCAAATAATTGAATTATTATCAATTCCATAGAATGAAGTCCCATTTGACCATATGAAACACAATTAGATTGTTCTCAATCCTTTTAAATCCATATTTGTTCATTCCGTGTCTATCATTTGTTTATGTGGTTTTCTCCTTTGCATCATGGATATATTATTTCATCTATGGTATTTTTCCTTTCATGGTGGATTTTTTAGTTATCTATGGATTTCATTTTCTTCTCACATATTTTTCAATCTTCCATGAATTTCCACAAATTTCTTTAGTTCTCTGCGAATTAAATCCAAGTCTGTGGATATTTTCTTTTATCTACAACTTTTGTAGTTATCTGTGGCTATCTCTAGTCCTTCACAACTTTTATCCTTTATTAGCAACTTCCTCCAAAATTTCCTTAATTCTTTAGATTTTCTTTCACATCCACAGCTTGATGCTTTTCACCCGTGGCTTCATCCCTTTACCCGTGGTTCTCCCTAAACCTCCGCAGATTCTTCTAGACTTTTGCGGTTATATCCTCATTTCGTGGCTTGCACAAAATTTGATTATGTCCCTTATGACTTATCCTTGATCATCCTAAATCCTATTAGAGTTGACACTACCAATCAACCTTAATATTTCTCTTACCAAGTATTTCTTTTCATGCAAGGTTAATCTTGAGATACATGCACAACTCTTGCGTTTATACATTAGCTCTTGCACTTATACATTTTTCCACTTTTTTCCATCAACGACAACACATATGAAAATGACAAAGGTCCATCATATACATCCCTATATTATTCTAAAACTTCTTGTCATAGGGGCTTCAGACTCAATGCAATGTTGAAGCAATATTTTATAGTCTTGATTACCCAAGAAGCACCGAATCACCCACTTAGACATTGATGACTCCCATACCACCTTAATCACAAGAAAGACAACAAAATTCCCAAGAAACTCTATGAAAAATATTTGAACCATAAATTTTACACCATAAAAATTCCCAGAGCAGCTTGGCAAGTTTAGCGAATGAATTACAAGAAGGGAACTAACACATGTAGTAGTAGACATGAGTGGAAGAAAGAATATTATTGCAGACTTAGAATTTACTATCCAAAGATAAGGGTTTGGAATAACACCTAGTAAATTTTTTCTCCACCATGTTAATAACATACTATTATAGTGTTGCCTAGTCACTATCAAATGCGAAGGAATGCCATAAAATTTAAACTTCTCACCAAAAATAATCCATTTCTACGGGTAGACCTTGAACTAATTTAGGAGAGAAAAACAAATCGAATGGTAGCCCAAGTTTTTGTTAATTGAATGCTGGAGCTAGAATCCAAAAAAATGTTTTGAGGCACTAAAAACCCTAACAAAATTATATTCAAAATTTTTAATAGTAAGAAAGGAATCATCTGCGAAGTGACCATTGATAAGTTGTGTCTCATGACTAGGAAGGAAAATCCCCCAAATGTGACCTTGAGCATCCTTATGGGAAATTAAATAACCCACCACATTAGCAGTAGGAGTAAACATAGTAGACGTGAGAGGGTACCCTTGTTTGATAGAGCGAAAAAGGTGAAGGAAGTGGAGTGGTGACCATTGATGGTGATTCGGGATGAAATGTTAGAAAAAAAGTGCTAACGGCCTATATGAAGAATTCACCAAAGCTGAGGGATTTGAGAATGACAAGGATGAAAGGCCATTCGATACGATCATAAGCCTTCTTGAAGTCAATTTTGAGGAATAGAGGTCATTACGAGGAAACATGAGCTCATTCCATTCCTTCCTAAATAATAATAAGATTGTCCAAAATGTACCGGCCTTGCACAAACCCAATTTATCCACGATGTATTATTTTGGGTAGAAGATCAACAATGTAAAGAGGCAATGCCTTGGAAATAATTTTATAAGAAACATTTCACAAGATGATGGGCCACCAATTATGCATATTCTCGTGGTCACAATCTTTGGGGATGAACTTGATGTTACCTTGATTGATGAAACTCCCAAGAGATTTATTTTAGAGAGATTCATCAGTAGACATGAAGTAGATTAGGTCCAACAAAGGACCAAGTTGCTTTATAGAATTTACATGGGAAACCATCTAGACTTGGTGACTTGTCATCCACAAGATAGAGAAAGGTCACATGGTCCTCCTCCAAGGTGAGAGGGGCATCACAACAAGTAAGATATTCGGGAAAAATTTTATTGGGCACTACATAAATACATCTTTGCAAGGTATCATATCACTCAATCAAATCCTCACGATCTTGGAAAACTAGATGGTAGTGCTTAACAAAATCAAGAATGATCTCTAGGAGCATAGTAATCCATTGGTGTGAATCATATATAGCTTCGATATGATTACAAGCATGCTTGTCCTGGAGGGATTATAATTTTGATGCAATGGAAATTCTAGCACCACCTATTCCATCAATATGTGGTGTGTGAAAATGAGAAAAATATGGAGCAATGCAAGTTAGAGTATTATGAAGTAAAAACCAAAAATTTTAATTTTCTATGAATAAATAATATATAAACTGTCAATAAGCTGAAAAGCTAAACAAACGAAGAATTTTTGTGAGGTCTCTATTAGACCCAAAATATTTCATGACATTAAATTCATCAAAAATATGACATGTCATATTCCCCTTACCCATTGGGAATTCCATCCTCGGAGTCGAGAATGGAAAACTTATTGGTAAGAAGAAGTTGGTCTGAATCAAAATGCTCAACATGAATGGAGCAAAAATTGGCCCCATTATCCCCTCACCCACCATGTAAAACCTCTCAAGGTGGACTATGTGAGCATCTCGAGAGGAAGATAGGTTTAAGAAAAATTCCCAATATTCTCTAAATTGGATAGAGTAACTTGGATCTATGAGGGTTTGGAAGGAATGGAAACCAATGAATGGGGTGACTCCACTCATGGCTCATCCTTGGATGGAGGAAGGGAAGAGGTGGTCGGCGGAACCTCAATAGAAGGTTTTTCACGAGCTCTTCTTAGTCCCAACCAGAATCCAAACATCAGTCAAGAGGTCTACTTTGGGATTAGAACGATGGGTTGCGTCGGTGCGGGATTAAAGTGAGCAAAATTAGAATTAGCAATCCTAAATGCAATAGTTTAGGACATGACAGGTGAAAACATGTGTTGGGGAGGTTGAAATAAACCACCTTTTGAGAGATACACAGGGACCCAACTTGAATATCTAGATGGTCCCATAGATATTTCACAAGGTCCACTTCGACACACACACACTTGTTAGTTTGAGAAAAAGAAATGCTCCTGCTCATGGAAAATCACCATGCCAATGGGTTTCACAATCTCTGGTAGGAAGGACCAGAGATGAATAGGAAGGCCAAGAAGCTCAATTTAAACTAGGATTTTTAACAAGACTTAGTTGGCTGGATTAAAATCTTGGGTCCAGGGTGAAAGCACAAACAAGGTACCGCCTAAGTAGCAACATGTCACCTTAAGAAAAAGTGTTTGAAGCTGAAAAGGTTCACAAGAAGAAAACAAATAAAACCCCTTAGTGAGGTTACAGGCACCTAAAAATAGGATACCATTAGAATCCCAATGGGTTTTCATATAGTTTTGTAGGTAGAATTCTAAGGGTATGTTGCCACCAAAATAGGCTATAAGGAAATGGTTTCGATACCACTTAACCATAGGATCTAAACATTCATTAGAAATAATAACATATGGGGAGATTTAGAGTCCATACCTCATCGTAAACTTTTGGCATAAACATCCTCGCTCACTTGGGAGCCATTTCCACTAGTTGTAATAGATGTTGCAATGGGAGGAGAGTTGGCCATTTATAAGCTACGCACCACCTTAGCAGAGGGAAATAGTAAGAAAACACTATGATATGACTAAATGGAGACCTCTAGAAAAGCTATGGATGTAAAGTTTTTGCAACAAAGGATGGAAAGTGAAAGTTGTAGTTAAAAGTGATTTTTAATTGTGGATATTATTTTTATAAATTATGACTACTTTAACTTATCAATTTTGGATAAATATCACCCTTATGTGAATTGATGTTTATCAACTATCTTAATCAAATTTTATGTGAAAGCATACTTATATTGATAGATTCATTTACTTTCGTTAAAGGTGAATTTTCATTGTAAATTACCTTATAAATTTTGGATGGATATATAAATAGATTTAAAAATGATTACATATTTACTAAAATAATGTTTAAGAAAATCATATTATTTCTTTTACTTTTAAAATAATTATGATGAGGAAAATAAATGTATTTAACTTATTTATAACTTTAATAACAATTGTTTTAAACAATTTAACCAATTAATTATATTATGATGTAATACAAATTTATACACTCATCACCTTTAATAGTTCTAACTATGCATTTTGTAACCAAACAAACTCCTTGAGTTTTGGGGTCTATGATTCCTAGTCCACCTTTAGGTTTAGGTTGAATTCAATGAGACCAAAAATTAACTCGAAACCAAAAGTACCATCCTACTTGTACCAAATAAATTAGGTACTTAATTTTATGAGATCTTCATACCATTTTTTATAAGGAATCCAAAATAATAAAATTACACGTGTGGAAAGAAAAAAATTGTTGGAACTTTGAATTTTCCCAACCAACGATAACTATTTATTACCCCAATTAAATAGTTTGCTTTTGACTTTGTTGAGATACCAACTACACATATCATAAAGTGATATTCTGTGCAAATAAAATACCAAGGTATCATGATATATCTCCATGTTTGACATGTTTCCATTCCATGGGAATCCACTCAAGAATAGAACCAACTTTAATTGTAAAAAACTCAATTTTTTGATGTGATAATTGAGACGCAGACATACAAATTTAGAATTATTTAATTCTTTTCTTGAATTTTGCATAAATAAAAGAGTGTCATCAACAAATGATAATTGATCACAACAACATTATGAGGAATATAAATTCCATATATGAGTTACAAATGGTTAGCTCTTTCTAATAGGTAACCCAAGGCATCATCTATGAAAACATATAAGAATGGAGATAGGGGACATCCTTTTCTAATGGATCGCTGTAAAGGGATAGAATCAAATATGGATTTATTAATAATTATGTGAGTATTAGCATCTTTGAACAACATTTGAACATGAGCACAAATTTGGGCTCCAAAACCCAACCATTGCATCATTTTGAGGATAAAATCCCACCTAATTCTATCATACACTTTGTCAAAATCATGACTTGAATTTTATGCCCATTCACTAACTTCCCAAGCCAAAATTAGGTTTTCAAGAATATATCTTCCTCTAAGGAATCATGTTTATTCTTTTCTAACAATCTCATGAGCCACATGATTATTTTTAATGGCGAGTGTCTTCGCTATAATTTTAAAAGAAGTATTTAAAAGCATAATAGGTTGCTTCCTTAATTTTACGAAAAGTATTTATAAGAATTGTTATAAGTGATTTGCAATGCTTCCTTAAAATCTATAAGTTTGTATTTTAGGAGCAATTAGTTTAACAAAATTGACCTCAAATGTTGAGTTGTATGTTTAAGAGAAGAATAAATTAAGTAATTTTAGTTTTAAAATATTTTGTAAGTTATTATTTTGTTCATTTGTAGTGAATAGAATAAATTATTTACTTTTAATTTTTAAATAAATTTAATTTTTAGTTGTATTTGATATGTTCTTTTTAAAATATGAATTGAAGTTTGTATGTTATTAATTAATACAATTTTGTTAAATATATTTTGTAAATTAAGAAATAACATTGACATTTATATTAATAAATATTGTTATTTTTCTATGTTATTCATAGATATATAGTTGGTGCACCTGAGAAAGAGTTGGATTAGATATATTGCTTGTTCTTCCATGTCTTGTTCAAACATTGTTGACATTTTTGGAGGCGAAACAAAAACATGGTTGAGGTTGTGGGATCAATGTATTTTGGAATTTCTTTCATGACTATAACAATTCACATTCAATGATAAAATCAATCTCACTTAGGTTGGTGTGCCTTACCTATGCCAATATGTTATAATACTTATGCTAATGGGGGAAAATTTGCACTAAAGGTACCACTCTAATTAACATAATGGTTGATTAGAAGAATACTTATGTTTGTTGCCTCTATTCGAGGTTTACTATGCCTCTTCAGTGTATCTTGGAATTGTTTTGCTAACCCTACAAACCTTATGTGCCTTACTATGTAAATCAAACATACCTCTTTAATGTATTTTTAAATCTATTTAATGACTATAAAAACCCTCATTTTTACTATCAATGCAACATTACAACTCCTTTTGGTGCAAGTGCTAATTTATAATTAGATGATAATTTATTTAATGTGAGAAGGACCCCTCTCAAAGTGGTTGGAATTGTCTCACATAAAAATGTTAATGCCTCAACAAAAATGGAAAAAGTGATTCCAAAAATGAAAAAAGTAGTAAAAATGATATTTGTAAGATATATTTACTATTGTAATCGCCCAATATATTAAATTTATAAGATATTTACAAGAGCAGGGGTGACTAAACAACTCCTAGTCCCACGAAAAATCCGTGAAGGCACTAGGAAACACACAAATATAAACAAATAATTCCACAAGGGAAAACATCAACACCACATTAAAACAAACTAAAGAACACTAAGTGCATGCCACCACTCTAGGAGGAGGAGGATCATTTAAAGGAGGGATGTAAACCCCATTAGATGGCACATATGAAGGAAGATCAACCTACAAGTCATCCTAATCAGGAATTTGAATCTATAGAGGCACCATAATTCCCCAACCAGGGGGAAGAGAGCTAAAAAACACCTAAGTTACATGTGGAGGAGAGGAAAAACACAGAGAACTATCCATAACCTTCCCTAGTGGAGGAGGACTCTAGCCCAGACTTGCATTGGATGGATCGAAGGGTGACCCTAGAGAGAGGAGGAAAGATGGCTATAAGAGTGGATTATATGATGTGGTCGGTGGATAACATGGCAAAGATGTACGGTGGTGGTAGCAAAAAGGATCGGGAGGGAACCGAATCATCGTGTAAGGAACACTCCCCAATTTACAAGTATTTCTTGTAGGTGAGAAAACTATAGAGTAATTTTTTTAACATGAGTTTGAATTTGTATGTGCATAGAAGAAAAAAATCCACTTTATCCTTATTGTAAAATAAATTAATAGATTGATCATTATGGAAGATATCAATATTATGAGCTTTCCAAATTTGAAAGAGAATATAGGAGCTAAAAATGTCATAGAGATTTAATATAGGAAGGAAAAGAACTGAAATCTCTAAACAACACCATCTACCAATGAAATAATTCGGGGTGGTAGCGTTGAAAAAAGTATGAATCCAAGACCAAGTGGCTTGATCATGAGAGCATAACCAAAATAAATATTTAAAAGATTCTAGATAAGAGTAGAAGAGGTAGTTAAGATTAGGAATTCTAATTTGATTGACTCGTTTGCTAACAAGAAGACTCTCATAAGTAAGGCACTATAGAAAATAGTTGACTTTAGGTTACGACAAAGGGTTCCACGAATGAGAAATCCAAGTAGTCAAGGAAGATTGAAGCCCCAATGAGTATCAATTTTGGAAATGGTAGGAAAAATAGGACTAAAAATCTAGTAAATTATTTCGACATTATAGTGAAAAAATCAATAATGTGATTTCACTGCCAATCCCGCCACCAACATTTGGAGGTTTAATACCCATATTATGAATCATGACATACAACACCAACTCTTGAATTCTATGGATAGACAAAATTCCTAAATTGTAAATATTGAATTTCATCTTGAGCTCAGGCCAGGAAATTCAGTCTCTGCAGGAAACCAAATCTTGAATGGTGTGAATCCCTTATCAAGATAAATAGAGAGATTCGATGCCCGAAGTTTGAACAAGTTGGATATTATCTTCTGTTATATCTTTGGTAGTGTAAAATTCAGACCGGTGTATAATGTTTACATGCTCAATGTTTGTTGATGTCTCCCTATCACTCTCTACATGACTGTTATATGCATTGCTGATAAATTTTGAATGACCATTCCATCCTCCATTACGTAATACCTTGTATAAATTAATTAAGAGGATGCAAAATGGGATGCGTGAATAGGTTTCCAATGTTTATTTTATTGTTTTTTAAAACCCTAAAGCTAGAACCATCTACAAATTCCTCATCATGACGGGATTGGCCATGGACATCGAAATATTCATCCTTTTCGATCAAACAACTTGGTGATATGCGCATGCAAGGGGAAAACAAAATTTAATAAATGGATGTAAATTTTAATGAAGGATATTACAATTATATAGTGGAGGGAGGGACATGAAATGAAAAAGAAAGAAAAATGAAAATGAAAACAAGGTTAAATTTTGTGTTTTTAAAATAGTATTATGTGATGTAGGTTCAACTAAGAGGTTTTCATGAGCTCTAGATGGACTCTTGAATGTTTGGCTCTATCCCAACCACATTACACATGTCAATGGAATGTTATGGAACTTTACATGCAAATGGGAAAGTTAATCTTTGTTAATGTTATTGTTTTTTATTTAATCAATCATAATAGATGTATTTGTATTGATTTTAGAATGGGGTTTATTAACGTGAAATAAATTTGTGTCATATTATTATTGGTGGAAAATGTATTAATGTCCCTTCCATGTTCGTGTTGGTGGGAGAATGCATGATTTTTTCTTTTTTTTGAAGGTGAGGGAGATTTTCTGGTCATGAATTTGGGCCATGGTTAGCAATGAAAGACTTTCACACATGTTTATGTATTTTTATCTATAAACAACTAATAATTTCATAACTTTATTTGTAATTTTCATATTCATAGGTGATAGATGGTGTTAGAAATATTTAAACATTGTCATAGTTAATTGTGATCCTTAGGCTAATAGGGGTGAAAATAAAATGGAGGCATCCATCTAACTAATATCTTATGTTAATAATGGTACCACGAGAACCTTCGTATTTAGCTCGAGTGAAACATATGAATATGATAATGAACATGCTTGGTTTCTAAGGCTTGATGCACCTTAGAATAAACACAAATCCATACTAGAGGAAACCCTCTCACTAACATAATTGTTGATTAGTTGTCAAAAACATATATTTTGATCTTGATATTGAGGTCGATATGCTTCTTTAGTGCATATTGGAATTGCTTTGACGACTAGTAAAACTTATGTGTCTTACTATTAATATAATAATACCTCTTTAGTGCATCTTGAAATTTCTTTGATGACTCTACAACCCCTCATATGTAACTACCGGTTTATCATTTCACCTCCTTTTAGTATAAGGCCTACTATATTATATTTTTGAAATTTATTTTAATTGTACCTTATAATGATATGAGGGTAATTACGAGTTAACTATGACACTTTTTAAATAATAAATAATGTTCATATTTTAGTATATAATTAGCCGAGAAGATTGAAAATAATAGAAATTATAACTAAACACATCATCAATGTCATTTAATACATTTTATATAACAACATGCCCATTAAAATTTGGACTAAGATAAGGAAGACAGAAGTCCCACATAATTAATAAATTTTAGAGTTGTCTAAATTAGACCGATTTGCAGGAATGTATTACTTTATCATTCATCAATACAAATATAAAATTTCATTGAATTTAATTCAACATATATTGTGGATTTTTTTGTATTGATATTGTCATGTTTTTGCTCTTCCATTTATAACTCTTCAATATTTTAATGTTATCATTATATTTCTTTTTGATATTGAAATTCTTAAATTTATGCAATTCCTTACCCCTTTATATGAATTTTATTGGAAATGTACCAATAAGTTATAATAAAAGGTTGTTAGTTTGCATATATTGCTCAATAGACCAAAAAATGCTAAAAAACACATGGTACATACAAATAATATTAATAAACAAAACAAAGTGTAACAAATAATGTACAAGCAACAAAAATGAAGGGAGGTGGTGGTGCATTATCCTTAGGAGACACACCTCAAGAAGGAGGTTTATAAAAAATGAAGGCACCACCCACCGATCTTTTTCAAAAGTGTTACAAAGAATATAAAAGGAAATAATAAGTCAACACCTAGGAGGTAGAGGTATGGCCATTTGAAATTTCCCTACACTAAAGAATGACACCAAGATGAGTGAACAAAATATTTTTACCAAGTGGTAGGATCTAGTCCCTCCATGAGAAAGAGGAGTAGGGAAGCCAATGCGGGGTTGACTATGATATTTTCTAAGCAACGACAATGGCGAACCTTATGGAGACTGATTTTGAGGTACACAAAACATAGTGTATCTAGCACTCCTCAATGGTAAAAATACTCTTGACAGTGATGAAATTCAATTTCCACATTCTTGGACTTGGATGGGATTTGTATTAACATCAAAGATATCACAATAAATTTTTTATTTGTAAAAAAATGAGGGTTAATTCCATCTTTATTGAAAACAAATACATTTGTATATTTCCATAAGCAAAATAAAATAACTAATATTTGTTAATTCCAAAGAAAATAAATGTAGGAGTGCTAATTAGCGTGATCTCTAAAGAAAATCATATATAAATTTAAATTCTATGTATGAAAGGTTTGAAAATTTCATGAATCCAAATCTAGTATGATTGAGCTCAAATGTTTTAGGGTGAGAACACATTGGACACCTAGATCAAATGTTTAATATAAATTGTTTAATTATGTATATTTAAATTAAATAATAACATTGACAATGATGTTAATAAACAATTTTGTTGATCTATGTTATTCGTGGACACATAGTTGGCACACGTAAGCAAGAGGTTTATTAGATACATTTCTTTCTCATCTACCTCCGCCAAGCGTTGTCAATGTTTTTGAAGGTAATAAAGGCAAAAGTGGTTAGATGTTATGGGATCGATGCATCTTTGAATTAATTATACGAATCTAATAATCCTAATTTAATGATAAAATCAATCCCACTTAGTTTTGCATTCCTTACATGTAATAATATATTACAATCCTTATATCAATAGGGGAAAATTGACACTGAAGGTACCCCTCTCACTAACATAATTGTTGATTGGAAAAATATGTATATTTTGGTCTTGATTCTAAGGTTGAATATGCATCTTCAGTTTACCTTGGAATTAATTTGCCAATCCTAAAAATATTATGTTCCTTACTACCTAAATCGAACATACCTCTTTAATGCATTTTAAAATTCCTTTAACGAATCTACAAACCCTAATTTTTACTATCAATGCAACATTATAACCCCTTTTAGTACAAATGCTAATTTATAATTAGAATATAGGTTATCTAATCTGATAAGCCCCCAAATAGGTTGGAATGCTCTCACACCAAAATGTTAATGCATCACCAGAAATGGAAAAAGTGATGCCAAAATGAGAAAAGCATTGAAGATGATTATAAGATATTTACATCTTTGACAATGTAAAAATCAAACTGTTTAATGTTTAAATGTTTGATGTTTGTTGATTTATTCCTATCACTCTCTACATGACCATAGGATGAATCTATGATAAATCTAGAATGACAGTCCATTCTCCATCATGGAAATCCTTATCCAAATGAATTAAGAGGATGCAACATGAGGTGTGTGATTAGGTGTTCAATTATTTTCTTGAAATAGAAGAGTCTTGTAATTCAGGAAGAATCAAAATAAAGTGTCATCTTCATCTCATCAGTGATTATAAGTTTCCACTAAATGGCCACCCAAGGAAGCCCCGATGATGCCAAAAAATTCCACTATAGTCAAAACGAGAGCCCCAAATTTAGAAATATAGAGCGTAATTGGAGTGTAACCAATTCCCTTCCTATATCATATGATTTATTATGTGAATAAATCTATATTATTTCTTATGTATCTCTTTTATGACATCTACAAAACCCTAAAGCTAGAACCCTCTACAAATACCTCATCATGGTGGGGATTAGCCATGAACATCGACATCTTCATCCTTATCAATAAAATAACTCAGTGATATATGCATACAAGGGGTACAAAAAATTCACTAGATGGATTTAGATTTGAATGGGGGATATTATAATATATATCATAGGGAGGATACATGGAAATGAAAAAGAAAGAAAAATGAAAACAAGGTGAAATATTGTGTTTTTAAAACATGATTGATGAGGGAGCATAACTTGCAGAGACCATAACTTTTGATCCGACTGTTGGATTGTCCTGAAATTTTACATGGTGGTAGATATACATTACTAATATGTTGGGGTCAACTCTTGCAAGGTTGTGCCCATTTTGGCACGTTTTTCAGGCCCGAATTCCTTCTAGTAGCCTAAAATTGGCTCATAATGTTTTTTTCACTTTTGACTAGGTCTTAGAACTTTAATAACTTTTGTTGTGCTTGTTAGAATAAGTCCAAATTTTGTGTGAGCCCTAATTTATGAAGGCATATTTGGCACGCAAAATTTGGGGTCCATCAAGTTGTTTTGCTAGTAGGTAATTTTTGGCATTTTAGGGTTTTTAGAGTAGACATGAAATAAAAGGAGGATTGTAATGATGTAATAGATCAGTGTGGATTCCAGAATGAGAAGTAATCTATTTTGAAACTCCGGGTTTTATTTACAAATTTTTTATGTGTGTTTTTGAGGTATTTCAACCTCTTGCAGCTAGATTCACATCAATTGGTATCAGAGCAGGATTTTGATCTTGTCGAAATAGTTAAGGTAACATATTACAATTTTTTTACCTCTATTTTATATGATCATGGCTAGATGCGGGAGGGGAGGTTATGCCCAAATGAATAGGCATATGCAAGAGCTATAGAGATAAGTTGTTGAGCTCACAGGAGAAGTCACCCGCCTTAGAAGGAGACATGCAAATGGGGATGCAGACCCAGATAGTGATATTGAAGAAGGACCTCCATTAGTGAATGAAGGAGGAGATGAAGAAGATAATGAGAGAGATGAAGAAACCTTAAATGAGAGACCATTTGAGGAGAGATTGATCCAGGCTTTAGAGGGAAAGGATGACGACATCAAGATTACTGTTCCTGATTATGGTGGAGGGTTACGACCAGAGGAGTTGATTGATTGGTTAAATTGAATGGAAAAATTATTTGAGTGGAAAACCTGTTCAGAGGAGAAGAATTTTAAGTTTGCATGCACTAAGTTGGCTGGACATGCATTGATCTGGTGGGATCACCTACAAAATTAAAGAAAAAGGAATGGAAAGGGAAAGATTCAAAAATGGAATAAAATGGTAAAGAAGTTGAAAGAAAAATTTCTTCCTGTAGATTATGCTCAGACACTCTTTCAGAGATTCCAAAACCTAAGACAAAAGGATCTCAGCATTGAGGAGTATACTAATGAATTTTACAAGTTATCAATCAAGGTGGAATGGGGAGAGTCTGAAGAACAGAAGGCTACATAGTACATAAATGGGTTGAGTTTCACCATACAAGATGAGCTGAGTATGCTCCGGATCCATAGCCTGGATGATGCTTATCAACTCGCATTAAAGGAAGAAGAAAATAATAATAGGAATAATTTTAGTAGAGGTGTGAAGATACTTCCATCATCATATCTAATGAGAGGCAGGGGTAGATTTGAATCTACAAAAGGTGAATCCTCTAACACGGAAGGGCATGAAGATTCTGGTCAAAGCCATGATAACTACCAAAGAGGTAGGGGTTTTAGAGGGGAAGAGGTTATAATGGAGGACGGGGTTGGAATAGCCCCTAAAGGAAATATACATGTTACAGATGTGGTGAAGAGGGGCACATAGATTTTGATTGTCTGCACTATCCTACAAATGATAGATGGTAAGGAGAACAACCACGATTAAATCATAGTTAAAGTGAAGAGGAAGAAGAAATGGAGGTTATTGCAAACTTGGGTGAAACCCTCATGATAAGGAGGACAATGATTGTCCCAAGGAAGGAGAAAGAACATGATGTTGTTTGTGCTAATTCATGGCTACGAAACAATACATTTCAAAAAGATGCACCTCCAGGAGGAAAGGTATGTAAAATTATTATTGATGGTGGTAGTTGTGAAAATATGGTTTCAACTATGATGGTTGATAAACTCAATCTGAAATGTGAGAAGCACCCATATCCCTATCGTATATCATGGTTCAAGAAAGGGAATGAGGTAACCATATAGATAAAAGATTCCTTATAAAGTATTGATTGGGAATACCTATAAGGATGAGGTGTGGTGTGATGTTATCCCAATGGATGCATGCCATATATTATTGGGTAGGCCTTGGCAATATGATAGAAAGGTTACACATGATGGAGGGAAAAATACATATACCTTTTGGAAGGATGGTGTAAAGGTGGTCTTGTTACCCTTCAAGGAAGAAGAGAAGAGTGAGGGATTATTGGCTACAAAAGAGTTTGTTACAGAAATGGAAGAAGTTGGATGGTGTTATGCACTAATGTCAAAGAAGGTGGAGATAGAAGATTTTAATATACCTGTTGCTACGAGAAAAGGTACTAAAAGAATACAAATATGTCATACCAGATGAGCTACCAGATGGGTTACCTCCAAAGTGAGATATTCAACACCATATTGATTTGATCCCAAGATTGGCCCTTCCAAACTAGGCAGCCTATCGGATGAGTCCAACATAGAGTGAAGAGTTGAATAGACAAGTGACATATCTAATACAGAAAGGGTTAGTGAGAGAAAGCATGAGTCCATGTGTAACTCTAGCGCTATTGACTCCCAAAAATATGGATATTGGAGAATGTGTGTATACAATAGAGTAGTAAACAAGATCACAATCAAGTATCGGTTCCCAATTCCGTGATTAGATGATATGATGGATGTGCTAGCAGGAGCCCGATATTTTAGAAAGATTGACCTACGGAGTGGGTACTACCAGATCCAAATCCGTGAAGGGGATGAATGGAAAACTGCTTTCAAAATAAAAGATGGATTATACGAGTGGATGGTGATGCCATTTGGGCTATCTAATGCACCCAGTACATTCATGAGGTTGATGAACAAAGTACTCCGAGAATATAATGGTAAGTTTTTGTTGTCTATTTTGATGATATTCTGATATTTAGTAAGACAGTGGAAGAACACTTATTGCATATGAAATTAGTGTTAGACTTGTTACGTAAAGAGAGTCTATATGCAAACTTAAAGAAGTGTAGATTTCTTCAGAAGAGTCTTGTTTTTTTGGGATTTTTCATATCAGAGGATGGAGTGAGGATGGATGAGGAAAAAGTAAAGGCAATTTTGGAATGGCCTATTCCAAGGAATGTGATAGAGGTTTTAGTTTTCATGGATTGGAAAATTTTTATAGGAAGTTCATCAGAATTTCAGTAGCATTTTTGCACCCATAATAGAGTGTACAAAAGGGAGGGAGTTTGTATGGAACAAGGCAGCAACATATAGTTTTGAATTGTTAAAGAAGAAAGTGTCAGAAGCACTTGTTTTGGTATTGCCAGATTTTATAAAGGTCTTCAAGGTTGATTGTGATGCCTCACATGTCGGGATTAGAGATGTGTTGAGTTAAGAAGGATGACCTATGGCATTATTCAGTGAAAATATAAATTAAGTAAGGAGGAAATATCCTACTTATGATGTGGAATTTTATGCTATTGTTCAGGCATTAAGGCACTAGAGACATTACTTGGTAGCTAAGGAATTTGTACTCTTTACTAACCATGAAGCCTTGAGGTATGTAAACACACAGAAGAAACTAAATAATTCAGTAAGCAAAATTAAGTTGTTGATGCCTTGAGTAGGCGTGTATCCCTTTTGACAACAATGGAAAATAAAGCATCCTGGGGTTTGAGGCAGTTAAGGAATTGTATGAAGGTGATCCATATTTTGGTGATGTTGTGAGACAACTTAAGGAGCCTACTGATAGCGGTGATTCTTTTGATTATTTGATGCAAGATGGTTATTTGTTTAGGGGGAAACAATTGTGCATCCCTATTGGTTCAATGAGAGAAAAATTTATATGAGAATTGCATAGTGGGGGGTTGGCTGGAAACTTTGGTATTAGTAAGACAATTTCTCTTGTTATAGAAAAGTTTTATTTGCCAAAGTTAAAGAGGGACATAAGTAGGATTGTAGCAAGATGTAGAGTGTGTCAAATGGCTAAGGGCCATGCACAAAATACTGGGATATATATGCCATTACCTATCCATACAGTGCCGTGGGTTGATCTGAGTATGGATTTCATGTTAGGGCTTCCTAACACATAGCAAGGGAATGATTCTATCTTTGTTGTAGTTGATAGATTCTCTAAGATGGCACATTTCATCTCTTGTAAAAAACTAATGATGCTTCTAGAATTACAGATTTGTTATTTTCAGAAGTGGTTAGATTGCATGGAATTCCAAGAACGATCACTTGATTGGGACACGAAGTTTTGAGTCACTTTTAGATGACTCTGTGGAATAAATTTGGGACACGGATACATTTTAGTAGTGCATATCACCCCACTGATGGGCAGACAAAAGTAGTGAACAAAAGCTTGGGAAATCTCCTACGTTGTATAGTTGGAGAAAATCCAAAATAATGGGACTTAGCTTTACCTCAAGCTGAGTTTGCCTATAATAGCTCGGTAAACAAGTCAACAGGAGGTCTCCTTTCCATATTGTATATGGTAGGAATCCCAAGGGGGTCCTAGACCTAATTTTTCTACCCGGTGAAGATGAAACTAGTGATGATGCAGAAGCATTTGCAGAACACATTCTACAGTTGCAAGATGAAGTGAGGGAAAAGTGAAAGTGAGTAATGCACAATATAAAATAGTTGTAGATGTCAGTAGGAGAGTAAGTGTATTTGAAGAAGGATATATGGTGATGGTTCATCTTAGAAAAGATATGTTTCAAAGGGGACATATAATAAACTCAAGTATAAGAAGATTGGGCCATGTAGGATTATGAAGAAAATGAGTGATAATGCCTACAAGGTGGAGCTACCTAAAAACTTTGCTATCTCACTAGTTTTTAATGTTTTTGACTTATATAAGTTCCTAGGTCATGATGAACATGTTGCAGAGGAGGAAGAAATAAACTGGAAGCAACAAATGCCGAAGAAGAAAAAGGAGAGGGTAATGCGTGTCTTGGACCAAAAGACAGTCACTACTAGACATGGGAACTACAACATATATTTGGTACAGTGGGAAGGTTTGCAACAAGAATAAAATACTTGGATTCCTGAGTGGGAGTTGAAGAAAATTGACAGTGCAAAATTAGATGAATTCCATCAATAGAATTCACAAGAGCTGAATTCTTTTCAACCAGGGGAGAATGATGCGGGAGCATAACTTGCGAGAGACCAGAACTTTTGATCCGACTGTTGGATCTTCCTGAAATTTTATAGGGTGGTAGATATACATTAGTAATATTCTAGGGTCAAATTTTCCTGCAAGGTTGTGCCCATTTTGGCACGTTTTCAGGCCTAGATTCCTTCATCTAGTGGCCTAAAATTGGCTCGTAATGTTTTTTTCGCTTTTGACTAGGTCTTAGAACTTTAATAACTTTTGTTGTGATTGTTAGAATAAGTCCAAATTTTTGTGAGCCCTAATTTATGAAGTCATATTTGGCATGCAAAATTTTGGGTCCATCCGAGTTGTTTTGCTAGTAGGTAATTTTTGGCATTTTAGGTTTTTTGGCATTTTAGGGTTTTTAGAGTAGACATGAAATAAAAGGAGGATTGTAATGATGTAATAGATCAGTGTGGATTCTAGAATGAGAAGTAAGATATTTTGAAACTCCTAGGTTTTATTTGCAAATCCGTTTATGTGTGTTTTTGGAGGTATTTCAACCTCTTGCAGCTAGATTCACATCAATGATTATACAATGTAAGTTCAACTAAGAGGTTTCCATGAGCTCTATTGGCCTCTTGAGTGTTTGGATCTACACGAACCACATTACACATGTCAATGGAGTGTTATGGAAATTTTTATGCAAATGGGGGAAGTTAATCTCTGTTAATGTTATTTTTGTCATTTTATTATATTTTGTGCTCTTTTTTTTTACTTGATCAATAATAATATATGTATTTGTAATGTTTCTAGGTTGGGGTTTGTTGATGTGAAGTAAATTTTTTCCATGTTATTATTGGTGGTAAATTTATTAAAGATTCTACTATATTCATGTTGGTGCATAAATGCATGAATTTTCTATATTTTGAAGGCGAGTGATATTTTATGGTCACAATTCTAACCCATGGTTAACATTGATAGTTATTCACACGTGATTTTGTATTTTTAACTATAAATAATCAATAAATTCATAACTTTTATTGTAAGTTTATTATTGATAGGTGTGAGTGTCACAAATCTTTAGACATAGTCATAGTTAATCGTGATCCTTAGACAAATAGGGTGAAATTGCAATGAAAGTGGCCCTCTCACTAATATAATATACCAATAATGGTGACACCCAAACTTTCATTTTTTAGCTTTGGTGGCACGAACAATGGTGAAAATAAGATTTCTTGGCATTATAGACTTGGTTTACCTTAGAATAGGGAAAAAACACATTGGATGTGGTCCTCTCACTAACATAATGGTCGACTTGTTACATGATACATATGTTTTTAGAATTTTTATCAAGGACGAATATGCATTTTCACTACATCTTGGAATTTCTTGGTTAACTTCACAAACCCTACGTTCCTTACTACCATTTTTAGGCATACCTCTTTAGTGAATCTTTAAATTTCTTTGAAGACTCTATAATCCATCATATTTAACTATCGATTTATCATTGCTCCTCCTTTTGGTGCAAGGGATAATATATTATATTTTATAAATTTATTTGAATGATCCCTTAGAATGATTGGAGGGTAGGTATGAGTTAACTATATTTTTTAGATACTAAATTTAATGTTGATAATTTAATATATAAGTATCCAAGAAGACTATAAATATTAGAAAATATAGCTGAAAAAATCATCAACATAATTGAATACTTTTTAGATATCAATGGGCCCATTAAAATTTGAACTTGGACGAGGAAGAAAGAAGTCCTTCCTATTTAACCAAATTTAAATTTGTCTATATTAAATTTATTTGTAGGCATGTATTACTTTATCATTTATCAATACAAATATAATTTTTCAATGATTTTATTTCATCATGTATTATAGGAATTTTTTGTATTGATATTTTCATGCTTTTGGTCTTCCATTTCCAACTCTTCAATATTTTTATGTTATCTTTATGATTTATTTTTTATATTACAATTCTTAATTTTATCCAATTTCTTTACCCCTCTATGTGAATTTTATTAGAAAATTAATAATAATTTATAATAAGATGTGGTTAGTTGGCATAAATTGGCCAAATAGACCAAAATATGCCAACAAACACATGGTACATACAAGAAATATTAATTACAAACCATGTGTCACAAATCATGTAAAACCTACAACACTAAGGGAGGTGGTGGTGCATCATCCTTGGGAGGCACACCCAAAGAAGGAGTTTCATCAAAATTCAGGAACCACCAACTATTCTTTCTCAAAAATTTTATAAAGAATATAACAAAAACAATACCTCAACACCTGTGTGGTAAAGGTATGACCATTTGAACACTTCAATACACTAAACAAGGACACAAAGATGAGTGGACCAAATATTTTTACAAAGTGATAGGATATAGCCCTCCAATGAGAAATAAGAGTAGGGAAATAATTTTAGGATCGACCATGTCATTGTCTACTTGTTGAGAATGGAGAACCATGCAGAGGCTGATTTTGAGGTACACAAATAATATTGCATATAGCACTACTTGATGGTAAAATAAATATTTAGAGTGATGAAATTTAATTTCCACCTTCTTGACCTTGGATGGGATTTACATTAACATTGAGGATATCACAATAAAACTTTTATTTTCAAAAAAGTGAGGATTAATTCCATATTTATGTAAAATATATACATTTCTAGATTTCCGTAAGTGAAATAAAATAGCTGATATTTATAAATTCCAAAGAAAATAAGTGTGGTCATGCTAGTTAGCATGATATCCAAAGAAAATCAAACATAAATTTAAAGGCTATGTATGAATGGTTTGAAAAATTCATGAATCCAAATCTAGGATGATTGAACTATAGGGAAAATCAAAATAAATGCTTAAATGTTTTAGCGAAAACACACTAGACACCTAACATTGAGGATTCCAACATGCTCGATACTTTTCCATAAAGGAAATCACTACTAAACCAAACATAAAAATAAGTGAGATACTTTGGGTTCTAGCTTAACGTTTAGAAAATTATTATGTTTGGAAAGTAAATTGCAAGGAGAAACATTTAAAATCCATATTTTGTTAAGATTTTCCAAGTCCGGGGAGAATTTACTCATAATATGATATAGAATCCTAAGTGTGTGTTTTACACATTGTATCACATTTCCATTACCAATACTTCTACCAAGCAAAAGGTTGTTGTAGCCAAATTTTATATAACATTACATCTTAAATATGTTCTTGGATATGAAGAAAATATGGGAAGTCTAAACTTAAGTTATTAATATTCCTCGTAAGTAATTCAAAGAGATATAAGCTTGAGAAGAGATGAAGTCATGTATAGAAATACTTCCTTATTTGAAAAATCAAAAGTATTTCATAACATGAATTTTAAGAAGATAAATACAAGTAGAATTCATTTTATGAGACCACCAAAAGTGTTGGGCATTGAAAGATAGCCTATGTATGAAACCATCCCTCACTCGCTTAAGATGTGGCTTTGTTAATTTAAAATTTTACTAGATTATTTTGGCAATAAAAGACCCTTCAATTTTAACTAATGTTATGATGATGAAAAGAGTTTGAAATCCTATGTTTTTCCAACAAGGTTTTCTATAGGGATAACTCATTCATTTGCAATGTCTCAAAAAAATTAGATATCATTTCCTTAAAAAATATACACTACTTTCTTAACAAAAAGAGAAATTCATTTGTTACGAATGTCCTTAATTACTATTCCAACTTTTTTCTTAAGGGATATAAAAATTATCTGATGTGGATTTATGAATTTTTCATTTATTTAACACTAGCCCATAAAATGACTCTAAAAATATTTAAAAATTATCATACGAGGCTTTAAAGAGAACCCAACTTGAAGAGTACTAAACATGGGTAAAAGAAATACTTTTATACATACCTAAAACTTTACTTTGATTGAAATATTATTTTTAATCTAAAAGGTTATTATTTTCCAAACAATGAACCACATATTGAAAAAAATAGAAGGAGAAGTACAATTGAAAGAAAAAGGAATACTTAGGATCTTGACTAAATCATCATCTATGATCCACTTCCATTGAGATAATTTAAGATAGTAGGGGATATGAATCATACTTTACCTAAAACATTGTGTCTTGTTCCATTGCAAATTTGAACCGAAACTCTATAAAAGACATCCAAATAATGAAGAGATTCGTTAAAAAAATTCTTATAATTTAAGATAGTAGGGGATATGAATCATACTTTACCTAAAACATTGTGTCTTGTTCCATTGCAAATTTGAACCTGAAACTCTATAAAAGACATCCAAATAATGAAGAGATTCGTTAAAAAAATTCTTATTTTGAAAGGGTGAGAAAAGAGTCATAAAAAAAAAAGTTATTGATAAATTACATAGTAACAGGAGGAGTAATCCTATAATTAATACCCTCTCATCATTATGCATAAGAAATTATCTATAGTATTCTATTGTAAGAGTACACACAACAAGAGAAAGAGGGATCCTTTTTGTATTGAGTGAAAGAGACAAAATTTTTCTAACTTGTTGCCATTATTTGTCAAATATGTTGAGGCCTTAGAGGGAAAAACTATGAAAATGAATAATTCTCCAAAACTCGGGGCATTGAGAATGAATGAATTAATGGTCATTTTATGTGGTCATAATATGTTAAAATTCCAACCTAAGGAAGATGAATCTCTTTCGAGAGACACGTGACCATTCCATGATTCCTCGAAATACCATAATATTATCAAGAATATAATTATTTTTAATAAAATCCTTTTTATGTGGTATAATGATAAGTTATAGGCATGATAAGATGGAGATGAAGGAACAAATATTTGTAAATGATATTATAGGAGCCATATAGAATATTAATCGATCACCAAATAATAATTAATTTTGGATATCCTACTTTAGGGATGAACTTAATATTGCCTTTATTAATTATATTATATAATAATTTTTGTTTCAAGATATTCTCTATAAACTTGAAGAAATTATAGCATGATGAAGTCCAAATTTTCCTTATATAATTCACAAGGAAAGTCATCCATGCATAGAAATTTTTCAAGTAGCCATGCTTTAAACAACAAAAAGTAGTTCCTTAAGAGTGAGAGGTGTGTTACAAATATTTTCAGCTAAGGGGTTCACTTTGTATGGAAACATGCCAAGACATTCCTACAATGTTGAATTTCTCTCTGTTGTATAATCTTGAGCTTATAACCCAAATTTGTAATGTCCCACAAAATCCAAGGAAATTTCACATAGAATGGTGAGATGTGCATACATAGTTTGGATGTATTTCATGCAATCCTTGGCATGTTTGAGTATGATGGATTTTAAAAATAATATAGTTTCACATTCTTCATATTTAATCTAGCACATGTGAGATATGATTTGAGACTCTTTTACATCATGAATTCCCATAATATTGAGATTGTGTTTCAGATTAGGGGTTATATAGTGTACTTGTATATAAAAGGGGTATTATTCAAAATATGATGAAACTATTTGTAATTGGTTTTTAAGTGTTCCATCTATCTTGACCCTAACCCTATTTTATGTACTATAGAAGTGAAAAGGAAACATTGTTCATCACCTCATTCCACCACTTAATATAATTGGTAGTAAAGGGAGGATGTAGATCTGAATATCACACATCGATGATAATTTAGACACTTCTCTCATGGTTAAGGAGTGAAGTTTTTAGAAATAATTAAAGAGGGGAAATTTTTAAGGTATACCACCCTATTTGAATTGGTAAGTGATGCAGCTATGATAAGATAAAACAAGATTGTAAGGATATAAATTTAATGAAAACTAGAAAGGTTAAAGGATAACAAGTTTTTCTTGGAGATTATGTCATGCTTGAGGTGTTAGAGAACTCAATTATTGTCAGCCACAAAATTGGAGCACATAAAATATTATTTGTGAGTAAATGTCAACTACTAGAAGAGAGGTTTTAAAATTCCCGTTGATTTTAAAAATAAAACCATGCTTTACATTATCTAAGGCACTAATGAGAAGAATTTTTCCTCATCTTTTTGATTCCCTACCATATTAAATTAAACAATGTAACATCAGGGAAAAATTTTAGTGGCGAATTTTCGTAAACTCACAAATATTAGGGATTTTGGAAATTGGAAATGGTGAATTTTCAGCAGTCGGTTGCCACCTACTTCACCTAAAATTTCAACCAACAAGTCATTTGTATGGGTTAGTTCACCTATTATTTATATGTAAAAATTAACTTATGTATGTATTCGCGAGGTATAATACATAGCCTAGGGGTTTCAGGGGGTACCCATTTAATATAGACATCTAACAAAGAGTGGTTGTCCATCCAACTTAGGTTGGACAGACAACCATTGTCTACTCATCCAACCTAGCTATGCAACTGGGTTGGAAGGTTGTCCATTGTCGTCATCCAACCCAAAGGTTGGAAAACCGGGTTGGATGGAAGACATTATATGACCGTCTAACCTAGGTTGGGTGACTATCCATCGTTTACCATACAACATAGGTTGGACAAATGGGTTGGACGATAAATAATGTAAGGTTGTTTAACTCGGGTTTGATGACCTTCCATCATCTTCCGTACAACTTGGGTTGGATGAAATCTAACCCGAATGTATGACATACGATGGATGACCGTACAACCCAATCGATTTACCATGGAATAGTTTTTAGAAATTTGCCATCAATGCGAAAGTCAATTTTAAAGATTCACCGCCAATTCTAAACTAATTTTTAAGAGGGGGGTCTTAAAATGAACCACGTGTAACATCCTCATTTACAAATTTAGAAAACATGGGAATTTTTTTATCATAATGTTCACATTTATAAATTCAAATAATTTTGAACAAACATTCCTTTGCTAATCCATCACATAACAAAAAACCATATGCAACTGTAATGACTCGGTGTTATACTGATCTCTCATTTCATGACTCGGTATTAAATTGATCTCTCATGTTTATCTTTTTCTTTTTTATATGAAGTATACTCTGGTTCCTTCAGCCTTTATGGATCATTCAAGTGTTATTGTCTAAGATGCTTATCTAAGTATCTATTACTGATACTCATCTAAAATCTTGCATCCTTAGACCAGGTGACATAAGACAAAGAAATAATAACTTTGTGATACTTTAACCAAATTTTAAGGTCATGTATCCCATGCCTTTATTCCTAGATGACATACTCGTCGAACAAAATATGTCCTTCACCCCACTCGAAACTATCATCTAGATTAGACTTCCTTGACTTTTGTCAACCATTTTGGGTCTATGTTTCACATTAAATAGGATAGATCACATGTGGGTAGTCAACTTATGGTGACTAAGGATAAGTAGACATATTTGAATTGAATTACACTAATTTGGGTGTATTTACTCACCATAGGTCAACATAAGTTGATGAAAATGCTAGGATATATGCCTATCACGGTTTAGAGTGCGACAATGACATGAAATTCCACATTATGGAAACTACATTTATAAGAGATAAGTTAAATATCATGTCATAGTGTCTAATCTGCAATATCCACCTAATGAATGAAGTCATAAAGTGGGTATCGCACAACAATTACTATCTTTGTGATAGTTCACTTGGTTCCTATAAATAAATTTGTCAAACTTACAAGTTAATTCATTAATCAATTCCCAACTTTTTAGTTGGTTTAATTTAATGTTAGTCATCGTACCTAGGAATCAACTATGTTTTTACAATTAATCCCTTAAGAAGGGATCGTAATGAACCTCCCTCTAAATAGAAGATATGCAAATCAAATCAACATTTATCTCAATAAATTCACTATTCATTTTCTAATAGTTCATTAGGCCTTCATTTTTAATATGTTTTAAATAATTAATGTCATCATGTAGTCCTCATTAATTTAGGTCCATCAATATGCAAAATTCATATCGTATAATTGTTTAGTTATATTTATTGACTTCTTTATTCATTAACCCAATCTTGTTATCACTTTATTATCTTTCCAATGTAACACACATTGGTTTCCATTTAGATAGGTCTTATAAACAATGACTTTTAAAAGTGTAATCCACAACATAGATTAATATTCATTCATTATGTCCCTTTCAACATATAAGAATTTCCCCTTTTTTCATTTAAGGACTATATCTTAATCATATGTTTACAATAACATAAAAGGGTATACCCCTAATAAGAATGAAACATAATTCTTTACAATATATTATTACACTACTTCCACATCCAAATAAGATTTGACATATTGGAATTATAGCTCATAATAATTTAACGTTATCTTCATAGGCTAAGGGATTTGGACCTATAGTTTCTTATCCAAGCAAATCTTAATTCCTTAAATATCTAATAAATCATGTATAATTATGACATAGGAATAACAACCAAATCAAAAATGATCATAATGAGAAGATAAACTAAATTTCAAATTCCAATCATACAATAAGTCACTCATAACAAATGCAGAGTTCACTTAATTCCATCCACAATGAATATTCATAAATATTTCAGTCTACAATGAAATCCTTCTTTTCAATAAACACAGAGTAATATAGCACTAGGCCTTCATGGTTCTTTAACAAAATAATTTCAAAAATTTATACATTCAAGATTCTGAATTAAATAAACTTCATGAATAAAATAAATGCAACTTCTTAAAAGTGTTTCTTATTTCACCTTTCATGAAATGCATATGCAAAATCGACAGCATGAGTTAGTTCACAAGAACTGAGCATGATAAGTACTAAAACATTATAACAATATGCAAGTATGCCAAAATACCACAATGTCTCATAAAGAAAGGAAGTCAATTTAAGTCAAAACTAAGAACCAAATTTTTTTCATATAAATAAAATTTTAGTCATCAAAATAAGATAAGTCCATTGAACCCTTAAAAGTCAAAATAAGAATACATGTGTGTTAGTATTTCAATAATATGATCCTTATAGGTTATATGATTGAAATCTAACACCTTGTCCTTCATTTTATTGTTTACTTACCTAAGAAAGTTTACTTCAAAACACACATTAATAAAAAGGTATGCTAGTCAAAAGAAAATTAAGGCATTAAAATAGCCATCACATAATCCATCTTTATCCCAATAATATATTTTACAAGTGCAACAAGAAATTACACAAGACTAATAAATAACCAAAAATTCATGCAATCAATCAATTGTATCTTGATAACCAATCAATTTATTTTTCTTTCATTTTCTATCAACAAGGTTCCCATCACAAGATAGATAAATGCTACCACTATCAAACAAGAAAGGAATGTGATACCAATCAACATTGGGTTGCATCAAATCATTCAAAAATAATTATTGATGAAATCAAACTTAAAAACCTCAACTGAACCTTGAACTGAAATGATATTATTTATAGTTGATAATTTCGGTCTACTCCTAATATCTATTCAAAGAGGAGATCAATTTAAGCAATTGCAGATCAATGAAAAACATACAAGAACATTTTCCAATAGAAAATATCACAGCTTCAAAGTCATGTGGATCAAAATTCCCATTACCACATTAATAGTTATTTCTACAAAAACTATTTCAAATTTATTCAAACAAGGTTACTAAATCCCATCCCAAAGTTAGTAGCCAAGAAGATATTATCATAAAGGATTTTGATTCCATACGAAAAGGTTTAAATCACAAGAAAGAATAATTCATAGGGGTCATTCGATGACCCATGTCCAACTAATATCCGAGAGGTGTAAATGAAAAAATGGAGAAAGGAATAACTCAAAGAATAGAATACATGTATTCTTGTTAACGATTAACAAAATCGAGACATTTATATTTCATAGTCAAAACAACAAATTCCCGAGACGTTGAATCCATTTAAGGTTCAAACCAAGTAAAATTTACAAGACAAAGAATGCCATCCAAAGATAACACTTCAAAAGTCTAAGTTCGAATGAATGTCCGAATAACAAAATGCGCAACCTAAAAAAAATATATTAAGGAAGAGAAGAATCTAAGTATTATCCACTAAGATCGAAATAGGCTAGCCCGAGAAAGGGTAGTTTTAAACAAGAATTAGTTAACAAAAATAGTAAAAGGAGACTAGATATCACTTACCGGTCAACCATTACTCTTTCCTTCAAGGAAGGATTCAAAATAATAAAAACTGTTAACACCCAAGATGGGTTAAAACTAATTTTTGGGTCTATAAAAGTATCAAAACTAGGTTCATAAAAAGAACAATTAATAAGACCAAAAAAATATCTTGAATAGAGACATTCAAAAGTTGACACAATATTCCATTGTTTAACACTTAATTTCTCAAGAAAATAGTGATCCCAATCGTTTTCCTTATGGGTTTTGACCTTGAATCCGAAACTACCACTTAGTAGCAACAGGATTATACACAATCTTAGATATACAACCAGTAACAAAGATTAATAAAATATGTTTTTCAAAAATAATTCATATACCCATATCTTGCAAAAAAATTTGTTTCAACCGACTTAAACCATGTTTTTAAAGTATAACAATCCTAAATACTAAAGCAAAGTCATTTTCATCAACCAAAAACCAGATAATTCCAAGTATAACACATTAAAAACAAGGAAAAGTGAAAACAATACAATAATCACAAAACCCAAATCTTAGAATGCAATTTCAAGGAAGAGCAAATTTCTTTCAAGAAATAGTTAAATAGAGCAGATTATCATAATGGGTTAGAGCCTATCATGCCTGGTAGTTCCCTCAAACTCCTTCTCCAAGCTTCCAAACTTTCTTTGCAAGATTTCACAATAGATTCCACAAAAAAATCACAACATAACCAACCCAAATCCCATCATCTCTTCTTCCTTCATTTTTAACAGCTTCAACATTAAATTTCTTCCTCTATTTTCACCATGCAAGGCTAAGATTAAAAATGAAAATAAATAAAACTACTAGTTTGAAAAATAGGAAATCAACATGTAGAGCCATTGAGCTCGAAAAATCAAAATGCAAATGAAACCGACTCTTTTTCCTTTCCACTATTCCATCTCGAAGTTTTCCAAGGTGTTTTTTTGATTAACCCGAGATCATTCAATGCCAGGATGGTTTTCAGTCACCCATTAAATCTCCTAATAAAAAGTTAACTTTAGTAACAACTAAATGTTCAAATAATTAAAAACCCAAAACTAGTTACCTAGATTTTAGTGCCCACCAAGTTTAACTTGGTTTCCTCCAAAGGTGGCGCAATGTCATTTAAATGCCATTAATTCTTGGTACAATGTGGGTTGGCACCCGGTGACCATGCTCAAACCCTTAGGGTTTTAGTGACCATGGTCTTACTCTTAGGTTAGGTCTTGATCTCCATATAGGTTTAGACCCCTTTGAAAATGATTCTAACCTTAACTTAGGCTAGACTATTAATGAACTCCTTAGGTTAGTTTAGGGATCAATTCCCTTCCAAATATGCATTCACCTTAGCTTAGGTTCCCTTGAATAATTAAATGTCTCCTTAGAATAGGTTTAGTTAGGTTCTAACAATATTCAATGTGAACATTATGTTCAGAAATTATCAACCAACGAATTCAAATTAATAGAAACAAGCATTCCCAAGATGCTCACAATGACTTCTTATTATTTAAGCTTGAGTATGAAGGTATCTCAACAATAAAAAGGTGTTAACCTAACTTAGCAAATATGATCAAAATAACATATCGATCATAGGCATGCCTTGGATCACTGTAATTGATCCAAGGTATGACTATTCCTTTCATAGTAATGCAATAGACTAAGGAACAAGTTTAATATTGTAACTTAGGTAACTTACTCGACATAGTCCCATAAGACTACATTTACTTCTTATCACTTGGATTCACAAAATGTACTTCAAATCTCAGCATAATGAGTACATGAAACAATTCAATATCAATTCAATATTTTCCAAAGTATGATTACATCCAATTTAGAAGATAAAACATATCATCTACAAAAACATGATCAATCAATTAAGAATATTATACCATCTCAGAACAGGAGTCACATATCAACATTTTCAAACTTCAATTAAATAAGTAGATTAATATATCAATCATGGAAAAGGAATTACATACCTCCCCTCTAAAAGCATCATCATCCTGATGATTAGCTTAGTCCATAACATATTTAAGAACATAGTCTTAAGTATAACTTAGTCATCAAAATATTCTCAAACAGATAAAAGATTTGTAAAATTTCAAGTTTTATAAAAATTATTATAACATCAAATTGTTGTACTAGTTCTTACAAAAATAAAAACATTTTCCCAAAGCTGGTAGAATCTAAAGATTGTTTTAGACTAAGTTTTCAAATATCACATAAATCACAATCAATTATATTTAAATAGATGAGGAAAAGAATTTTTCATGTCCTCAAGGCTTTCCCATTTTGCACTTTCTTCATTAAAATTGTCCCCTTTGGACCTTGCATTGATTTATTTCATGATTTCATAAGTGCAATGATGAGTTTCCCACACCCTTATGGGTTCACCATGATTATTATTGGGTCTAGAACCTACAAGGAATTCCAATTTAATACATGTGAAAAATCTAAAATGTATTTCTTAAGCAAAGAAATATGAAAAACATCATGCATCCATTCCAATGTGGGAGGTAATGATAAGTGATAAGCTACAAGGCTAATCACTTCTACAATCTCGAAAGGTCCCACAAAATAAGGTGACAACTTGGCTGCTTTGCTAAAGGTAATAGTACTCTTTTTAGGCTTGACACGTAAAAATAATTTTTCACCAAGTCCAAAATTTCTATCAACCCTTTTTAGGCATGTATAGCTTTTACGCTTATCAATGACTTCCTTTAATCATTCACAGATTAATTTTACTTGTTATTCCATTTTAGTAAGCATTTCAGGTCCAATTACCTCTCTATCTTCGATGTTATCCAAAATAATTGGGGTTCTGCACTTTTGTCCATATAATGCTTTGAAAGGTGTCATCTTAAGAAATGAATTATAAGTATTATTATATGTAAATTTAACTAAAGGAAGGTATTCTTCCAATTTTATTGTTGGTCCATACAATACATTCTCAACATATCTTCCATTACCTAATTCACTCTTTCTATTTTCTCACTTGTTTCAGGATGATATGTAGAACTAAAATTTAGTTTTTTTCCTAAGGATGCATTTATTGTTTGCCAAAAACATGAAGTCATTATTGGGTCTCTATCAGAAATGATCAATTTAGGTACACCCTGTAATCTGAAAATTTCATGAAAAAATATTTTTGCAAGGACAAGTGAATCATATTTTAGATTTTTAGTAATTAAATGAGCTAGTTTTTTTAGTTTATCAACCACAACTAATATAACATCATGTTTATTTTTATTCATAGGCATCCCTTGTATAAAATCCATACTTATTACTTGCCATTTACATTGTGATATGCTATGAGGGTACAATAAACTAGCCATATGTATATGTTCATCCTTAACATGTGGCATTCAAGGCAATGAGAAACAAAATAAATTATTTCCTTTTTCATCCCCTTCCAAAAATATGGTTGTTTTACATCAACAAGCATTTTTGTCACTCTGGAATGTCCTGAGTAAGGTGATTTTCGAAATTCCGCCATTAAATTCTTCCTTAACTCATTTTCTGAGGGTACATAAACCCTATTTTCATATATCAAAATTCCTTCATTACCAAAGATTAAACCTTTGTATCTTGCATCATTAGAATCTGCATCAAGTGTTGTTTTTGCTTGCAAAAAATACGAGATAAAAAATCATTGCTTTCTTTACCTCATCTTTAAACCGAGTTATCAAAGTGATAAGTGCACAAATATGTTTCCTATGACTTAGTGTATCCGCCACTATGTTTTCCTTACCTTTCATCTAACTTATATCAAAATCATCTTGAGACAAAAATCAAACCATATTCACGTTTGTCTAGCAATCAAATTTGGCTGTGTGAAAATATATTTTAGCCCAAGGTGGTCAATTTTTAACTCAAAGGGTTTACCTAAGTGATAATGTCTCCATAATTGAAGTGTATGTTGTATGGCAGCAAGATCTAGGTCATGGGTAGCATAATTCAACTTGTGTAAGTTGAATTTTATACTTGCATATGCTATAACAGATCATTTTGAAGTAATACACCCCCTAATCCTTCTCTGCAGCATATGTAACTCACGTAAAGCTTGTTTGAATCCGAATAGTCAAAATAGGTCTTGTAGTTAGTTGTTGTTTTTAATGTTTTAAATGTTTCTTTGCTTTTATAACTCCAAACAAACTTTTTGTCTATCTTTTTAAATGAAGTAATTAGGGCAAAAACTTTAGAAAAATCCTTAACAAATTTTCTATAATATCCTAAGTAAGCCCCATTAAGCTTATAACTTCATGAACATTCTTAGGTTTTGGCCAATCAATTTGTTTCACCCGATTCTAGATGTGTTTCTTTGAATGTTGACGAAATAGATAAGGGAAAAGGGTTAGGAGGAATACGTGTTAAGATGCTGGTTGTGGGTTGTTGCACGCATATGACTTCGGATCCATAGCTGATCATGAGAGCTTCCTTTTTGCTTGGAGGAACTACGAAATGGAAAACAATACAGCCAAATATAAATTAAACAATATATATGGTGGACTTCTAGCGTGTGCTAGATCGGGAAGTGTGATACTTCGAGATTACTATCAACCCACCGTTTAAAACAACTTGATGCGAACAATAAAGGAAATCCTACTCGTGGTCAAAATGATTTAGGTATCTCATTCATCTACAATAAGCAAATTCATTCACAATAGGAAAAGCTATGACTGAATCTGAAGGTCAAGGTCTTGGTCGTGGAGTCTTGGTATGGGTCGGGGTGAGATCTAAGGCGGTTTTAGGTATTGGGTAGAGAATGGAAGCTCAGTTCTTGGTTTCTAGTCAAAAACATAGAGACCGATGTCGATCTAGTATGACCGGTGTCATTTTACATTAACAAAGTGATGGTTGTGAGTAACCAACATCGGTATGGTCGTGGTACAAGAAACTCAATAAAAACTTAGTGGGGTGACGGATCCGAGGCTAGATGGAGATGGAAGGGAAATGGCCTGAGTTCGTATGGATTTGAGGTATGCACGGGAATGATTAAGGTCTAGGTATGGGCGAGTTAGGAGGTATGGATAAAATAATGGTAAAGTTTGCATGGAGGTAAAATGGTGGGGAAATGGAAAATGGGATCGAAACTAATAACCAAAGTAAAAGAATCCATCTAAATGACAACAGACAAGTGTTGGTTAAAAAAACTTACTATTTGTACGAGCTTGATGCCTGGTTGGTAATGGTGGGTGATCAAATGAAATAAAGACTATGTAGTGTTGGTGCTTCCCTGGATGCTCCCGTGAAGGAAAATGGTTGTGTGATTACTTCCGATGCTGGCTATGGATGCTCTGATGTGTGTACTAACGCTGGTTCTACTTGCATACAGCTCTGGTTTTCTCACTTGTTCTCAAAAGATGTGTCTATCTCTTAAAAATGTGCCAACCCAGAAATAAGGTTGTTTTGGGGGTTAAATGGTAGCCGATGGTTTCGGGTTAACCGGCGGTGGTTTAGGGTAACCAGTGTCGGTTAGGGTAGGATTTTCTAGGTTTACTAAACTAGGCAAATCCCCTTGATTTTCTAGGATCTCATTCGTTTGGCTCATGGATTAGAATGGAAGCTTCCTTATAACATAAGGGAATGTGGTTAAAGGGAATGTAGGCATTGATTTTTAGGGTTTGGGTAGGTTGTAGTTAGTTATGGAAACTTACTAAGAATAGGTCTTAAGGTGAGGTGGCTAGATGAGGTGTCTAGGTGAGGTGGATATGTGGGCATTATCCCAATTAGAATATTTAAATAATAAATATTGTGAGGATAATGAATTAATTTAATTAAATTAATATTAGAGTGAGATGAAAGGGGCCATGGTTAGGTGAATGTGTTCAAGGTGTTTGTTTGATGAGGGACCAAGGGGAGTGTGACCCAATTTTAGTTTCTACATTTTAGCCTTTTTTTCTTAGCTTGTATTGGTAAGCAATGCTAACAAAAATAATATGTGTGCGTGAGGGTGATCCCCCTCAAACCAGGAACTGATGAGGTAGAAGGCGGAAATAGTGAGTGGTTTGATAAAAGGTGAATGTGGTGAAGAGGAAAGTGGGTAACGTGGGTAAAAAGGGAAAAAGGGTCTACTCGGGTAATCCAGGTAATGGGTCAGGGTCAAAGGTAGTAACATTCAAACGCACACACACGTATAAATTGCAGCATGGTACCAGGTTGAAGAGTAGGAAAACTCTACATTGTCTAAGGTTGAATGGTTTATCCAAACAAGGTTGAGGTGATTCGGTTTCAAGGTATAGGATATGGCCAAGAAACATGATGTAGGTAAGGTGCAAAGAACGTTTAGGTGTGTTTCGGTACACCAAAGGTGGGGTCAGGATAAACAGTCACGAAAAGAGGCAAGGTAAGGTCAGGATGACAATCAACATAGGTAACAGTGTTGCAAGGTATAGTGAACACATGGGGTCAAAGGTCACTAGCGATGTTCCAGGTCCAAATATCTAGGTCATGGCACGGGTAGGGCCGAGGTATGGGTAAAATAATGAGTCCCCGAAAGAGGACGAGGTGAGGTAGTAAATGATAAGGTCAAGAAGATCAAGTGAAGTGTCCCAGGGAGGTGTGGGTGAGGTAAAAAAGGATTCAGTCAAAAATTGGGGGTAGGGGGTAGGAAAAAGACTAAGCGGCTAAACCGATGATGGTTAAAAGGAATCGATCTTTGGTTAAGAGGGAACAACCATAGTAAGCTAAGGTAGAGGACTCTGATGTCGGTCAAATTGAAACCGCATCTGGTCAAGTCAGTAGGTTATAAAAATAAAAATTACCACATTTTTCAAATCATTTGTCTTTTAGCGAATTGGGAAAATGACAAGAGAGAGAGAGAAAAGGTGGAAAGTGATAGAGTGAGGCTGAGGATTGAGTTGGCGAGCCATGTGGCTAGTGAGAGTTGGTTGATAGGTGGATCCACGAGCTAGGTGGGATCGATTTGATTGGATTGAGTGATTAGAGAGCGAGCAATCATTTGGTGATGGCAGAGGTGGGAGAGGGATCGGGGGGACCACCAGTATAGTGGCCAAAGGTTCCACCATGCAGACAATAGTGTGATGAGGAGGATTCAATCCCGCTTGTTGTTTTATTGGTTAGATTGAATTAAAGGTTAGGTGGGTAAAAATGGTTTTTTCTTTTTGGGGGAAAAATAAATTGAATTATGGGAGGGGAATCAAGTAAAATAGGAATGGGGAGGGAGGGATTGGGTGGGGAGGGGTGTAGGAGGGATTGGGGTAGGATTAGGTGGGTAGAAGGGAGTGAAAGGGGAATTGAAGGAAAAATGATTTTGGGCGTCACGAGTTTTTATGCGACAATGATCACCATCGGTTGGATGGTAGCCGACATTGGTGTGAGTGCGCCGATATCGGTCATGAAGCAAGTGACCGATGCTGGTTAAAGGGGACCAGGGTCGGTTAGGGGTAACCAGTACCGGTCAGAATTGGAGGGAAAAGGGGCCAAAAGGTGTCTGAGTTTGGGTGGGTGAGGTAAGGAGGGGTAAAAGAAGTGGGTTTGGTGAAAATCATAACATAGGTAAGGGGTAAAAATAGGTAAGGGTGGAGTTGTTAGGGAAAATGTATAGATATGTAGGAAAAAGGTAAGGTCGGGGAGTGGGTCAAAATGGGAGTAGGTGAGGGGTAGGGTGTGTGGTTTAATAGGTGAGGTGATATTAGGTCGGGTAGGGTTAGGGTAGGTAGGTCGGGTAAGTAGGGAGGTACATGGGATAAACGGGTAAGTAGTGAAGTAAAAGAGGTAGGGTAATGGGTATGGGTATGGGTGAATGTAGATATGGTCTTGTTTTAATAATGTGATTGATTTGTTGGATGTAGGTGAGAGATCAGCTTAGGATGCAAGACAGGGTACCACCCCTACTCGTGATAGTGCGAGGTGTAGCGATAGCCGAGGAGTTGTGGCATGTTGAGGAGGTGGGCCTGAGTGGGGTCTAACACTACCGGCATGTAGTCTGGCAGCCAAGTTTGATGGTCTCCCTCATCGATAGATGGGATTCGGCAACCAACACATTCCACCTACCGACGGGTGAGATGATAGTCACCCTAGAGGACGTGTTCAGGATCCTATGGTTACCTATATTGGGTACGTAAGTATATTCGATCTCCTCAGAGGCATCGGAGGAGTTGGTGTTGACAATATTTGTTGAGGGGATGGCAGAGTTGACATTCCACAGTGCCACTGAGCTATGGGGAGATGTACCTAGCCCATCCAGAGGAGATGAGGCTAGGAGTGCTACTTATGTATGCAGCCGCTACTTTGCACTACTAGATGCGAGAGGGTGGGAGAATCCCACAATCTCTGATGGGAGTGCTACATGACCTAATGATGGAGAGGACCTAATTTTCCTAGGCACCAAGCATTCCTGGTGTAGTTATATAGAGAGTTGTGGGCGTATGGGCGCTCCGCAGGTTTAGCCTATGTTGCACCTTTTTACTTCACTGCTAGGCCTATGAGCACATTGTCTATGTGCATCCAATTGGTATGCCCTGAGCAAATTCCTTTCAGATGGGTTTTGTACATGTGGGGTACAGGTGATGGGTGCCTCTGCTTATTGGAGAGCGCCGATCAAATAGGGCTACACATGATGTAGCATATTATTGGAGGCTATTGGAGGGATTGTCTGGGGTAGATATTATATGGATCGTATGTGGGTTATCCCTCATACAGGTAGATGGCTAAGGAGCTAGCTAGCCTTCAACTACTCAAGTGGATAGAGGGGCGTCGTGCAAGAGAGCATGAGATGATCCCCATAGATAGGGTCTGACAGTAGTTTGAACTTTTACAGGATATACCACCACCCTTCCCATAGTACTGGAGGGATGATGTGGAGAGACCACTGCCACTTCCATAGCCGCGGCAAGAGTACTATTGGGTTGGAGGAGCAGTTATAGGATCGAAAGATTGATTATGCCAAAGCATGAAAAACATGTATAGATAATGGTGGGTGGTCCAGCTACAAGCAGTAGCTCCTAGGCCCAGACAGCCAGATTTAGCCACCATCATTTTCTAGAGAGATTCCCTACAGAGGAGCAAGTGGTGACCCTGATTACCTAGTTGGGGATGGTACAGGTCAATTAGCAGCACCGGAGCCAAAGGTTGCCACATTGCATGCACATGTGGCCATTCTACAGGTCCAGATGGCCCAGGGTGGAGATGGGGATGGTGATGATGGTCAGTGGCCGCCCTATAGGCACAAGTTACAGGTTATAGGGGAAGCTAGCCACTACACAAGTGCAGGTCATAGGGTTGCAAGGCTAGCTAGCCACTACACAGGCACGAGATCCGTAACTTACAGGCCCAGGTATAGGCACGGGCGAGGCCAATAACACCTCCACAGTACTAGGACAGGGTCCCGATTCACAGAAAGAGCGGGATAGGGTCCCATAGGACATGTATAGGGGCTGAGGCCGATGGGGCCACCATAGACAGTACCCCTATCTAAGTTACGGGATGCCTTAGGTGAGGCCAGATACTATCAAGATCAGTTGATAGCGGCCGGGATAGTTTTTCTATCTTATGGAGATTATAGGGCACAACATGCCTCTAGTGAGAGAGGACAAGATCCCTTACTCACTTCGTGGAGAGCACAAGGGGCCATCGAGCCCTGAGACATGATCAGGGTGAGGCCACCAGCTCACGGAGGCTAGTTCTAGGTGATGTACCAACATGGAGCTGGCCACGACCTATGGCGGGTGGTAAGATGATACGAGGCCGTTGGACAGGAACCGAGGAAGAGACCAGAGAGACTGACATGGAGGATGTCCGACAGGATGAGGCTTGATGCCCATCCCTGTATTTTGATGTATTTTAGTCATTTTTTTATATATACCAAAGTATGCGTCTTTGAAGACGGTGAGGATGTACGAGAGTTTTGAGAGAATGGATTATATACATCCCGCATGCCGAAGGCATTTTTATAGTTATGTATATGGATACACATGTTTGGATATTATATTTATAGAGATGATGATGATGGTCATTATGTGCTTGTGTTGATACAATTTTATTATTATGCATAGATGGATTTAGGATAGGTGTGTTAGGCATGGATGGAGTCAGGTTATAGGCATGGATCGAGTTAGGTTGTAGGCATGGTTGAGTCAGGTTTTGGTCTAGGCATGGATTGAGTCAGGTTTTAGGCATGGATTGAGTCAGGTTTTAGGCATGGTGGAGTTAGGTCATAGGCATGGATCGAGTTATGTTGTGGTTTAGGCATGGATTGAGTCAAGTTTTAGGCATGGTGGAGTTAGGTCATAGGCATGGTGGAGTTTAAATTGGTTGAGGTTGTAATTAACTAATTTTGTCCAATGAATGGTGATATGGGTCATGTTTAAGATGTTTATAATACATGCATGATGATGGTAAAGAAATGGTAGTCATAACAAATGTATGTTTTGCTGATGATAAAAATGTGAAGCAACTTGTTGTTTGTTTGGTTTAATTTCCAATTTTTGATATAAAAAGGAAACTAAGTAGGGTAAAATGTGATTGGGGAAAATGAAAGATGAATTGGTTAGGGTAGATAGTGGCCGAGCTAACCTCTAAGGGCCCCATGCCCTCAGAGTGCTACCTACATAGTCCTGGTGAAAAGGGACCTCAGGTCGATGTAGTTCTCCCATAAGCTAGGGAAGAATGTGAGGAGGTATGAGAATGAGTTGGTAGGTTTTAGGCATGATTTGAGTTTAGGTCTATTAGGTATGGGTGAGTTGTGGGCAAATTGGTATAGGTGATTTTGATTGTGATGGAAGAATAAGATTACCTAAAGGTAAGCGTCGAGGACCAAGTCTTGTATAAGGTAATCAATACGTAATAAAGAAGGTTAAAAGATAAGAGGGGGCAAGAAAGCTGCCTAATTGGTGAGGATCATAACTGGTGGACCATACCGTAGGTAGGCTAGTGAACATAAGACCCTAAAGAATTTGCATGATTGATTATCCTAAAGGTGAATAATAGTCACATGATCACCAAATGTCATAGTTCCAAGAGGTCCCTTGAGGCGGTAGGAAATGAGAGTGTGAATGGTGAGAGGGTGAAAAGTGGTTCATTTTTATATGGTACGAGGTAGCATGCCTTTGTGGCAAGAGATCCAAGGTCACAATGGGAAAGTCCATGACTAAAAGGTTGTTTGTTTTAACTGATGTTTGAGATAGACTGATCGATGTGGGAAGTCTATATGGGATGAAAAAATTAACTCCTTGAGGTCTTCATGAAGCTGATTGATGCGGGAAGCTTTAGATTCTCTCTTTTTTTTAAAGAGCTTTACATAGTTGTCCTTCAAGGGAGCAGTCTATTTATAGCAGTGATTTTAGAGAGAGAGATTTCCTTTTGAGGGAGTCATCTTTTTATTGGAATTTTGACTCAAGGAGTTGGATCCCATGTGAGGGATTTTAAGTCATGGAAAATACTAAGGTGAAAAATAGGATTCTTGTTCAGAAAGTAGGGTGAAACAACCATGGGATCTCATCTAAAGGTAGATGAAAAATATCCATGAGAATCATGTTATGTGCAGCACCATGGTACACATATTATAGAGAAGATAACAAGTGATGGGTACGCACATGATTCTTGTTTAATCATTGGTGAGGTGTAAGAAGTTGATAGTGCTCAAGGGATGAGCATGGAAAGAGATAGAATATGAGGTAGGAATAAAATTCAACAATAGAATGGTTGAAGATGCAAGGCATTAAGGGGCTCAGGTTCGGGTTTACCATCGATTGAAGATAAATGAAAAGAACCTGATCCATAAGGATGGGTCACAATGTATGGCCCAAGCCAATTAGGAGCAAATTTGCTCCGATTATTTTTTTCTTCTTTGGTTATATGTTGATTTTCTTTTAGGACAAGGTCACTAACTTGGAAGGTTCATTCATGAACACATTTGTAGTAGGCACGTTTGATACATTTTTGGTAAACTTGAAGGTGGTCAAGAGTGATAAAATGACATTCGTCTAATAACTCGAGTTGTGCTAAACAGTCCTGATGAAAGTCATCATCATTGAGCATGTCATGAAGAGAAATGCAGAGTGATGGAATTTGGACTTGAGTGTTAGAACAGCCTCTCGTAGTGTAAACCTTAGAAAAAGTTGTAGTGGCAATGGAAGTACGGATACTAGTGCAAAGTATGCCCACAGAGCAAAATGAATGTGTGTATGCCGGTCCTTCCTAGTATCATTAACCACTTTCATGAGATTTTTTTCATGGTTTTGCTAGTAGTGGATTGGCTTGGCCATTGGTTTATGGGTACTAAGGTGACGAGAAACTTAGTGAATGCCGAAGGCGTCATAAATTTTTCGCAAGGTTTTATTTTTGAATTGTTTTCCATTATCGGTGATGAGGTGTTGAGGAACACCAAAGAAAAAAATGATGTGATGAGTGATGAACTCACATATTTTCTTGGCTTTTGTGGAAATGAGAGGTATGGATTCAACCCATTTTGTGTAGTATTCAAAGAGCGGTGATGATCCATTGATGTCGTTGGAAAGAATGGGGATTGATCTCCGACAAGATCAAAACCCCATTGAGAAATGAGCCCAAGGTCACGGGTGACTGTAAGGGAATGAATGGGTGTATGATGAAGGTTGGTATGTTGTTGGCATTTTACACGTGCTTAACGTAGTCGCAACAATCATTTTGAGGGTCACCAAGATAATAGCCTAGGTGAAGAATACGCTTAGCAACAACAAGGCCACTGAGGTGACCTCCACATATGCCATCATGAACTTCCTTGATGGTATAAGGAATTTCAGAACTCGTGAGGCATCGTAAGATAATACCATCAAATCCATGCTTATAGAGGAGGCCCCCCATGATGAAATAACAAGAGACATTTTTAAGAAAAGCATGTTGTCCATTATGAGTGAGGTCAGGAGGTAAGATGGAGAGAGAAAGATAGTCGGAGTATTGTTTATACTAAAGGTCACTTGGGTTGGGGGCAGCGGTTCCGATAGAGTAAAATTCACGAGGTAAATAAGAGGGTGATTGGAGTCATTATACGGTGACAAATATTTTAGAATCGGTGGGTGAAGAAGGTATTTAAGAAGCCAAACAAGCCATTGTGTATCGGTAAATTTGTTGGTTGAATGTGGGACGGTTTGAAGGGCATAGCGGTTGAAGGTGGTCAAAAGTATGTCTATGTGATGTTTGTACTTTTGAAGTGTCTCATTATGACATTGGTATATACCATTGACTTGGTTTACGACCAACCGAGAATCACCAAAGATGTTGATGGACTTGACATCCAAGGCATAGGTGGCTTGGAGACCTAATACGAGTGCTTCATATTTGGCAATATTGTTTGTACAATCAAAATCAAGTTTGAAAGACAAAGGCATGGGTTTACCATCAAGAGGAATGATAATAACACAAGCCCCACCCCCATGCTGAAATTTACTACCATCAAAAAAGAGTGTCATTTGGAAAGTGGGTTCATCTAGGGAAAGGGTGGTAATTGACTCATCTGGAAAGTTAAAATTAGAGGGTTGATTCCTGAAAATAGGTACGTCGGCCAATTGGTTAGTGATAGCTTGGCCCTTGATGGAATTTTGATGGATGAATTCGAGTTTGAGGTTGGCCAAAAGCATAAGCCAGCATGTGGCACATTGATTTTGGTAAGGTTTGGCATACATGAAGTGTAAGGGGTCGGTGTTGGTCACAACATAGGTTTTGTGGTTGAGTAAGTAATGGAGGAGTTTTTTGGCAATGAAAACTAAGGCTAAGAAAAAAATTTGAGATGGGTGTATCGGGTTTCATGAGGATGGCTTATGTAATAAATCACCTACTCCTTGTGTTGTTCATCATGATGAACAAGCATGGCTCCCAAGGAGTGATCGGTAGCTGAGATGTATAGGTAGAAGGGTTGATTGTCTTTAGGTGGAATGAGTACGGGTGGTTGAAGAAGGTATTGTTTTAAGGCCTCAAAATCTTTATGGCAGTCATCATCCCATTTAAAGGAGACATCGTTCTTGAGAAGGTGATGAAATTGTTGACATCTATCAGACAATTGGGAAATGAAATGGTGAATAGACTACAACTTACCTTGCAGGCTATGGAGTTTCCTAAGATTAGTGGGTGGAGGCATCTCAAGAATGGCCTTGACTTTAGTAGGGTCAACTTCTATACCACGTAGGGAAACGATAAATCCTAGGAGCTTTCTTGAGAGAACCACAAAGACACATTTCTTGGGCTGAAGGCGAACGTAATATTTAATGAGATGGTCAAAGATGGTTTTTAGGATGGCGAGGTGCTCGGAGTGGAATTTAGATTTAGCCAAGAGATTATCCATGTAATCTTCTAATATACTATGCATGATGTCATGGAAGATGTTGGTCATAGCCCGCCAATATGTGGCACCAACATTTTTAAGGCCAAAAGGCATAACTCGATAAAATAAGATGCCCCAAGGGGTGATGAATGCAGTTTTGTGTTGATCCTCTAGGGCAAGCAAGATTTGGTTATAACCGAGAAGCCATCCATGAGTGACAACATCTCATGACCAGTGGTAAGGTCAACTAGTTGGTCAATACCAGGTAAAGGAAATTCATCTTTTGGACAAGCTAGATTAAGGTCATGGAAATCCATGCAAATGTGGAGTCCCCCTGTCACCTTAGTGATAGGGACAATGTTAGAAATCTAATGAGGATAATCAATGGGTAAGATGAAGGAAACAAAAAGAAGGTGTTGAAGTTCTTCTTTGATGAGAAGGGCAATGCGAGGGTGCATTTTCCTCAACTTTTTTTTATGGGCTTAGCATCGGGAATGGTTACGATATTGTGGACCACTATGGTGGGGTCAATACTGGGAATATCTACATAAGACCAAGTGAAAATGTGGTTATGGTTTCTAAGAAGAGAAGTGATGGCTTCTGTTCAACAACATCCAAAGATTGACCGATCTTTAGAATGTGAGGGTCGTCCTGAGTATGAATGTTGATTTCAATAGTCGATTCATTCAACATGGTTTGGGTCTTAGATGGTAGCGACCGATGAATATATGAGTCTTCTGCACCAAGGTAGGTGAGTATAGATTCATCATCCTGGCATTAAATGACATTAATCGAGGTGTATCATCATTGATCATTTCAAGGTATAGGAAGGGAAGAGAAGAGGGAGCCTCGCCCTCACGTTGATAAGTCAGAGGCCCCAAGGAAATGGTGTTTATGAAAAAAAAGTTAGGAGGAATGGATTCTGGATCCATTGACTCTGTCGAGTGAAGGTGGCGATGGTGGTGACGAAGGTGGAGAAGGGTTGATGTCTTCAATGAGTTCAATGTGGGCCTTCTTGGTAGGTGGTTCAGCAAATCCGATACCACTACGGTCATTATGCTTGTGAGTAGTACATGGAATAACAGTATGGTGGCCTTGCTCGTAAAATCCAAAACCAAAACCCTTCCACGCACATCGGTGTAGGAAGGTGTGGGAGAAACGGTGATTGGTGAGTGACTGGAGGTTGGCAGAAAATGGGCAGGTTTGTGATGGTGGTTCAGGTGTGTAAGTTGTAGTATCAAGTCCCCATAGGTAAGATTAGTACAAAGGTGGGGAGGACCATAAAGGAGGCACTCTCCTATATGGTGATCATAGCGAGGGTTCGGTGAAGACTTCCATACTCTTATGGAGTAAGGAATGTGTTGACACTATATAGGTGATACTCCCCAAAGTGAGGCATTGAAAAATTCCCTCCAAGGGATCGGTGGTTGGTATGTGGGTAGCTGAAATAGACGATGTGTCGAGGTCGATCGAGGTGGAGCTAACGAATTGGGAGGCTGATGGTTCAGCTATGGAGGTTCGGAAATGGTAGGAATGGAGGATGTAGGTGTGGTTAAGGTAGCAGCTACACTGGTGAGGGGAGGTGTAAGTGACGTGGAAGTGGTTGTGGAGGTAGATGCTTTGATGGGTATGAGCATGTCATTGGGTCGGTAAAGCATGTTGCAAGTTTTGAAAGGTGATGGGTCAGCTGGAATTGTATAGGTGTGTCCTTCATGCTCAAATTTCACACAACGATGCAAAGTGGAAGGGACACAACCCATGACATGATTCCAGGGTCTACCAAGTAACAGGTTATACTGAAATTCCCCCTCCAAGACATAAAATAACTCTAGAATCGTACAGGGTCCCACGTGAACATGGAGGATGTCGGTACCAAGTGTAGAGGTGATAGTGTCATTGAATGAATGCAACATGACGGGATGTTTATGCATGTAATTGTCATGTATGCGCATTTGAGTGAATGCATCGGAGGAAATGATATTCATGCTAGCACCCCCATTGATCATACCATGATGTACATGTATATCATCAATGTGGATAGAGATGAAGAGAGATGGGTTTGGTTCATCAGTTTGGTGTGGTGCGATCTCTTCATCTAAGAAGCTAAGGGAGGCTACTTGATGAGTAGTTGGAGGTGTAGATGATGAGGGTAATTTGGTGAGAGAGGCTACATGATGGGGTGTGATAATAGAGGCCACGAGTGTAGGATCATTAGGTAAAACCTCAATAGTTTGAACGACCTCCATGAGAGCTTGACTATGGGATTCTGAGTTTTAGATGAGATCATATAAGGACATTTTGAGGGGGGATTGGTGTTGTTGTTTGATCATCACGTGGTGTGTGACCCCATTAGAAATAGGATATGTGGGGCCGTGGATAGTTATTTTAGGTGTGGGTGTAGATGGTATGTTGGGTATAGGATTGGTTGGTGAGTCAGTTGCCTTTTCCTTGCCTTTGAACTTTTGAGCATAGGTAGCAACGTGGATCGTGTTGATCTGAGGTGGGGAGGTAGGGGAGGTAGGTGAGCCATGAAAAGTATAGCGACATGAAGGGAAAAATCCCAATGGCGGAAGGAACCTTGTGAGATGATTTGAGAACATTGACATTTGGGTGGAGGTTTGACAAGTTCTTTGATGCAAACCATGTTAATTTCAAATCTTAAAGGTGGTTCTAGGAGATATGGGGGTAAAGGTTTGGGTCATTGAGTAGGTAGTGAGGGAAGAGTTGTGGGAATGGGTGTTGGTGAAATGGGGTCCTCATCAAGAAGGTCATCATTGTCAAAGTTTTCTTTGGGAGGACACAACTAGATAAGAACGGTTTTTAAATCTTTGCAGTTCTCTACATCGTGCCCTGGCACATGATGGTAGGCAAAAATTTTGGTGTCGTCAAACCCTTTGGTTTGGGTTTGAGTGGGTCATAAGGTCTGAGAGGTGGTAATGTGATAATAGAAGTTTCAAGGAGGTTGGTTAAGATTTTGGCATAGGACCCCGCTAGTGGATCGCAATGGGAAGTGAAGGTGGGTTTGGGTGTAGGCACGGAGAGACTATAGAGGAACGGTCTTTGCACGAGGGGGAGTAGGTCAAGCTATGGTTTTAGGTGTTGGTGTGATCTTAGGCATTGGTCGTGTTTGTTTGGGTAGGGGTGTGGTAGAAAGCGGCAGGAGAGTGTGTGGTTATTTTGACTACCTTATTCGAGGGCAACGGATATTTTCCTTAGGTTGTACCTTCTTGGGTAAAGGTGATATGGAAACACAAGATCTAGAGGGAAAGGTAGACGGTGGAAGAGTGCGTTACCCACGGGGATAATGGAGGTTACGTAAAGGTAGATGGTGCAGGGTCGTGACAGAGGTGTGAGGGAAAGACTCGAAGTGTCGTGGAATTTCCCAATGCATGGGATATGGGCGGATAGGAATAGATGAGTAGATAGGATCATTACAATTCTCATCATAGGTGAGAGTGTTGCGAGAGCCAGAAACTGATGCTTCCAATGTCGAATCTTATCCATCATTAACTTGATTAGGTCATTGGTAGGTTGTGATGGTTGGGTGACTCTGTAGTGTAAGAGGGTTGGTGTTGGGCATATGACGAGGGTGGAATTCTAGTATATGGTACTGCCATATAGGTAGATTGAGAAGGAGGGAATGAAATAGGGGTACGTACCCAAAATGAATGATAGATGAAATGGGAGGATGCTGATAGTACGTATATGGAGGTGGAAGGGTCGTGGTGACCCTAGTGGCAATGGGGGCTAAGGATTGTGGGATAGAAAGGACAATGTTTTGGAAAGGGGTAGGGGTCACTAACACCAGGGGTGGTTGTGTAGCTATGGGTATATATGAAATAATAGGTGTGGATGAGGTTATGTTCTGGGTGGTTGGCAAAGGTATAGTGGATGTGGCGGGTATAATAGATGTGGCAGACGTGGCGGTTATAGTAGGTATGGGGTCCAACTATGAAACAACTGGGGGCAAGGAAGATACATGTAGTGTAGAGCGAGTGAGGTGGCGCAAAAGTAGGAGCAAGTGTCGGGGGATAAATATAGGCATGTTGTATATCAACTGACCTGAGGCATCTCGAGTGGATGAGTGGGAAAGATAAAACTGTAAGGTGGTAGGGTTCTGGTTAAGGATTCGTGTGAACTCCTCGTCTCCTGTGATGATAGTGATAGGTTGGGTAGGATCCATGGGTGATAAAATAGAAGGTGGTGAAGGACTAGGTGGGAGTGGTTGACGAATGGCGTGGAATATGAGGGCATTTTCTTGGCTTTGGGTCAGCACCATGTGAACAAGAACTAACAAGGCAAGACTTCTTTCTATAAATGACATAGAAATATAGTAGAGATGGGATAAATAGGTGGTGGTGGGTAAATTGGGGTTAAAATGTAAGCTAGAAAATTACACAAAGGCAACTGATGCGATTAGGGTAAATCGATGTCGGTCACGAGGTAATCGTTGTCGGTCACTTTGTGGAAAGTGGATAGTTGGTCAAAATAAGGAAAAAGGCCAATACTTTGGCACAATATAAGAAAGCGATGGAATTACTAGGTCAGTGAATATGATAAGAGTGACACAGACTCTGAACAATCAAAGAAGGTGAATAGGTGTCCTTTTGGGTAGGTTAACCAAAAGAATAGTGCACCAACACCGGTTGGGTAAAACTGATGACGGTTAGAGGCTAACCAATGACAATCATTGAACGGACCGAGTTCATTGTAAAATTGAGACGTTGATGAAGAAAACCTGGTTGTGAATTAAAATTTGATGTGGAATTAAACCTAGAATTCGAGAATGATGATAATATGGTCAGGCACACTCAGATGAAGCTAGAATACACCAATTGTGATGAGGAGCGTGTAAGGAAAAATAAGAAAATGAAGAACGAAATCCTTTCACCTCAAAATTCAAGCCTAGTAGAAACACTAAGAAAAATATGATCCTAAGAGTGATTTTTGTATTATGTTTGTTTAGATTATGTTATTTAAGGACTGAATCATGAACTTTAGAATAGAATTTTTAGTGAGGATGGCTTCCTACGAAGAAGGATATCTACAAGGAGAGGTTTCAAGTATGTTATGGCGGGGCATGCCATCCTCGATGGGGTACTAGACAAGTAACCAACGGGGTGCCCACCGTGTTATGATCATGTGATCACCTACAACTTCTTGCAGGTGAGATGTTGTTTAAGAATGTTTATATATTTTAAATTTGTGATGTTTAGGTAAGACTCAGAGAGAGAAAAATAAAGGAAGTGCTTTTCTACAATTCATTTGTCAACCATCACCGTGGGCATGACTTCCGGCATATAGGTTTCCCTCAATTAATGTGAGCTAATGCGAGAGAAGCGAGAATGAAATGAAATGAGTTTTAAATCCAAATTGAAGTGTTATATTTGATGACAAAAAGATGAACAGGATAAGGGATGCTCTTTCACTAATGCCATACTAATGAAAGGGAATAAGTGTTCTTTTAAAGCACCAAAGTATGATTGCTTTTAGACAATAGAAGAACAGTGAGGTTCTAGGGGAGAAAATTTAATGTAAGAACTTTTAGAAAAGAAACAAACATACAATATTTTCACCAAGAAAATGAAAGAATGCAAAGAACCACTGAATGGGTCCCACCGAGTGTACCAAAATGTTTCACCCGATTCTAGATGCATTTCTTCGAATGTTGGCGAAGCAGAGATAAGGGAAAAGGGTTAGGAGGAATACTGTTAAGATTTTAGCTATGGGTTGTTGCGCGCGTATGAATTCGGATCCACATCGATCGTGAGAGCTTCCCTTTTCTTGGAGGAACTACCTGAAATGGAAAACAATACCACCAAATAAAATTTAAACAATATATGTAGTGGACTACCTAGCGTGTGCTAGATCGGGAAGCATGATACTTCCTAGACAGTTGTCAACCCACTGTTTAAAACAACTTAATGTGAACAATAAAGGAGATCCTACGTGGTCAAAATGATTTAGGTATCTCATTTATCTATAATAAGAAAATTCATTCACAATAGGCAAAGCTATGAATGAATATAAAGGTCAAGGTATTGGTCGAGTGGTGATGCAAGTCGGGGTGACATTCACGGGTAGTTTTAGGTATTGGGTAGAGAATAGAAGCTCAGTTCTTAGTTTCTAGTAAAAAAATAGATACCGACATCGGTCTAGTATGACCGATGTCAATTTAGGTTAACTGGAGATGGTTGTGGGTAACCGACATTGGTATGGTCATGGTACAATAAACTCAATAAAATCTTGGTGGGGTGACATATCTCAAAGTTAGATGGAAATGGAAGGGCAATGGCCAATTTCGTATGGATCGAGGTATGCATGGATTGATTAAGGTCCAGGTATGAGTAGTTCAGGGTATGGGTAAAAGGATGGTCAAGTTTACATGGAGGTAAAATGGTGGGGAAATGGAAAATGGGAGCATAAACTAATAATTGAAGTAAAATAATCTATCTAAATGACGACGGACAAGTGTTGGTTAACATAACTTCTTGTTTGTATGAGCTTGATGCCCAGTTGGTGATGGTCGGTGATTAAATGGAATGAAATTAATGTAGTCTTTGGTGCTTCGCGGATGCTCCTGTGAAGTCAAATGGTTGTGCGATTGCTTCGGTCTTTGGCTATGGATGCTCTGATGTGTGTACTAATGATGGTTCTACTTGCATGTAGCTTTGGTTTTCTCACTTGTTCTTAAAAGATGTGTCTATCTCTCATAAATGTGCTAACCCCGAAATAAGGTTGTTTTGGGGATTAAATGGTAACCGACGGTGGTTCCTGGTTGACCAACAGAGGTTTAGGGTAACGACATCGGTTAGGTGGGATTTTCTTGGTTTACTAAACTAGGTAGATCCCCTTGATTTTATGGGATCTTGTTCATTTAGCTCCACGGATTAGAATGGAATATTCCTTCTAACATGTGGGAATGTGGTTAGAGGGAATGTAGGCATTGATTTTAGGGGTTTGGGTAGGTCCTAGTTAGATATGGAAACTTACTAAGAATAGGTCTTAGGGTGAGGTGGCTAGATGAGGTGTCTAGGTGAGGTGGATATGTGGGCATTACCCAATTAGGATATTTAAATAATAAATATTGTGAGGATAATGAATTAATTTAATTAAATTAATGTTAGAGTGAGATGAAATGGGCTATGGTTAGGTGAATGTGTTCAAGGTTTTTGTTTGACGAGGACCAAGGGGAGTGTGACCCGATTTTGGTGTCTACACAATTATGGCTACAATCTTTGATGGATCAACTGATATTCCATCTATACTTATAACATTTCCTAAGTAATGTAATTTTGTTTCATAAAAGGAACATTTTGACAAGTTACCATACAACTTTCTTTTTCTCAAAATATCTAACACAATCCTTAAATGTTCATTGTGTTCCTCTATGATTTTAGAATCAATAAAAACATCATCCAAGAATACAAGTACAAAGTTGTCTCAAGTATTCTTGAAATATATTATTCATCAAATTATTGAAAGTTGTAGGTGCATTTGTTAAACCAAAAGGTAAAACAGTGAATTCATAGTTTCGTACCTTGTTCTCAAAGCTATTTTATGAATATCCTCATCTTTTATTCTCAATTGATGATATCTAGATCATAGATCTATCTTTGAATAAATTGATGCACCATGCATCTAAAAAAATAGATCATCAATCCTAGGAAGAGGATATATGTTTTTTATTATTTCTTTTTTATCATTCGATAATCAATACAAATTCTACGTGTTCCATCTTTATTTTTAACAAAGATCGTTGGTGCTCCCCAAGGAGAGACACTTGGTTTTATCAAACCCTTAGACAAAAGTTATTTTAAGTTTACCTTAAGTTACACTAATTGAATTATATCCATGCGGTAAGGTTCCTTGGAAATAGGTTCATTTCTAGGTTTCATCTCTATAGTGAATTCAAACTCTCATTTCGACAAAAGACCAAGTAGTTCTTCCATAAACACATCATTGTACTCTTGTAAACATGGGTTATTTTCCATAAAATTACTACCTTCTTCTGTTATTTCTGATATTTTTACTACATAGAACATGCATCCTTTATTTTGGTCTTCTTAAGTTGCATAGCTGATAGTTTCCAAACTAAAATGTCTCTCTTTACTTCTTGTATGTCTTTTGTTTTTGCAGATCGTCAAGGCATTTGATGTGATTTTAAAAAAACAACTTTTACTTCATGATCAACAAGAAAATTTACACCAATTATGACATCATATGACCCTAAAAGAGCAACATACATGTTTACTTCCATAGTAAAACTTGGTAATTTTAAGGCTACGCCAAAAAGGCATTTATTAACATTGTGGACAACATTATTCCCATAATGAACAATCCATGATTTTTCCATTATACCATATTTTCTTTTTAATTTTGCAGCTAATTTATTAGAAATAAAGCATTCTCATTGCACCAAAGATATCAAAAATTATAGTTACAGGTATGCCAAATAATTTACCTGGCACTTCTATTGGCATAGATTGTTTATCACTATTGCAGCATGTATCTTGTGTTGTTGGTTATTGTCATTTTTATTTAGAGGGCACTGATTTGTGAAATGAAATTTTACACAATTATAACAGCCCCTATGGTCCCCTTTTTCTTCAAACATATTTTCAGCCTTATAGTTATAGTTTCGCCACCATAAGTGTAGACACCTATAATTACGCCCAAGCAATTTAAATACTTAAATTGCGCTAATTATCCCCTTTCTCACAAATCGACGACATATCGTCAAAAGTGCTCATATTCCCTCTTGTTGTCGTTAATTAATTACAATACGCTAATTGATTAAGTTGCCTATCCAACTAATACCCTAATTAACGACCTTTTGTTAATAAATCACCTCTTCTATCTAGATTAATTAATTATTATTAATTAATTAGTCTTCCCCTTCATTTAACTAGTAAATCAATATTTAATTGATTTAATCCCCTTCTAATAGCCTAGATCATACTAATATTCCTCTAATTAGCTTCTATAAGCTTACATCTACCTATTAGTTAATCACCTTTGATTAATTAAAACACCCCCAACTCCCATGACTTGCTAAGCATAAATTAAACCCTTCTAAAGTAAGGTTACCTTTAATAAAGCAACCTTATCCATTCCTAATCATGTTTTACCTTTATCCCACATGCAAAGGGATGAAGTGCTTCCTTTATTCATTGGGCTATCTAAGGAGCCCTCCTTCTACATTTATACTCACACCTAATTCCCTTGAGAAAGCAAAAGAAAGCACATAGTCTTGCACTAAAAGTCTTTTGCCATTCTCAAGCCCTTCCATCATCCATCTTGAAGAGCTAAGCCTCACACCCAAGCATCCTTGAAGGATCAAAGAAAGCAATATTGTTGATTTCCATTGGACTACATAGGTCCATTTGATTTAATTAGGCAATTTAGAAGAATAGAGTTCTTGATTGGCATTATGTTTGATTCCACTATTTCAAAGTTATGATGCTAGTGTAGGCCTTGTTCATTTCTTCATCTTGATGGTACTCCTTTCTTGTTTCTAGCTAGGTTAGGGAACTATTTTAGGTGGTAGTTATTTCTTTCAATCTAACTTAGGAAAAAGAATACTTGTACACAATAAGTTTTCTACCCGTTATTAGTATTCCTTGGAAAATTGTTTCTTTTGTTTGTAGCAGATTTATGGCTGATGTTTTCTTATTATTATCATCACCATACCTATTTTTAATGCCAAAATTTTTCCATGCTGCATTCTTGGGTGTAATTGATAAAGAAGAGTTGGATATATTCTTTCGAATCTCCTCCTTATGCACAGAAATTACCTTCAATTTATGTTCTTGCCTTATGGATTTTTCTACAACTCCTTCCATGGTGGTTGGATTGTGTACATCCACCTCTCCACCAATGATAGGATTCAACCCCATAATGAACTTGTGTATCCTGAACTTTTCATCAATTTGGTACTGTGGTACATACTTGCAAAACTTAGTAAACTTCTCCCAATTTTTAGTTACTGATCGGTTTTCCTTGGACTAAATTCTGAAACTCTAATGTCTTTTGATCATAATAGAGTTGTGGCACCATCATTGCCTGAAATAGCCCTTAAAATGATCCCAAATTATTCTAGCCTCATCCACATTTAGTTCAACCTTGTGGTTGTCCCACCATGATGATGCTTCATGGGAAAGTTGGTAAGCTCCCCACACTTCTTTGGCTTCTTCTGCAAAGTTCCATATTGCAAAGTACTTCTCCATTTTGCTAAGCTAATTCTCAGCCTTGTGTCCTATTGTGGTTCCATCAAACTTTGGTGGACTTATTCTTTTTATTTCATTAGTAAGTTCAAGTAGCAATATTGCATTCTTATTTTAAGGCTAATTAAGTGCGGTTGCAACGTTATTGTAAGCATTTGCAGAATTTTATTCTTTGCATTATGTTGTTATCACCGCACGAGATTTATGACATTAATATTCTTTCGGAGGTGGCTGATTATTATTATCAGCTTCATCCTCCTCTTCTTCATTTCCCATTACTTATTGTTCAAGTATAACAAGATGATCTCTTATGTCCAACAAGGCTGCAAGGATCTCATCAAATTTTTTTGTTGTAGCTACCTCACTAGTCGAGGCGGGTTATTTGCGAGACGTCCCCTTGGTCTAACCATTTTATGTTAACAAGAAATTAATTTTTATCAGAGATGGACTCAAATAGATCCAAGAGTTGTAACCTTCAACTCTAATACCAAAATGTGACATCCTCATTTATAATTTCAGAAAATAGGGAATTTTTATATCCTAATGTTCAATGTTCTAACTTCACATAATTTAGAACAAACATTCCTTTCTTAATCCATCACATAATGCAGACAAACCATATGAAGTCTGTACTATCTCGTATTGCATTGCATTTTGTATGTTGCATGGAGTTGGTATTTTTAGTAATGGACATTTGTTCGTATATGGCTTTTCATGTCATACTACACTTTTGTTCATTCTTTTTAAAAAGGACCAATGATGAAGATCTTTAGCAATATGATGAAAAATAAAGTTGTTTAAAAGGCACTGGATGGATGTTAGCTCATTCCCCCTTTCTCATACTCCTTTTCTTCTATATCCCCTTTCTTTTCTTCTTCTTCACATTATAATTTCTTCTATTATATTTCTGTCACCTTTTCAATTGTCGATCTAGTTCTTATATCACCCCATTGCCAATCGATGGGGCATTCTCCATTATACTCATTTTTCTTCTATCCCTTCAAAATTTTCTACTTGTTTATGCTTGTCTACTTTCTTTGAAGTGACGTCACTTATGCCACCCCAAAGAGGGGCAAATGTAGACACCTAAAATATGCTTAGACTTAGCATTTCATCCAATCCATTCAATTAATGACACTTCATTAATTCCCCATAGTTCACTCCACTCTCGGATGCCCATTTACAACACCTTCTCGGTCGTATTCTTCCCATATTCAGCTTATTTGGCTAATATCTCTCTTATTAGCTAAACATTCCTCCTTTTGACCATTCAAAACCTCCCTAGTTCTCTCTAGACCACTTCTATTGGCTTCATAGGCTATCAATCAGTCAAAATTGGTTATCCAGACCCCTCCCAACTCTCAATGAGTCTCTAATCACTTGCTAATCAAGTTTAACTAGCCTAATCCTAGCTTAACTAAGCCTAAAACATGTTTATCCTAATATAATCTAAAAATGATTTTTGAGCTTTAGTCCCACATGCACCCAAATTCCAAATTCCCCCAAGTGGAAAACTATAAATACAAGGCTAAGCCTACCCATTCAAACTACAACTTTACAAACAAATTCACTCACAAGTCCTTCTCTCTCACATTTGGAGATATTGGCATTAGAAATCATTTGTGATAGCTTTAAGCTATAGAACATTTAGATCTTGGCCATCCTCCATTGGTGAAGCTCTTCCATCTTGCATCCATAACTTCATAGTAGGTTAGTAGGAGGGTATCTAACTTGGTCTTGTAGCCATTTTAGAGAGACCTCTTCACCTCCATTGAAGTAAACAACACATCTAATTTGATTGCTTAGAATCTAACTAGGTTCATTTTTATTAAGCTTTCATGGAGTAGAGAGTAGTATATATGCTAGGGTTTGAATATTTGTTTCAAATTTATATATGCATAGATAGTTTCTTGTTTAGCTCTAATCCTATGGTGCATGGATGAGTTAGCAAAGCTTTGAGGTTCTTTAACCTCATTCCATAGCTTGTGCAACTTTCCATTGCATACATTTGGCATGCCCGATGGGACACTTTGTCCATCCTCCATTAATGGAGTCATTTTGAAGCTTTTTGTTTTAGTTTCTAATTTTTTTTAGTTTCAATCTTTCTAGATTAGTTTCAAGCTTTCTAGATTAATTTTTCAAAGTTTTTTAGATTAGTTTCAAGTTTTTGATTTCACTAACCTTTCTTGTATTAATGGCTAAAATCAGGTTTCCTAACTAGTTAAGCTAGGTTTGTCTTGTTTTTGTGCTCTTTGCAGGATCAAAGGAGGTGAAGTGCTACCAAAATTGAAGCAAATCGATAAAAATTTGATATTTTTGAGATAATTTTTGAAAAATCCCATGTTTTTAGCCACCTACAGGAAAGGGAGTGCACATACCATTCTGTGCATGCAAGTACAACTCTGATTGTCATTTTTTTACAAAGGCACACAGGCACCAAATCAGTGGCACAGGCACCAAATAAGGGGCACAGGTACACAAATAGTGGCACAAGTACATAAACAGTGGCGTAGGTACACTAACAATGGCGCATGCATCATTAGCAATCTTCCGGAGGCCATAACTTTTGCTCCCGAACTCGAAATGACTCCGTTTTTGTTGTGTTGGAAAGGTATTGAAGTGAAATACACAATGGAATCATAAAATTAGGATTTTGACTTACCAAAAATTTATGGTTTACATTATTAGGTAAATATTCATTTTCTAATGTATCTTAAAGTTCAAAAAGTGTTTTCTTGGCCATTCTAACACTTTGAAATATTTTTGTAGCACTAATCAGTTATTTGCAGGGTTATTTTGGTTTTATTTTTGACTAAATTAGTTAAGTGTTTCATTTCTTAGCTTGAGCAAGGTTTGTAAAGTGTGTATGCTCTCTCCTCGCGCCTTCAAAAGTGATCTTGGAGATCAAAAACACTTGCACAACTTTGTATCATATGTTAAAAACACTTGTTCTAAAAGATAAAGTAATTTTTATGTGATTTAGTAAGAATTTTCACACTGCGTATGCTCTTCCTTTACACCTTTTGGCAATCTTAGGAATCAAAAGCAAGGTGTAAATTCCCTTTATTGATATCAATTTGCAATGAAAAATTACTAAACTCATTGTCTACAGGACCTAATGCTTGTCAAAGAAAGGCATCAAAGAAAAAACACAAACCCACTAATACACATGTTTCTTGCAGGTTGCCAAATGGTGTGCTACTTAAAACCACATTAAGTTAAGCAAGATAAAAAACACACCATATTCAAAACATTGTATTGCAGGTTTCAGGAAAAGGGTACATCCCTCTCTGCTCAACTGGAACATAACCCCTTTGGCATAACGCCTTAAGCTACAATAATGGGGGTGGTTCCAAGAACCCCAAAGTAGTCCATGCAAGAGGTAACCTTGTGGATGAAACAGGAAGTGCTCCACACTACCTACTTGACTAGTGATTCCTTTGTGAGATAGAGTTACAAGTTGTCCCTATGCGACCCTTTTGAGTACATGATGGACACATTTATTGCCCACTGTGCTTGAAGGGGGAAAAGTCGAGATACTCCCAAGATAGTTAGGACTATTTGGGTAAATCATCCCGCTCGTGAACAAACTTTGTAACACCTAGGATGAGAGAACCACCTAGGAAAATATACTTTGGCTAGGAGCCCACTTTGACCATTCTAAAATAGTGTTGAGTTGTGAACCATCTTTGTATTGTGAAACGTGTGACGCATTACTTTCGCTTAGTTTTTACTTTCCTTAGGGCGAGGTGAAACTCTGCCGAAGTAAAGCCAACATTTTTCATCCCCATTTTTGATCTTCTTCCTTCACATTATTTTGACACTTTGTTGATCAAAAGAAGGGTGACTACCTTTGTGTTACCAATCAATTGCTTCTGCCACTTTTTTTCCTGTTTACGCCCATCCATGTTTGCGGCTAGGTAAGTTAAACATCTAAAGCATGTAGAGGAGTATTTATATCACTTTGGTAGCCTTTTTGATCTTGATACCCACCTCAAGATCGTCATCATAGTTAGGTTTGATTCATCATTTTATCTCACTTTGACATGTTACCTTGTTTGCATTGTCTCGACATAATTAAGATACTTATGTCATGTTTCTTGTAAACATGATCTAAGTTTCCACATTGTGGCGTTACGCTACCCATGTTTTAACACATCCTTAGTATACTTTGACTTAGTTTGATTTCAAACATTTTCCTCAATCTTGAAAGGTTTCGCTTACTTTGTTTGCGTCATTTCGATACCACTTTGACACTAATATCTCACTTCTCTGCAAAGCTTGATAGACGTGTCCAATTGGTGTGGTTACCTAGCTTACATTTGTAAACCCAACCCTTTAAAATTTAGGTCTTGTTGGTTGTTGAACTTGTTGTGGTATCCTTTGATTGGGATTCGCATCTACCCTTTTTTAATATTTATGCTTTGTTCATTTCGAGCTTGATGTAAATATTTACATTGTGTTTATCACCTTTACATCGAAATTTACACATGCATTTTCATATGGTGTATTTCCTTGTTCATTGGCTTTGTGTTTCACACTTGCATGATTGTTCATTATAATTATTCATTCATAAAAATGATTTTCTAGGACAATCCCTTTTTATCTCATCGATATTACATCATCACAATGTCTATTTTCCTTAGACCTTCTTCAAAAAATCATGCACGTATATCAAAACTTACGAAATGTCTAGCTAGTTGTCCTTATGCTACCAAAATCGAAATGTCACTTCCTTCCCTTTGAAGTAGTTCCATCACATTATCTAGATCTAGACATTTGTGCTTAAAACAACACCAAAATGACTGACTATCGCGCGGTTCCCCATACTTACAAAAATACGGAACCTAGGTTTAGCAATTCAAATCAAAAGATCTTACTGACCTAAGACCAGGTGACATAAGACAATGCAAATATTAGTTGTTAATACTTTAGCCAAATTTTAAGGTCATGTATCTCATGCCTTTATTCCTAGATGGCATACTCATCAAATGGAACATGTCCTTCACCCTACTCGAAACTATCATCTAGATTAGACTTCTTTGACTTCACAACATATTTCGTGGTTTGTGTTTCACACTAAATAGGGATATATCACATAAAATAGTGTGGGTATTCCACTTATTGTGACTAAGGATAAGTAGACATAATCAAATTGACTTACATCAATTTGAGTGTGTTTACTCACCCTAGGACAACATAAGTTGATGAAAACACTAGGCTAAATGCCTATCACAATTTAGATTATGACAATGACCTAAAATTCCACATTATGGTAGTTTTATTTATAAGAGATAAGTGAAATATCATGCCATAGTGGCTGCTCCATAGTATCCACCTAATGATTGAATTCATTAAGTGGGTACTCTACAACAGGAACTATGTTGCGACAATTCACTTGGTTACTATAAACGAGTCTGTCAAACTTACAAGTTCATTCATTTAACAATCTCAACTTGTTAGTTGATTTAATTTATTGTTATCCATTGTATGAGGAATTAACTATGTTTGTACAATTAATCCCTTAAGAATGGATCATAATGAACCTCCTCAAAAGTGAAGATATGCAAATCAAATCGGCATTTATCTCAATCAATTAACTATTCATTTTCTAATAGTTCATTAGGCATTAATTTTTAATATGTTTTAAATAAGTAAGGTCATCATGCGGTCCTTGTTAATTTAGGTCCATTAATATGCAAAAATCATATTTGTATTATTGTTTAGTTATATTTATTGACTTCTTTATTCATTAACCCAATCTTGTCATCACTTTATTATCTTTCCAATTTAACATACATTGGTTTACATTTAGATAGGGTCTTATAAATAATCATTTTTAAAAATGTAATCCACAACATACGTCAAGATTCATTCATTATGTCCTTTTCGGTATAAAATAAGCTCCCCTTTTTTCATTTAAGGATTAATATCTTACTCATATGTTCACAATAACATAAAAGAGTATAACCCTGATAAGAATGAAATATCATTCTTTACAACATATCATTACACTACTTCCACATCCAAATAAGGTTTGACATATCAGAGTTATAGCTCACAATAATTTAAAGTTATCTTCATAGGTTAAGGCATTTGGACCTATAGTTCTTTATCCAAGCAACTCTTAATTATTTAAATATCTAATAAGTCATGTATAATTATGACATAGGAACAACAACCAAATCAGTAATGATCATACCGAGAAGATGAATTAGCTTTAAAATTCCAATCATACAAGAAGTCACTCATAACAAATGCATAATTCAATTAATTCCAACCATAATGAATATTCATAAATATTTTAGTCATCGCCATCCTTTTTTCAATAAATATAGAGTACTATGGCATTAGGCCTTCATGGTTCTTCAATAGAATCATTTCAAAACTTTTGATACATTCAAGATTCTAAATTAAATAAACTTTATCAATAAAATAAACGCAACTTCCTAAAATTATTTCTTCTTTCACCTTTCATGAAAACCATCTGCAAAATTTTTTAGCATGAGTTGGTTCACAAGAAATGAGTATGATAAGTGCTAAAACATTAGAATAGTATACTTCTATCTAAAAATTTCATGATAGGAACACTACTATTTTAAGAAAATTTTCAAAGTACCAAAACAAAAACAAATTTTAAAGTATGCCACAATATCCCATAAAGAAATGAAATTTAAGTCACAACCAAGAACCATTTTTTTCATATCAATAAAAGTTCAATCATCAAAATAAGATAAGCTCATTGAACCCTTAAAACTCTAAATAAGAATACACGTGTGTTTGTATTTCAATAATATGATCCTTATAGGTTATTTGATTGAAATATAACACCTTGTCTTTCATTTTATTGTTTACTTACCTAAGCAATTTTACTTCAACACACACATTAATCAAAAGGTATGCTAGTCAAAAGTAGAGTTAGTCACTAACATAGTTGTCACAAAATTCATCTTTATCCCAATAATATCTTTTACAACTAAAATGAGAAATTAAACAAGACTACAAAATAACCAAAAATTCATGCATTCAATCAAAAATAGCTTGATAACCAATCAAGTTATTTTCCTTTCATTATCTATCCACAAAGTTCCCATCACGGGATGGATAAATACACGCCACTATAAAAAAGAAGGAATGTCATACCAATCAATAGTGGGCTGCATCGAATCATTCAACAATGAATTATTGACCAAATCAAACTTTAAAATCTTAATTGAATCCGAACCGAAATGATATTATTTACGGTTGATAATTTAAGTCAACTCTAATATCTATTCAAATACGAGATCAAATTAAGCAATTACGATCAATAAAAATAGATAAGAACATTTTCCAATAGAAAAGATCACGGCCTCAAAGTCACGGGATTAAAAATCCCTTACCACATTCACGATTATTTATATAGAAAGCTGGTTGAAATTTATTCAAACAAGGTTACTAAACCCCATCGCAAGTTAACAACCAAGAAGAGATTATCGAGAAAGGATTTTGATTCCGTATAGAAAGGGTTTCAATCGCAAGAAAGAATAATCCACGGGGTCATTCGATGACCTATGTCCAAGTATTATGTAAGTGGTGCAAATAAAAAAACTCATAAAGGAATAAATCAAACAATAGAATACAGTATTCTCATTAATGATTAACAAAACCGAGACATTTATAGTTCATAGTTGAAACAAAAATGCCCAGACGTATAAACCATTCAAGGTTCAAACCAAGTAAAAGTTACAAGACAAATAATTCTATACAAAGATAACACTTCGAGAGTCTAAGTTTGAATGAAGCCCCAAACAACAAAATGCACAACCCACAAAATATATATTAAGGAACAACAAAATCTAAGTATAACCCACTTAGATCAAAAATACGCTAGCCTAGAAAGGGTAGTTTTAAACAAGAATTAGCTAACCAAAAGCATAAAAGGAGACTGGATATCACTTACCAAGTAAACCATTACTCTTTCTTTAAAGGAATGATTCGAAATAATCCAAATTATTAACACCCAAGATGGGTTAAAACCAATTTTCAGGTCTTTAAAAGTATCAAACCTAAGTTCATAAAGAGAATGGTTAATAAGACCAAAACAAGATCTAGAATAGAGACATTCATAATTTGACACAATATTCCATTGATTAACACCTAATTTCTCAAGTAAATAGTGATCCCAATCATCATTCCTTGTGGTATTCGACCCTAAATCCAAAAACTATCACTTAATACCAAAAATATTGTACACAATCTTAGATATATAACCAGTAACAAAGATAAATACAATATCTTTTCAACAATCATTCACATATCCATATTTGTAAACAAGTCAATTCTAATCAACTTAAACAATGTTTTTAAAGTATAACAATCCTAAATACTAAATTAGAGTCATTTTCATCAACCATAAACCAGATAATTCCTAGTATAACACCTTGAAAACAAGGAAAAGTGGAAACAAAACAATAATAAAAAATCTTAAATCTCATAATGTAATTTCAAGGAAGAGCAAGGTTATTTTTAATAAATAGTCAAATAGAGCATATTATCATAATGGGTTAGATCCTATCATTCCTAGTAGCACTATCAAACTCTTTCTCTAAGCTTGTAAACTTTCTTTACAAGCTTTGATATATTCCACAAAAACTTTGCAACAGAACCTACCTAAACCCCATCATCTCTTCTTCCTTCATTTTTTATAGCTTCAACATTAAATTTATTTCTCTATTTTTTCCATGCAAGGGCAAGATTAAAAATGCAACAAAATTGAACTACGGTTCGAAAAATAGTAAATCAACATGCAGAACCATTGAGCTTGAAAAATCAAAATGTAAAGTGAAACCGACTCTTTTCCCTTTCCACCATTCCATCTTAGCATTTCCTAAGGAGGTTTTCCACTTAACCCGAGATCATTCAAAGCTAGGATGTTTTTCCAATCACCCATTAAATATCTTAATCGACAATTAACTTTAGTAACAACTAAATGTTCAAAATAATGCAAAACCCAAAACTAGTTACGGATTCTAATGTCTCGCTACGTTTAACTTGGTTCCCTCCACAGTGGTGGCGTGAGTACCATTTAAATGCCATTACTTCTTTTTATATCTTTAGTTGGAGCCGGTGATCGTGCTCAAACCCTTAGGGTTTTAGTGACCATGGTATTAGTATTAGGTTAGGTCTAGGTCCCCATGTAGGTTTAGAGCCCTTTGAAAATGATTCTAACCTTAGCTTAGGTTAGAATATTAATGAACTCCTTAGGTTAGTTTTGTTAAAGTAGATATTTACCTTAGCTCATGTTCACCTACGTACTTTATTTACATTTATTGTATTCATCCCCACCCATTTATGTGTGTGGATATTTCTTTTATATATATATATATATATATTAGGGGGATATTATCTAGTTGTTAGGTATAATTATTTCCTTGATCTATGGTATTGACTAGATCCTTGATGTTTAGTTCTTTCCTAAATTTATGGTTTTGACTAGTTCTTTGATGACTAGTTCTTTCCTTGATTTATGGATTGATCTATGTCCTTGACTTGTTCTTAGATTGTTATTCCATGATTATATAAGCAAGGCTCGTTCTCATTGTATTTCATTGAGTTCCATAATAATATATGATATTGCTTCTCATTTGTTTTCAAAGGTTTATGTAAAGTTATTCTAGAAAATTGATTTCATCTTATTGATCATGTTGTTTTGCAAATATTTTATTTTCGTATATTCATATATTCGGGATTCGTTCGTAACTTAGCCCTTGGTCATATGGTATGGTTGTATGAGGGCTTAAAGATTGTTATTCCTACTAGTAGGTGCTTAAATCCAGCCCCCTTTTATTTTATTTATGTGGTGAAGAAAAGAGCATTTTATCTTGTTTAGTGGTAACTAAAATAAATAACAGAGCATAAACTTGTAAATCATATTTGAGTGTCATTTTTTTTGAAAGTGCTTGTTTTTACATGCTATTTCCATTGGAAATATTTATTTTTAGAATCATGCTATAATTATAAAGTACCATATTGTAAAATACACTCATTTTAAAGTGTCAAAAT